>CP139508.1:146980509-147432886 GCA_021014915.2 Artemisia tridentata subsp. tridentata
CCTTGTGCAAGCAATTCAAGGAATTTAACTACCTTCTTCAAGTCGACGATGATGTGCTAACTGGAGATCTACCAGGATTCAAGACTTATGATGATTTCAAAAACACCTGGTACTACGAATGGAATGACCAAATACCATGGGTTTGGGATAAACCATGGGAATTTGAGCACATTAATCACACCTGTACACCTTTCGTTTTCAAGGATGGGAGTAATGTTTGGCCGACCTGTGATTATAAGAGTGACGGAACCTATAATGGGGGAAGTATTATTGGGATGAAACGGGTTGGAAAAGATGTAACCTTTGAAGATTATGAGTGGTACGATAATGTTGAAGACTGCCCACGAAAAACGGAAGCTTTGCAAGAAAAGGGTAGAATTGAATACTTGAAAGGACTTAAAGGAACATCAAATACTACTTTCGGGGAATGGGTGCATGAACAATTTGATGATTACACGAAGCTTAGTCGACGGCTACAATGGGAATTGGAAAGAGAGTGGGAGGCGATTCAAGATGATGATAAAAATAAGTCATTAATTGATGAACTAGATGACTATTTAATTAAGGATCCTTATTTTAAGTATGTTGATAAAGACGAGGAAGAATTCACTAAAAGAAAGTGTCAACTACTTGGGATTCCTTATAATGAGCCACCCATGATTATTTCCGAAAAATTTAAAATCATCAAATATTCTTTGGGACCGGAGGAAGAGTATGTTGCGACAACGACCAAGAGTTATACTAGATTAAGTCGAACGGAGGAAAACGTCGCAGAGCTATACGGGAACATCTTTCGGATGAAGGAAGAAGGATGGACCGTGACAAGAACTAAGTGATGAGCTGAACGTGAGTCTAACTTGAAGACTCTGGAATAAAGACAAGTGCTTACCGGGAGACAACCCGGATTTATCTTTTAATTTTCTATTTGTGTCGAGTCAGTCAGGCCGCAGAGGATACGGCGCATATCAATCCTGAGATGCGACGCATCTCCTGCAATGGTCATATCTTTATTTTTCCGCATACTTTTATTTTCGAATTTAAAACTTTTATCAGTTTATTTTAATGCGGCGCATCCCTGGTTAAGGATGCGGCGCATCTTTTATTCTTATCCGTATTTATTCCAGGCTCGATACGGCGTATCTTCTTCCATAAGATACGGCGCATCGACTGACCTGATGATTTTCATTTTTAATTTTTATGTTTTATTTTTTCCTAACTACTAATGTATTATGCAAGTTGAACCTTTCTTACCTTAGGTGTGTTTTGAAGCCTTGGTGGTATTATAGATTCCTGCATTTCCTGTGGATACATCGAATATGAAGCTTAAACGTTCTAATCCACAAGAAAGATGATTTTTGCTCTAATACTAATGGAGGATCATACCGAGCAAATCTCAGGGGAGTTTTTCTGTTCTAATTCTTTTATTTTCCAGTTTTTAACCTTTAATACAAACAACGAGGACGTTGTTTAACTTAAGTGGGGGGATTGGAGAATTAGAACACTTAACATTTACTTGTCCTAAACTTTTCAAAATATGCTTAAAATGTGCTTAATATATAAAAATTTAAAATTTTTAGCATGTTTTTGTTTAAAGTCTAAGTTGCATAGCTGCACACATGACGTTATTTTCAAAAATTGTGATTTTTCAAAATTCACAAATCTATGAGTGTGCCGGTGACTTGTAAACTTTAGAACTTGGCTTGTATACTATTCGAGACCACCATAATAAGTATTATTTATATAATTGGAATGACTTATCTAAATTGGTAAATTTCTAGGATTTCACCCAAAAAGCCTATTATATGTTATGTGATATTAGCTAACTACACTGGTTAGTTAACCCCCGTATAAAACCTTTTTGTTACTCTCACTTTTAGAGTAAGATACCCCTAGAAAAACACTCAGAGCCATTCCTTTCGTTTCTTACACCTTTGTTAAAATGTTTCGTTACACCTTACACCTTAGCCTACACTGCTCGTTTCAAAATGATTAGCCATTAAAACTGCTACACCTTACACTTAACGAAAATTTTTATATATTAAGCACATTTTAAGCATATTTTGAAAAGTTTTTTTATATCAAAAAAAAAAACACGAAAGGTTTTATAATATGTTGATGTCAAATAACACGAAAGGATTTATTGATAGCTGAGCGTTGATGCGTGCGATGTGTCGTTGCGGTTTAGCAGTTTTAATGCCTACTCAAGTTTTAAATTTATATTTAGCCGACTTATCAATAACACACACACTTAACGAGCAGTGTACCCGGTCAGTATGAATATAATGGTAAGTAAAGTGTCGATCACTAAGAGTGGAACGTATTATCTAGTTATTCTAATCAGTATTTTAATATATTAAGTTAGCTATACAACCTATTCTAACGCAAGGGGGTTCAGCCTGAGAGACTGGCACGATTTGGTTGCAATTAAATAATAAAATAAACCAATAGGCACGAATCAGCAAGTAGCACACACGTACACAGATAAATACTTGAGACAATAAGAGGGTTGTCCTTATGATAAGTAGTTTGTCACTTGTTTTATTGCTAGTGTTATATGAAGTGTATAGTTCGATGCAACGCACCGAGATTAAGTCCTTTCTCGTTGGTTCTAATCTTATCGGCGAGTAAACCCTTAATGATTACTTATGACTATCCTATTTATCTTTCTCCTACTTTTCTACAGACCATAGAATGCATAGGCGATCTAATAAATAGGCGAGGGCAAAGGCATGGGGACCCGATCAACGCTCAGCTAGACACAGAGGTTATCAATGCACTAATAAAAGTCACCAATGACATCAACATATAAACTTTAATTAATGAGAAAGCAGTTTTAAGGGAGTGCAATCTTTCCGTTGTCACATTACACAAGCCACCAATCTTGATGAATTAAAGTTTACTAACACAATAAAACAAAACTACTTAATGAATTAAACACATGCAGCACCTTCTTACAGCTCTTGTATCTTTGATTTGAGTGTGTCTTGTGCTCTCTATTCGACTGAATTCGTCCTAGGTTTCTGGTCTTCGGTCTTCTGTTAAAACTTTGGAACTCGGAAAACCGGAACTCTTAATTCGTCTGGTCTTTGGGGTATTTATAGTTTCTGTCTGAGGGTAGGATGCGGCGCATCTAGTAAGTAGATGCGGCGCATTGACTTAACTTCGCGTGGGGTCCAAGATTATAATATTCAGGAATATTCGTACACCGCCAGAAGATGCGGCGTATCTTTATACTAGGATGCGGCGCATGTCCTCTTGTATCTTGGATCGTATCTGGTGAAATATTGATAGTGATGCGGCGCATGTCATAAGTGAGATGCGGCGCATCTGGAGCAGAATAGTCTTGATCTTGTACATTTCGGTAGACTCTTAACTTCTTGCATGTTTTGCCCCATAATCAGTCCAAAATCGCCAAGTTTCACCAAATGCTTGTTTTCACCTGAGAATTACAAAAGTAAACGATTAAGTATCAATCCTCATACATAATATAATAAAACAAGTCAAATAATTAGGATAAATGATAGTAATAATATGTACTTATTTGAGTTCATCAAATATCCCCCCACTTGAACTTTACTTGTCCCCAAGTAAACCTTAGAATTAATCTTATGAAAATGTATCCTAAAAGATATTAGGATTTATTTTTATATTTAAGCATGTATTCGTCTTTTTCCATAATCACACAACTAAACACTTAACGAATTAGAAGTAGAATAAAATATTCGATAAAAGCAAATCTAATCGTTTAACTGTCCAGTCGCGACGAATATTCTATCATAAGTTTGGCAAGTATACACATCTCCCCCACTAAAGCAAAGGAATAACAAGTCTAAAGCGGTAAAAAGGGTTTTTAGGCTTAAGGGTTAATTATTCTTAATCTCTATCGATCTCAAATTCCAGAAAAGGCGACAAAATCACAAATACATGATCGAATCCACGAACACGATACTTGCAATTGCTCAAATCCTTAACTCGAATAGGCTAAAGATAGGTCCAAACTTTACCAATAATAATATATCAAAAAGGGCGACAAAATCATAAATACATAGCCGAATCCACGACTACGATACTTAAGATTACTCAAATCCCTAATCTCAATAAATCAAAGGTTTGGTTGGATAAAGAATAATAAAGGGTATGGATAATTTTTGGGATATAAATTGGTGTAAAATAAAAAATAAACAAAACAAATAAATTAAAATCCTAAGTGTGGTTAATCACTATCCCAACTATCCCATGAATAAGACTCATATCATTGAATAACTCACGCTTTAACACTTGAAACACACGCTTTAGGTAGACACGAATTATACTCAACAAGATCTTAATCAAAGAATAAACCTTAGTTGACGTTCCCATAACTGCCAACTCCCATTCAATCCATAGATATAATATATAACAAATAGTGGTGATATCGACCACTTACATAACTTTACATCGTTGGTTAAAAACAAACATCCAACTTTCTTCTTTTTTCTTTTTCTTTTCTTATTTTTTCGATTTTTTTTTTTTTTTTTTTTTTTTTTTTTTTTTTTTTTTTTTTTGATAACATAAACATAGATGTGTAAAATTTCACCACATCACTATAATGATAATTCTGGATAATTATTCCATACTTTTCATGACTTCAGAAATAACGGTAATAGTGAAAGTAGTAAACACACGAAAAATAAACTCAAAGATATACAATATTTACTTTCACTCCAATCGCATTGTGCAATTTCCCGACCTAACCATAGATAATGAATTACGCACGCGAACACAGGTAATGTAAGGAAACACACTTTGCCTATAGCAATTAACCAACCACGGATTTTAATCTACAGGGTAGGCTAAGGTGTAAGGGTGTAACGAAACATTTTAACAAAGGTGTAAGAAACGAAAGGAATGGCTCTGAGTGTTTTTCTAGGGGTATCTTACTCTAAAAGTGAGAGTAACAAAAAGGTTTTATACGGGGTTAACTAACCAGTGTAGTTAGTTAATATCACATAACATATAAAGGCTATTTGGGTGTAATCCTAGAAATTTACCAATTTAGACAAGTCATTCCAATTATATAAAATAATACTTATTATGGTGGTCTCGAATAGTATACAAGCCAAGTTCTAAAGTTTACAAGTCACCGACACACTCATAGATTTGTGAGTTTTGAAAAATCACAATTTTTGAAAATAACGTCATGTGTGCAGCTATGCAACTTAGACTTTAAACAAAAACATGCTAAAAATTTTAAATTTTTATATATTAAGCACATTTTAAGCATATTTTGAAAAGTTTTGGACAAGTAAATGTTAAGTGTTCTAATTCTCCAATCCCCCCACTTAAGTTAAACAACGTCCTCGTTGTTTGTATTAAAGGTTAAAAACTGGAAAATAAAAGAATTAGAACAGAAAAACTCCCCTGAGATTTGCTCGGTATGATCCTCCATTAGTATTAGAGCAAAAATCATCTTTCTTGTAGATTAGAACGTTTAAGCTTCATATTCGATGTATCCACAGGAAATGCAGGAATCTATAATACCACCAAGGCTTCAAAACACACCTAAGATAAGAAAGGTTCAACTTGCATAATACATTAGTAGTTAGGTAAAAATAAAACATAAAAACAAAAAATGAAAATCATCAGGTCAGTCGATGCGCCGTATCTTATGGAAGAAGATACGCCGTATCGAGCCTGGAATAAATACGGATCAGAATAGAAGATGCGCCGCATCCTTAACCAGGGATGCGCCGCATTAAAATAAACTGATAAAAAGTTTTAAATTCGAAAATTAAAAATGCAGAAAAATAAAATAAGATATGACCATTGCAGGAGATGCGTCGCATCTCAGAATTGAGATGCGCCGTATCCTCTGCGGCCTGACTGACTCGACACAAACAGAAAATTAAAAGATAAATCCGGGTTGTCTCCCGGTAAGCACTTGTCTTTATTCCAGAGTCTTCAAGTTAGACTCATGTTCAGCTCATTAATATCGATCATTGAAGGAGTCGGAAACATCGCGCTCCCTCATTGCCAATTCAGTAATATTGAACACTCCTTGCTCGTCCTTAATTTCCACGCCGTTCTTCTTCAGTATCTGTATAAATAAAGTTCTGTCCCTTTCGGGCAGAGATGACAAAATGATAGACGGGAAATTCTTATTATCATATAGGCATAAATAAGCAAGGTGGGGTGGTAGTTCAATAAACACATCATTATTCAAATTCATTTTCTCAACTATTCTCCTACGTTTGTTAATTACTACGCAATCATACCACTCATCATCAGAATCATTAACAACATCGCGTCTAAGTTCGGTAGGTACATTAAGGTCAATAAATTCCTCAAAGTTCTCATGATTAGGATTAGTTGAGTTGTTTTGAATCAATGTTTCTCCCATAAGCCTAGCTTCAAGATCGAGGTCCATACGCTCTCTTAATCCTAGCATGTAGACACCTCTAATTATGCTTTTAACAGGATCTTGGCACTTATAGACTAGTTTATTATTCCCTACCCTTAATGAGATTTTTCTTTTAAACACATCAATCTTAGCATGGGCAGTAGACAAGAAAGGTCTTCCAAGGATTAAAGGAACCTTAACATCCTCGGGCATATCTAATATAACAAAGTCTATAGGGAAAATAAACTTCTCAATCTTAACTAGCACATTATTAGCAATCCCTTCAGGTCGTTTTACCGTTTTATCAGCCAATTCAATAAGTAACTTAGTTGGTGCTAATTTTCCTAGTCCTAGGGTAGTGAATGTCTTAAGAGGCATAACACTAACACTAGCTCCTAAGTCAGCTAACACATTATTGAAAGATATATCATTAATTGAACAAGGTAGAGTAAAACTTCCTGGGTCTTTTTCTTTATGAGGCAAGGCATTTAAATCGGTTGCAGAGCTCCCTTCTTTCATTGTAGCCTTGATCTCCTCTTCAATCTTTGTCTTTTCTTTTAGTAGCCTTCTTAAACTGATTGAAGAATTAAAGAAAAATTCGGGTTTTGCACCATCATAACCATTCATCGATCTTCTAGGTATGTTAGGAGTGACTTCTTCAGTGGTGTTTATGGCCTTGACATGATCCCTTGGGTTGGTTTCAGTTGAGCTCGGTAAACTTCCGTATCCCCTTTCTTGAAGAACATTGCTCATTTGACCAATTTGTTGTTCCAATGCTTTGATCGAAGCTCCTTGATTTCTTGTAGTAGTGTCCGTTGAAGCTCGGATTTCTTTGATCATAGCAGTATTCTCTTCATGTCTTTTAGCAGCATCAGCCATAATTTGCTTTAGAGTGTCATCTAAAGTCTGCCTCCTCTCTTGATAAGCGGGATTGAAGTTGTTCTTTTGATAGAATCCCGGGGTAGCTTCCCTAAATCTTCCTGAAGGTCGGAATGGTTGTCCAAATTGGGTGTAATATGCTTCTTCAAACGTCTCACTTTCATTCTTATTCGGGCAATCTTTAGTGTAGTGAGGTCCTTCGCACTTTTCACATCCAACTTGGGCAGCATACACTCTTTCATCACGCTTCTTCATCTCTCTACTAATTTTATCCAATTGAGCTTGAATAGCAGCAATCCCGTCAAAATTAGTGATGCTCTTAGATCTAGTAGAGGTCCCATCGTGCCATTTTTGAGAATGATCAGCAGCATCTTGGATTGCTTTCCTGGCATTGGTTGCACTCATTTGAGGCACAGCTCCCTTAGCATCCAAGATTTGTCTAGTAGGCACGTCCAATCCTTGATAAAACAATATTATCTCCTGCATAGGGGTTAGATAGTGTTGAGGACATTTTATCAGTAAATCTTTAAATCGTTCCCAAGCTTGATAAAGAGTTTCATCAGGCTCTTGCTTGAAACTGTTGATAGCCTCCATCTTTTTAGCAGTCCTAGCAGGTGGACAATATCTCTTCAGGAATTTGCTTTTCAAACCTTCCCATGTAGTGATTGAACTAGCAGGTTCATTCCTTAGCCACTTGTTAGCAGCTCCTTTTAGCGAGATTGGAAAGATTCTTAGCATGAGTTGATCATCAGTGACTCCTTCCGAAGTAAACAAATCCGCAATCTCGAGGACCTTTTCAACATGTTCATTAGCATCCTCATGTTCCGATCCACTGAAAGCATTTTCCCTTAGCTCCTTGAGAAACTGACCCTTCAATTCAAACTTTGACTTATCATCAAACTTTGGTCTAGCAACTCCTGAAGTGTGATCAGCACGGGTTTTGTTCATGTATTCCTCCATAGTTGTGTTTTCGCCCATTGTTTCTGTTTCTTCTTCCTCTTTCTCTTCAGAAAAATAATCAAGCTCGAATGAACTTGAAGTATCAAAGCTTTTTGTGTTGAAAAGCCTTTTAAGCGAATGAAAGACTCGCTCAGGATCTTCGAAAGGTTGAATCAAGTTCTTCGTAGAACTCCTGGTCATGCACTTCCTGAAATCAACACAAAACTATCAGTAGGGTATGCTCAAGAAAGTAATATATCAGAAAACTAACAACGAAAACGGAATACGAAAAATTAAAGTTACTGATATCTGCAGACGATGCGCCGTATCCAAAAAGTTGGATACGCCGTATCTTATAATCGTTAAAATTAAATCAGACTTTATTCAGAAAATAGATACGCCGCTTAGAAATTTGAATGCGCCGTATCAATTTTAATAATCAAAAATCGATATTTATTTAAAATTAAATGCGTCGTATTAACAAAAGTTAATGCGCCGTATTTTCGTTACGTTTCAAAATATAAGATTTTTGATTCAGAAGATACGCCGTATCGACAGAGATCGATGCGCCGTATCTGTTTAATAATTCGAAAACTGTTTTTAATTAAAATAATAGATACGCCGTATCTGCTAAAGCAGATGCGTCGTATGGCGTTAAAGTTTAGAAAAAATTTTCCTTAAAAACAGATACGCCGTATCTTGGGGAAAAGATGCGTCGTATTACTTTATCGCTTAGGAAAAAAAAATTGTTAAAAACATATACGCCGTATCTTGGGGAAAAGATGCGTCGTATCGAATTAATTAAACGCGTTGTATTTTATAAAAAAATTGAACGCAATACGCCGTATCTGATAAATCAGATGCGCCGTATCGTTCGATTTAGCTCAGTACAACGATAGCAGAAAACAAAAAACACGAAAAATTAAAACAAATAAAAACACACGAAAATAAACAAAATAAACGCAAACAAATAACACACAAAAACAGAAAATATGCAAAATAGTACAATGAATGCAAATTAATCTAATACACAACAGAATTAGCGGTTAGATAAAAAAAATATTAAAAACCTAATTAAAATACTAATCAAATTAACAGATAATAACAATTCACTCCCCGGCAGCGGCGCCAAAAACTTGATGCGTGCGATGTGTCGTTGCGGTTTAGCAGTTTTAATGCCTACTCAAGTTTTAAATTTATATTTAGCCGACTTATCAATAACACACACACTTAACGAGCAGTGTACCCGGTCAGTATGAATATAATGGTAAGTAGAGTGTCGATCACTAAGAGTGGAACGTATTATCTCGTTATTCTAATCAGTATTTTAATATATTAAGTTAGCTATACAATCTAATCTAACGCAAGGGGGTTCAGCCTGAGAGGCTGGCACGATTTGGTTGCAATTAAATAATAAAATAACCCAATAGGCACGAATCAGCAAGTAGCACACACGTACACAGATAAATACTTGAGACAATAAGAGGGCTGTCCTTATGATAAGTAATTTGTCACTTGTTTTATTGCTAGTGTTATATGAAGTGTATAGTTCGATGCAACGCACCGAGATTAAGTCCTTTCTCGTTGGTTCTAATCTTATCGGCGAGTAAACCCTTAATGGTTACTTATGACTATCCTATTTATCTTTCTCCTACTTTTCTACAGACCATAGAATGCATAGGCGATCTAATAAATAGGCGAGGGCAGAGGCATGGCGACCCGATCAACGCTCAGCTAGACACAGAGGTTATCAATGCACTAATAAAAGTCACCAATGACATCAACATATAAACTTTAATTAATGAGAAAGCAGTTTTAAGGGAGTGCAATCTTTCCGTTGTCACATTACACAAGCCACCAATCTTGATGAATTAAAGTTTACTAACACAATAAAACAAAACTACTTAATGAATTAAACACATGCAGCACCTTCTTACAGCTCTTGTATCTTTGATTTGAGTGTGTCTTGTGCTCGCTATTCGACTGAATTCGTCCTAGGTTTCTGGTCTTCGGTCTTCTGTTAAAACTTCGGAACTCGGAAAACCGGAACTCTTAATTCGTCTGGTCTTTGGGGTATTTATAGTTTCTGTCTGAGGGAAGGATGCGGCACATCTAGTAAGTAGATGCGGCGCATTGACTTAACTTCGTGTGGGGTCCAAGATTATAATATTCAGGAATATTCGTACACCGCCAGAAGATGCGGCGTATCTTTATACTAGGATGCGGCGCATGTCCTCTTGTATCTTGGATCGTATCTGGTGAAATATTGATAGTGATGCGGCGCATGTCATAAGTGAGATGCGGCGCATCTGGAGCAGAATAGTCTTGATCTTGTACATTTCGGTAGACTCTTAACTTCTTGCATGTTTTGCCCCATAATTAGTCCAAAATCGCCAAGTTTCACCAAATGCTTGTTTTCACCTGAGAATTACAAAAGTAAACGATTAAGTATCAATCCTCATACATAATTTAATAAAACAAGTCAAATAATTAGGATAAATGATAGTAATAATATGTACTTATTTGAGTTCATCAAATATCCCCCCACTTGAACTTTACTTGTCCCCAAGTAAACCTTAGAATTAATCTTATGAAAATGTATCCTAAAAGATATTAGGATTTATTTTTATATTTAAGCATGTATTCGTCTTTTGCCATAATCACACAACTAAACACTTAACGAATTAGAAGTAGAATAAAATATTTCGATAAAAGCAAATCTAATCGTTTAACTGTCCAGTCGCGACGAATATTCTATCATAAGCTTGGCAAGTATACACATCTCCCCCACTGAAGCAAAGGAATAACAAGTCTAAAGCGGTAAAAAGGGTTTTTAGGCTTAAGGGTTAATTATTCTTAATCTCTATCGATCTCAAATTCCAGAAAAGGCGACAAAATCACAAATACATGATCGAATCCACGAACACGATACTTGCAATTGCTCAAATCCTTAACTCGAATAGGCTAAAGATAGATCCAAACTTTACCAATAATAATATATCAAAAAGGGCGACAAAATCATAAATACATAGCCGAATCCACGACTACGATACTTAAGATTGCTCAAATCCCTAATCTCAATAAATCAAAGGTTTGGTTGGATAAAGAATAATAAAGGGTATGGATAATTTTTGGGATATAAATTGGTGTAAAATAAAAAATAAACAAAACAGATAAATTAAAATCGTAAGTGTGGTTAATCACTATCCCAACCATCCTATGAATAAGACTCATATCATTGAATAACTCACGCTTTAACACTTGAAACACACGCTTTAGGTAGACACGAATTATACTCAACAAGATCTTAATCAAAGAATAAACCTTAGTTGACGTTCCTATAACTGCCAACTCTCATTTCAATCCATAAATATAATACAACAACTAGTGGTGATATCGACCACTTACATAACTTTACATCGTTGGTTAAAACAAACATCCAACTTTTCTTTTTCTTTTCTCATTTTTTCGATTTTTTTTTTTTTTTTTTTTTTTTTAATAATAACATAAACATAGATGTGTAAAATTTCACCACATCACTATAATGATAATTCTGGATAATTTTTCCATACTTTTCATGACTTCAGAAATAACGGTAATAGTGAAAGTAGTAAACACACGAAAAATAAACTCAAAGATATACAATATTTACTTTCACTCCAATTGCATTGTGCAATTTCCCGACCTAACCATAGATAATGAATTACGCACGCGAACACAGGTAATGTAAGGAAACACACTTTGCCTATAGCAATTAACCAACCACGGACTTTAATCTACAGGGTAGGCTAAGGTGTAAGGTGTAACGAAACATTTTAACAAAGGTGTAAGAAACGAAAGGAATGGCTCTGAGTGTTTTTCTAGGGTATCTTACTCTAAAAATGAGAGTAACAAAAGGGTTTATACGGGGGTTAACTAACCAGTGTAGTTAGCTAATAACACATAACATATAAGGCTTTTTGGGTGTAATCCTAGAAATTTACCAATTTAGACAAGTCATTCCAATTATATAAATAATACTTATTATGGTGGTCTCAAATAGTATACAAGCCAAGTTCTAAAGTTTACAAGTCACCGGCACACTCATAGATTTGTGAATTTTGAAAAATCACAATTTTTTAAAAATAACGTCATGTGTGCAGCTATGTAACTTAGACTTTAAACAAAAACATGCTAAAAATTTTAAATTTTTATATATTAAGCACATTTTAAGCATATTTTGAAAAGTTTAGGACAAGTAAATGTTAAGTGTTCTAATTCTCCAATCCCCCCACTTAAGTTAAACAACGTCCTCGTTGTTTGTATAAAAGGTTAAAAACTGGAAAATAAAAGAATTAGAACAGAAAAACTCCCCTGAGATTTGCTCGGTATGATCCTCCATTAGTATTAGAGCAAAAATCATCTTTCTTGTGGATTAGAACGTTTAAGCTTCATATTCGATGTATCCACAGGAAATGCAGGAATCTATAATACCACCAAGGCTTCAAAACACACCTAAGGTAAGAAAGGTTCAACTTGCATAATACATTAGTAGTTAGGTAAAAATAAAACATAAAAATTAAAAATGAAAATCATCAGGTCAGTCGATGCGCCGTATCTTATGGAAGAAGATACGCCGTATCGAGCCTGGAATAAATACGGATCAGAATAAAAGATGCGCCGCATCCTTAACCAGGGATGCGCCGCATTAAAATAATCTGATAAAAAGTTTTAAATTCGAAAATTAAAAATGCAGAAAAATAAAATAAGATATGACCATTGCAGGAGATGCGTCGCATCTCAGAATTGAGATGCGCCGTATCCTCTGCGGCCTGACTGACTCGACACATAAAAAGAAAATTAAAAGATAAATCCGGGTTGTCTCCCGGTAAGCACTTGTCTTTATTCCAGAGTCTTCAAGTTAGACTCACGTTCAGCTCATCACTTAGTTCTTGTCACGATCCATCCTTCTTCCTTCATCCGAAAGATGTTCCCGTATAGCTCTGCGACGTTTTCCTTCGTTCGACTTAATCTAGTATAAATCTTGGTCGTCGTCGCAACATACTCTTCCTCTGGTCCCAAAGAATATTTGATGATTTTAAATTTTTCAGAAATAATCATGGGTGGCTCATTATAAGGAATCCCAAGTAGTTGACACTTTCTTTTGGTGAACTCTTCCTCGTCTTTATCAACAAACTTAAAATAAGGATCCTTAATCAAATAGTCATCTAGTTTATCAATTAATGACTCATTGCAATCATCTTGAATTGCCTCCCATTCTCTTTCCAATTCCCATTGTAGCCGTCGACTAAGCTTCGTGTAATCATCAAATTGTTCATGCACCCATTCCCAGAAAGTAGTATTTGATGTTCCTTTAAGTTCTTTCAAGTATTCAATTCTACCCTTTTCTTGCAAAGCTTCCGTTTTTCGTGGGCAGTCTTCAACATTATCGTACCACTCATAATCTTCAAAGGTTACATCTTTTCCAACCCGTTTCATCCCAATAATACTTCCCCCATTACAGGTTCCGTCACTCTTATAATCACAGGTCGGCCAAACACTACTCCCATCCTTGAAAACGAAAGGTGTACAGGTGTGATTAATGTGCTCAAATTCCCATGGTTTATCCCAAACCCATGGTATTTGGTCATTCCATTCGTAGTACCAGGTGTTTTTGAAATCATCATAAGTCTTGAATCCTGGTAGATCTCCAGTTAGCACATCATCGTCGACTTGAAGAAGGTAGTTAAATTCCTTGAATTGCTTGCACAAGGGTGTCTCATAATCGAACACGTCAATGTCTATTCTGAATAATTCTTCAATGCCCTCATTGATTGTTGGATCATGAAGTGACGACCCATAATCGCTTTCTACTTCTTCGTCTTCACCTCTTATCCAATATACCCATAATGCATCCTTAGTAGCTCGATCCATGCTCTTATGGTTATTAAACTTACTAGCCAACCACTCTGAAAAATCAACATCGTTAGGATCATGGTCAACGTCAAAGCAAGTTTTTCCAATCATATTCCTTCTCATCTCCATGTACTCGTTAAATTGCTCCCTAAAACTCCGTGTCAACCATGAAGTCATAATCCGCTTGACTTCATTTGCAGGGGCAAATTTCGGACTACCTTATTTAAGTTCAAGCCAATCATTGAGGGAGAGGTCCATCAATCTCACCAACCTGCCATGAAATAGTAACTCCGCCACAGCATAAATTCTGTCATCATCCAGATAGTTCTCATTTAATCCCCAGTACTGTTCGGAATAAGGCATGTAAGAGATTTGGGTATTGCCTCCACCACAGCTGTTGTTGCTTGAGTCCATGTATGCAAGATAGAATTTCCCATCATCTTCTTCGATAGTAGTCCAGTTCAATCCTTTGGATTCAATGATAGGCCATAAGAGCAACAGTTCATCTCCAGTGTACCTCACAAATACATCATAAGAGAATACCCCTTTGTCAATGTTGCATAAACGCATGAATTCCTTAAAAGCAGCTTCAAGAGGGGTCTCCCAAGAGAATAAATCTGCATCGATCATGAGCACATTGAATGAATCTGAAAGCAAGCATTCCTTAGCAAGATATCCGTTAACTGACATGTCTTCCATAGCAAAATCTGTCATCAAAGGTAAAATCATCAGTAGGATTTGTTCGCTAGAAGAGAAATTAATGAATATAGAAACGGATATAAGAATAAAAATAGCTGATATCTGAGAACGATGCGCCGTATCCAAAAGATGGATACGCCGTATCTTATAATCGTTAAAATTAAATCAGACTTTATTCAGAAAATAGATACGCCGCTTAGAAATTTGAATGCGCCGTATCAATTTTAATAATCAAAAATCGATATTTATTTAAAATTAAATGCGTCGTATTAACAAAAGTTAATGCGCCGTATTTTCGTTACGTTTCAAAATATAAGATTTTTGATTCAGAAGATACGCCGTATCGACAGAGATCGATGCGCCGTATCTGTTTAATAATTCGAAAACTGTTTTTAATTAAAATAATAGATACGCCGTATCTGCTGAAGCAGATGCGTCGTATGGCGTTAACGTTTAGAAAAAAAAAATTATCAAAAACAGATACGCCGTATCTTGGGGAAAAGATGCGTCGTATAACTTTATCGCTTAGAAAAAATTTCTTATTAAAAACAGATACGCCGTATCTTGGGGAAAAGATGCGTCGTATCGATTTAATTAAACGCGTTGTATTTTATAAAAAATTGAACGCAATACGCCGTATCTGATAAATCAGATGCGCCGTATCGTTCGATTTAGCTCAGTACAACGATAGCAGAAAACAAAAAAAAAACGAAAAATTAAAACAAATAAAAACACACGAAAATAAACACAAACAAAAGCAAACAAATAACACACAAAAACAGAAAATATGCAAAATAGTACAATGAATGCAAATTAATCTAATATACAACAAAATTAGCGGTTAGAAAAAAAAATTAAAACCTAATTAAAATACTAATCAAATTAACAGATAATAACAATTCACTCCCCGGCAACGGCGCCAAAAACTTGATGCGTGCGATTTGTCGTTGCGGTTTAGCAGTTTTAATGCCTAATCAAGTTTTAAATTTATATCTAGCCGACTTATCAATAACACACACACTTAACGAGCAGTGTACCCGGTCAGTATGAATATAATGGTAAGTAGAGTGTCGATCACTAAGAGTGGAACGTATTATCTCGTTATTCTAATCAGTATTTTAATATATTAAGTTAGCTATACAATCTAATCTAACGCAAGGGGGTTCAGCCTGAGAGACTGGCACGATTTGGTTGCAATTAAATAATAAAATAAACCAATAGGCACGAATCAGCAAGTAGCACACACGTACACAGATAAATACTTGAGACAATAAGAGGGCTGTCCTTATGATAAGTAATTTGTCACTTGTTTTATTGCTAGTGTTATATGAAGTGTATAGTTCGATGCAACGCACCGAGATTAAGTCCTTTCTCGTTGGTTCTAATCTTATCGGCGAGTAAACCCTTAATGGTTACTTATGACTATCCTATTTATCTTTCTCCTACTTTTCTACAGACCATAGAATGCATAGGCGATCTAATAAATAGGCGAGGGCAGAGGCATGGCGACCCGATCAACGCTCAGCTAGACACAGAGGTTATCAATGCACTAATAAAAGTCACCAATGACATCAACATATAAACTTTAATTAATGAGAAAGCAGTTTTAAGGGAGTGCAATCTTTCCGTTGTCACATTACACAAGCCACCAATCTTGATGAATTAAAGTTTACTAACACAATAAAACAAAACTACTTAATGAATTAAACACATGCAGCACCTTCTTACAGCTCTTGTATCTTTGATTTGGGTGTGTCTTGTGCTGCTTCCTTGACTGAATTCGTCCTAGGTTTCTGGTCTTCGGTCTTCTGTTAAATCTTTGGAACTCGGAAAACCGGAACTCTTAATTCGTCTGGTCTTTGGGGTATTTATAGTTTCTATCTGAGGGTAGGATGCGGCGCATCTAGTAAGTAGATGCGGCGCATTGACTTAACTTCGCGTGGGGTCCAAGATTATAATATTCAGGAATATTCGTACACCGCCAGAAGATGCGGCGTATCTTTATCTTCGGATGCGGCGCATGTCCTCTTGTATCTTGGATCGTATCTGGTGAAATATTGATAGTGATGCGGCGCATGTCATAAGTGAGATGCGGCGCATCTGGAGCAGAATAGTCTTGATCTTGTACATTTCGGTAGACTCTTAACTTCTTGCATGTTTTGCCCCATAATTAGTCCAAAATCGCCAAGTTTCACCAAATGCTTGTTTTCACCTGAGAATTACAAAAGTAAACGATTAAGTATCAATCCTCATACATAATATAATAAAACAAGTCAAATAATTAGGATAAATGATAGTAATAATATGTACTTATTTGAGTTCATCAAATATCCCCCCACTTGAACTTTACTTGTCCCCAAGTAAACCTTAGAATTAATCTTATGAAAATGTATCCTAAAAGATATTAGGATTTATTTTAATATTTAAGCATGTATTCGTCTTTTGCCATAATCACACAACTAAACACTTAACGAATTAGAAGTAGAATAAAATATTTCGATAAAAGCAAATCTAATCATTTAACTGTCCAGTCGCGACGAATATTCTATCATAAGCTTGGCAAGTATACACATCTCCCTCACTAAAGCAAAGGAATAACAAGTCTAAAGCGGTAAAAAGGGTTTTTAGGCTTAAGGGTTAATTATTCTTAATCTCTATCGATCTCAAATTCCAGAAAAGGCGACAAAATCACAAATACATGATCGAATCCACGAACACGATACTTGCAATTGCTCAAATCCTTAACTCGAATAGGCTAAAGATAGGTCCAAACTTCACCAATAATAATATATCAAAAAGGGCGACAAAATCATAAATACATAGCCGAATCCACGACTACGATACTTAAGATTGCTCAAATCCCTAATCTCAATAAATCAAAGGTTTGGTTGGATAAAGAATAATAAAGGGTATGGATAATATTTGGGATATAAATTGGTGTAAAATAAAAAATAAACAAAACAAATAAATTAAAATCCTAAGTGTGGTTAATCACTATCCCAACCATCCCATGAATAAGACTCATATCATTGAATAACTCACGCTTTAACACTTGAAACACACGCTTTAGGTAGACACGAATTATACTCAACAAGATCTTAATCAAAGAATAAACCTTAGTTGACGTTCCCATAACTGCCAACTCCCATTCAATCCATAGATATAATATACAACAATTAGTGGTGATATCGACCACTTACATAACTTTACATCGTTGGTTAAAACAAACATCCAACTTTTCTTTTCTTTTTCTTTTTCTTTTCTTTTTTTTCGATTTTTTTTTTCTTTTTTTTTTTTCTTTTTTTTTTTTTTTTTTTTTTTTTAAGGAACATAAACATAGATGTGTAAAATTTCACCACATCACCAAAACAATAATTCTGGATAATTTTTCCATACTTTTCATGACTTCAGAAATAACGGTAATAGTGAAAATAGTAAACACACGAAAAATAAACTCAAAGATATACAATATTTACTTTCACTCCAATTGCATTGTGCAATTTCCCGACCTAACCATAGATAATGAATTACGCACGCGAACACAGGTAATGTAAGGAAACACACTTTGCCTAAAGCAATTAACCAACCACGGATTTTAATCTACAGGGTAGGCTAAGGTGTAAGGGTGTAACGAAACATTTTAACAAAGGTGTAAGAAACGAAAGGAATGACTCTGAGTGTTTTTCTAGGGGTATCTTACACTAAAAATGAGAGTAACAAAAAGGTTTTATACGGGGGTTAACTAACCAGTGTAGTTAGTTAAATCACATAACATATAAGGGCTATTTGGGTGTAATCCTAGAAATTTACCAATTTAGACAAGTCATTCCAATTATATAAAATAATACTTATTATGGTGGTCTCGAATAGTATACAAGCCAAGTTCTAAAGTTTACAAGTCACCGGCACACTCATAGATTTGTGAATTTTGAAAAATCACAATTTTTTAAAAATAACGTCATGTGTGCAGCTATGTAACTTAGACTTTAAACAAAAACATGCTAAAAATTTTAAATTTTTATATATTAAGCACATTTTAAGCATATTTTGAAAAGTTTAGGACAAGTAAATGTTAAGTGTTCTAATTCTCCAATCCCCCCACTTAAGTTAAACAACGTCCTCGTTGTTTGTATAAAAGGTTAAAAACTGGAAAATAAAAGAATTAGAACAGAAAAACTCCCCTGAGATTTGCTCGATATGATCCTCCATTAGTATTAGAGCAAAAATCATCTTTCTTGTGGATTAGAACGTTTAAGCTTCATATTCGATGTATCCACAGGAAATGCAGGAATCTATAATACCACCAAGGCTTCAAAACACACCTAAGGTAAGAAAGGTTCAACTTGCATAATACATTAGTAGTTAGGTAAAAATAAACATAAAAATTAAAAATGAAAATCATCAGGTCAGTCGATGCACCGTATCTTATGGAAGAAGATACGCCGTATCGAGCCTGGAATAAATACGGATCAGAATAAAAGATGCGCCGCATCCTTAACCAGGGATGCGCCGCATTAAAATAATCTGATAAAAAGTTTTAAATTCGAAAATTAAAAATGCAGAAAAATAAAATAAGATATGACCATTGCAGGAGATGCGTCGCATCTCAGAATTGAGATGCGCCGTATCCTCTTCGGCCTGACTGACTCGACACATAAACAGAAAATTAAAAGATAAATCCGGGTTGTCTCCCGGTAAGCACTTGTCTTTATTCCAGAGTCTTCAAGTTAGACTCACGTTCAGCTCTTCATTCTCGATCATTGTCTCCCACATTGCTTACGTAGGATCCATTTAGCAACTAATTCGTCACGTATATATTCAGGTCCCAATTTCAACACTCCATTGTAGAATCCTTCCATCAATTGATATGGGTACTCAATCCCTCTCTTATTGTCATCATCATTAATAAAAAGGAATGGAGAGAATTTGTAGCAGATCCTATTAGTAGCATGTTTAAATCCAGGGTGAGTTCGGGGCATCATATAAGTGATAATGTCGCTTCCACATTGAAAGGTGATCTTTCCTTCAAATCGTTTTGCATTAATAGTGATCTCCCTACAAAATGGTTTTCCAACAATCACGTCGCCCATATTGCTGTCACAATAGGCATTCATGTCTTCAACAACGGCGAACTCGGTAACAATAGTAAAGCGTCCAACGAAGATCGGGACATTAATGAAGGCTCCAACTACATTCTTTCCCTTATACTCCACTTTATTTCTCATAATGGAATTGTAAAAGCTTCTTGACATGACATTGATTGGTAAAATAGGAAAGAAATTGGCGTCAATACACTTGTACCCAATCATTCATGTGAATTGCAAATTGTAAGCACAATCGGCGTGGATCCTTCTACCATAATCCCAAGAACCATCATATCCCTCAAATTCATCGTAATTCCTAGTATTAATAGCGTTGACCTTTGGACTATCCAGAATTTCTCCATCTTCCAGCTCAGATTCCGCATCATCCATGAACAGGTCATTGGATTCTAATGGTCCATTAAGGTCATTAAGTTCAATGTAGTCCCCATTGTAACATTCGGGTGATTTTTCATGCACTAATACTCCATTCATAAAATTGGCTTTGAAGTCGAAGTCAATCAGTTCTCCGAATTCTTCCATTATCCTTCTGAAATAATCACGAAAAGCATCAGTAGGATTTGTTCGCTAGAAGAGAAATTAACGAATTCAGAAACGGATATAAGAATACAAATAGCTGATATCGTTACCCAAAGAATACAACGCGTTTAATTAATTCGATACGACGCATCTTTTCCGAATTCTTCCATTATCCTTCGACACATCGCACACAAGTTTTAAATTTATTTTTAGCCGACTTATCAATAACACACACACTTAACGAGCAGTGTACCCGGTCAGTATGAATATAATGGTAAGTAGAGTGTCGATCACTAAGAGTGGAACGTATTATCTAGTTATTCTAATCAGTATTTTAATATATTAAGTTAGCTATACAACCTATTCTAACGCAAGGGGTTCAGCCTGAGAGACTGGCACGATTTGGTTGCAATTAAATAATAAAATAAACCAATAGGCACGAATCAGCAAGTAGCACACACGTACACAGATAAATACTTGAGACAATAAGAGGGCTGTCCTTATGATAAGTAGTTTGTCACTTGTTTTATTGCTAGTGTTATATGAAGTGTATAGTTCGATGCAACGCACCGAGATTAAGTCCTTTCTCGTTGGTTCTAATCTTATCGGCGAGTAAACCCTTAATGATTACTTATGACTATCCTATTTATCTTTCTCCTACTTTTCTACAGACCATAGAATGCATAGGCGATCTAATAAATAGGCGAGGGCAGAGGCATGGCGACCCGATCAACGCTCAGCTAGACACAGAGGTTATCAATGCACTAATAAAAGTCACCAATGACATCAACATATAAACTTTAAATAATGAGAAAGCAGTTTTAAGGGAGTGCAATCTTTCCGTTGTCACATTACACAAGCCACCAATCTTGATGAATTAAAGTTTACTAACACAATAAAACAAAACTACTTAATGAATTAAACACATGCAGCACCTTCTTACAGCTCTTGTATCTTTGATTTGAGTGTGTCTTGTGCTCGCTATTCGACTGAATTCGTCCTAGGTTTCTGGTCTTCGGTCTTCTGTTAAAACTTCGGAACTCGGAAAACCGGAACTCTTAATTCGTCTGGTCTTTGGGGTATTTATAGTTTCTGTCTGAGGGTAGGATGCGGCGCATCTAGTAAGTAGATGCGGCGCATTGACTTAACTTCGCGTGGGGTCCAAGATTATAATATTCAGGAATATTCGTACACCGCCAGAAGATGCGGCGTATCTTTATACTAGGATGCGGCGCATGTCCTCTTGTATCTTGGATCGTATCTGGTGAAATATTGATAGTGATGCGGCGCATGTCATAAGTGAGATGCGGCGCATCTGGAGCAGAATAGTCTTGATCTTGTACATTTTGGTAGACTCTTAACTTCTTGCATGTTTTGCCCCATAATTAGTCCAAAATCGCCAAGTTTCACCAAATGCTTGTTTTCACCTGAGAATTACAAAAGTAAACGATTAAGTATCAATCCTCATACATAATATAATAAAACAAGTCAAATAATTAGGATAAATGATAGTAATAATATGTACTTATTTGAGTTCATCAAATATCCCCCCACTTGAACTTTACTTGTCCCCAAGTAAACCTTAGAATTAATCTTATGAAAATGTATCCTAAAAGATATTAGGATTTATTTTTATATTTAAGCATGTATTCGTCTTTTTCCATAATCACACAACTAAACACTTAACGAATTAGAAGTAGAATAAAATATTTCGAAAAAAGCAAATCTAATCGTTTAACTGTCCAGTCGCGACGAATATTCTATCATAAGCTTGGCAAGTATACACATCTCCCCCACTAAATCAAAGGAATAACAAGTCTAAAGCGGTAAAAAGGGTTTTTAGGCTTAAGGGTTAATTATTCTTAATCTCTATCGATCTCAAATTCCAGAAAAGGCGACAAAATCACAAATACATGATCGAATCCATGAACATGATACTTGCAATTGCTCAAATCCTTAACTCGAATAGGCTAAAGATAGGTCCAAACTTTACCAATAATAATATATCAAAAAGGGCGACAAAATCATAAATACATAGCCGAATCCACGACTACGATACTTAAGATTGCTCAAATCCCTAATCTCAATAAATCAAAGGTTTGGTTGGATAAAGAATAATAAAGGGTATGGATAATTTTTGGGATATAAATTGGTGTAAAATAAAAAATAAACAAAACAAATAAATTAAAATCCTAAGTGTGGTTAATCACTATCCCAACCATCCCATGAATAAGACTCATATCATTGAATAACTCACGCTTTAACACTTGAAACACACGCTTTAGGTAGACACGAATTATACTCAACAAGATCTTAATCAAAGAATAAACCTTAGTTGACGTTCCCATAACTGCCAACTCCCATTCAATCCATAGATATAATATACAACAAATAGTGGTGATATCGACCACTTACATAACTTTACATCGTTGGTTAAAACAAACATCCAACTTTTCTTTTCTTTTTTTTCTTTTTCTTTTCTTATTTTTTCGATTTTTTTTTTTTTTTTCCTTAAGGAACATAAACATAGATGTGTAAAATTTCACCACATCACCAAAACAATAATTCTGGATAATTTTTCCATACTTTTCATGACTTCAGAAATAACGGTAATAGTGAAAGTAGTAAACACACGAAAAATAAACTCAAAGATATACAATATTTACTTTCACTCCAATTGCATTGTGCAATTTCCCGACCTAACCATAGATAATGAATTACGCACGCGAACACAGGTAATGTAAGGAAACACACTTTGCCTAAAGCAATTAACCAACCACGGATTTTAATCTACAGGGTAGGCTAAGGTGTAAGGGTGTAACGAAACATTTTAACAAAGGTGTAAGAAACGAAAGGAATGGCTCTGAGTGTTTTTCTAGGGGTATCTTACTCTAAAAATGAGAGTAACAAAAGGGTTTATACGGGGGTTAACTAACCAGTGTAGTTAGCTAATATCACATAACATATAAAGGCTATTTGGGTGTAATCCTAGAAATTTACCAATTTAGACAAGTCATTCCAATTATATAAATAATACTCATTATGGTGGTCTCGAATAGTATACAAGCCAAGTTCTAAAGTTTACAAGTCACCGGCACACTCATAAATTTGTGAATTTTGAAAAATCACAATTTTTGAAAATAACGTCATGTGTGCAGCTATGCAACTTAGACTTTAAACAAAAACATGCTAAAAATTTTAAATTTTGATATATTAAGCGCATTTTAAGCATATTTTGAAAAGTTTAGGACAAGTAAGTGTTAAGTGTTCTAATTCTCCAATCCCCCCACTTAAGTTAAACAACGTCCTCGTTGTTTGTATAAAAGGTTAAAAACTGGAAAATAAAAGAATTAGAACAGAAAAACTCCCCTGAGATTTGCTCGGTATGATCCTCCATTAGTATTAGAGCAAAAATCATCTTTCTTGTGGATTAGAACGTTTAAGCTTCATATTCGATGTATCCACAGGAAATGCAGGAATCTATAATACCACCAAGGCTTTAAAACACACCTAAGGTAAGAAAGGTTCAAACTTGCATAACACATTAGTAGTTAGGTAAAAATAAAACATAAAAATTAAAAATGAAAATCATCAGGTCAGTCGATGCGCCGTATCTTATGGAAGAAGATACGCCGTATCGAGCCTGGAATAAATACGGATCAGAATAAAAGATGCGCCGCATTAAAATAAACTGATAAAAAGTTTTAAATTCGAAAATAAAAAATGCAGAAAAATAAAATAAGATATGACCATTGCAGGAGATGCGTCGCATCTCAGGATTGAGATGCGCCGTATCCTCTGCGGCCTGACTGACTCGACACAAAAAACAGAAAATTAAAAGATAAATCCGGGTTGTCTCCCGGTAAGCACTTGTCTTTATTCCAGAGTCTTCAAGTTAGACTCACGTTCAGCTCTTCATTCCATTACTTCAGGTTCAAACTCCACCACTTCGTTCTCATTATCCTCAATTCTACTATCAAAGTATTTCTTCACACGTTGCCCGTTTACTTTGAATATATAACCATTTTTATCGCATATTTCAATAGTTCCATATGGATACACTTTCTTAACAACGAATGGTCCCGTCCATCTTGATTTAAGTTTACCAGGATACATCCTTAATCTAGAATTAAATAGTAGCACTTTCTCTCCAATAGTAAACGTTTTATCCCCACGTAACCTCGAGTCATGCCATCTTTTAGTTCTTTCTTTGTAGATCTTAGTATTTTTGTAGGCCTCATCTCTTAGTTCATAGAGTTCATTAAGTTCCATGAAACGGTTCTTCGTTGCAGCTTCCATATCCATATTACAATTCGTCAAAGCCCAATATGCACTTTGTTCAATTTCGACCGGTAGGTGGCATGCTTTTCCGTATACAAGACGAAATGGAGTGCATCCCATTGGTGTCTTATAGGCTGTACGGAATGCCCATAAAGCATCATTTAACTTGTCAGACCACCCTCTCGGATTATATCCAGTCGTTTTTTCAAGAATTCGTTTAATAGCCCTATTGGTTACTTCAGTTTGCCTGTAATACCTGAAATTCTATAACATGTAAAATGACCAAATTGCCCCTGGGAATTTAAAATCTAAATAAAACATATGTAAAGCACCAAATAAATTCCAAACTTCTAACAATGAACAAGTTATGATTCCAAATAATTTTAACAACTTCATTTAACAATTATACAAGCCATGAAAATTACTAAAATGCCCTTGGGCGCCTAATGTAATTTAAATTCAAATTTATGATTTATATAAAAGTAATTTAAAGGTAATTAAAGAGCATTAAACATGGTAAATCAATGCATTAATTTCCCCTTGACCAAAATCACGAAATTATGGCCAATTATCCTCCCCTTTGACCGGTCCTTATTTGTAGCATCACATTTATTCCAAAAACCCTAATGCCGATCTAAACAAAACACACAAAATAATCCTCCCATTGTTCACACGAATTTTATGGAGTCCAAGCTCATTTTTCTGGTATTTTACACGATCTAAGGAAGCCTAGAAAAATAGCATCATGATTTATAAGGGCCGGATTCAAGGAGCATCGAAAATTCTTGTTCTATTCCACTCGATAGGTATTAATTCGCCAATCTTTGTCCCACTCATTCTAAAATTCATCTTATATTTTTCTTACATTCCTTAAATCATATTAGACTCAGGAAAAATGGGAAATTCGAATCATGCAAAGTTTTTATGTCGTTTTGAATTTAATTGATTAAAACACACCTAAAATCCAAAATATGTGTTACGAATTTTCTGGGTGCCATGTTTATTTTATTTAGACCTAATATGATGTGTATGATCTGGGAAAAATGATAAAATAATTTATTGAGGCCTAAATGAGTCGTTGTAATTATTGGGGGTCTAAAACGTACCTAAAATCAAATATATGCTATGCGATTTTTCTGGGTTGCATTATTAATTTTTATGAGTTCCTTGGTCATCACCTAAGCTGGGAAAAATGGTGTTTCGAATTTTAGAAGCCTAGGTTAGTCGTTGTGAATTTAAAGTTTTAAAAAGGGTGTAAATTCTAATATATGATAAACGAATTTTTTGGGAATGGAGATTATTTTTTTTTAGACTCTATATAATTAGTATGAACCAGGAAAAATAGTGGTTTGATTTTTAGAAGCTTAAAATGGTCGTGGTTGAATTTAGTCCAAATCGGGTTTATTGTTTTCAAATGAAAATTTTAAGAAAAAAACCCTAACGAGCTAATTAGGGTTTGTGTAATCTGATTAAATCTGGTCCAATTAAGGTGTTAATGATGTAGTAATGATGGCCTAATGATTGGGAAAGATTAGGGTTAAAAATTGTATTTTAAAATGGTATACGATTTGAGATTTAATGATAAGGGGGTGTTTTGTAATTAAATAAACTTTTGGGCCATTTTTATAATGTTAATTGGATCAGTACTAAAGTGTAAAAATTATAACATGAGGGTCTTATGTGTAGATTTGCAAGATTTGGAAGTAAATGGGAAATTAGGGTTTCGTATTACATTATTTTAAATTAGGGGGACTAAACATGTAAATTCTGGAAACTTAAGGTTGATTTGAGTAATTAAATATATTCATGGGGTTATGTGCTATTTTGGTAATTTAATGGCTTAATATGTAATTGTTATTAATTAAAGATTGAAATTATAAGTTAAAGGACTAAATATGTAACTTTAATAATTAGAGGGACTTAATGTGTAAATTATGAATACTTGAGGATACATTCGTATAAGATGATAAAATAAGTGATCATTGTGTAAGTTTGTTAAGTTAAGGGTTTAATGTGTAATTATAAATACCATAAGGTTTAAAATGTAATTTATGTAACTACAAGGGCATAAAATATGAATTATGAAACTTAAGGGGCTAAATGTGTAATTATGATAACATGAACAGTAAGATGAGTTAATTATGATATTTTCACTTTAAACCTTCATCTTTGGTACATTTACACTTCAAACCCTAGAATATAAAAACTTGTCATATCTAACCCTAAACTTTTGCAACTTGTTAAAATACACCCTTAAGCCATGATATGACCTAATAATGTCTTAACCTAATCGAGAATATGGAAATATTACTAAATATGGGAACTTTCTAAATATGGAAACTTTCTAAATATGGAAACTTTCTAAAAACAGAAACTTACTAAATATGGAAAACTACCTAAAATGGGAAGTTACTTAAAATGGAAAGTGTTGTAACACTTGTCTACCCCTCTAGGTGTGAAGAAGGAGGAGAACTGAGTTCATTCCATCTTGTTCTTTGTGTATTGTGCTGTGCTGGAATAAGGTACAGATATTCTGCTTCTTTGATAAGAGGCCTTCATTCTCTTATTATGACTTCGATTATTGAACCATTATGATTATGAACCTTTCATTCATGAACCTTTGCTTATGAACCTTGACCATGAACCTTTGCTTATGAACCTTGCTTATGAACCATGCTTATGAACCATGATTATGAACCATGATTATGAACTTATGAAACATGATATTGACCTATGCAAGTAAACTAAAAACATGATTCATGATACTTGACCTTTACCCTCAGTTTGATACTACGAGCCACTCACTAGGCATGAGGGTTTCATGTCCATGTCAGTCGATGCACCGATGGCATGACTCTAGGGCAGGAGAGTGATGACCTGTCCCGTCCCTGCATGTTATGTTTACGTAGAGGCAGATTATGGCCACCTGGGGCGTATGGATGCATCCTAGATTTGTTCATGTACATGTTATGTTATGTTATTCATGGTGACTGATGGTGTGTGCGATACACGTCTTTCACACTCTGGGAGCTAGCTACTCCAACCCATGATTGAGGACACCCCTCATATTTACAGGATACCCATGATTGAGGACACCCCTCATATTCACAGGATACTAAGAGGTCTCCCCTCTGCATGGTTACGATTATGATTATGATTATGATTCATGTTATGTTATGGGCTCGTAGTGGATTACTGACCTTCCCTTACCATGCACCTTTGTCCTTTCCCTTATGATACCATGTATTCTTACCATGTATTCTTACCATGTATTCTTACCTTGTATTCTCATCATGTACTCATGCTTCCATTCTCATTTACTCATGTATTATTCATTATGCTACTGCTTTGTTTCCGTTATATCTGTTCACTGGGCTTTTTAAGCTCAGCCGCACGTTTTCTTTTCGTGTGCGGCAGGTTATAAGCAGGACGACGGGTTTGGGTATGAGTGAAGAGACTTTTGGATTTAGAAGACTTTGAGTAGAAGCCATTAGAAGAGATGTACTTATGGATTTAATAGGCAGCTTTTATTTTCCTTTGTAACCCTTGTATTGCAAGATTTCATTTGTAACCTTTGAGAACCATTGTATTACTATTGATTGTATGCTATGTTTATCTGATATGAAACCATTAGTGTGATACTTCTACCCTTGCCGGGTTGGGGTGTTACAATTATGGTATCAGAGAAACAGGCTGCGATTTGTAATACATTTACCCTTGGCCTGTGTAAGTTAGGACCCCTAAGTTTCCCTGTAAGCGCTCATAAGATAACCTGTAAGATTTGCTTTGGAATCTCCCTATAGGAACCTAAATTTGACCAGCGAGGAATGGGTAGACTAAGACATATATGTGAGTCGTTTGCTTCTGCATCACTCTGATTCGTGCCCTTGCTTTTAGTTAAGCTTCATCAGAACTTTTCAGGAGTTAGAAGTTTTGCAACTTAAAGCTTAGTAACCAAGTAAGTTTGGAATACCTCGGAAAACCCACCCGGATGCCTTACACCATTTAAGTTCATTTTCAGATCTTGGCATCCACCTCCGATTTGTTTGATAAGTTGTTTAACACATTCCGACCATGTCGTAAGCCATTCAACCATAATGTGTTCGACACATTTTGTGAATTCATTGCTTATGCTGAATGTGAATGTATCGTCCGATACTACTTAACTTTGCATAAATCCGTTACTACTCCTATGAGAATTCTGGTAATTATTAACCATGGATATAGGAAGTTATGTTCTTTTCCTTTGAATGACGAATCTTGTTCTGCCAACCATTTCCTTTGGAAGGATATGATGCTATGTTATTTTTGTATGGGTTTGTTAACTGAGCATGATGATGCTGATAACTGGTGTTCCGTACATCTCACTTTGACAATTATACGATGTTCGTATTTCTGATAATACACGCCCTACTTACCGCTTATGTTAAGAAGCTGAACAAATTCCCACACTCCGAACTGTTCGTTTATCCATCTCAACACTTTTATTGAAACACGTGCTGAACTTCGATATATGAACTCCCCGTCTGATTCGATGACTGTATTTGTACTATGAATCTTTTGATCTTGACATGTCTTATTGTATGGTCTTTTGATTATAGACTGGATGACTATTTGTAAAGCTACCATAAGACTACGTATCTGAGATGTGATCTTGCCAACCTGCTTCACCCTATTCTGTTATGATGAATCTCTACACCTGAACCTGCTAAAGTTGCCGCTATGGAAGCACCAACCCTGAACTCATATGATTATCAAGTTTTTCCTGACAACCACCAATATCCACCCTTGGAAAGTTCTGCCATTAGAAATATCCCGCTGTACGAAGATTTTCCGGTATTTCCGATGTAATATGGTTTTGCTCACCTCAGTGATTCTCCTTGGATGCTCTTGTTGGTTTTTGAAGAAGAAAGAAGAAGTATGTGATGACGTATCGAATATTGTAAACTCAGCCATACCACTATCAGTAATCATTATCCGTTTCCGCGTATCAATAATTGATTTGGTCTTTCTTTTGAAACTTCGTATCTGATTTCATCGTTTTAGATTTGAAAGGCTGAAGAAGCAACCACAAGAACCTCTAAGAAGGGGGGGTTAACTAAGCGAGGGTAACCTCTATGAAGTATGTCAGTTATTTTGAAGAAGAAGGAAGGCGTCATAATGTGCATGTGAAAGTTTTTCCATAAATAATTCCAGAATTGTCCGTGCTCTCATTATAACTTCATGAGTTTGAATTATGCCAATGGTATTGGCTAGAATGATCATGTCTTTGCGTATTTTGGACAAATTGTCATAGTATGACATTGTGTTGTGTTCGAGAACGGAAGAGGAACATAGAGATTATTAATGAGACGACCACTTGTTATGGAAGAGAAATTTTTTTTTTGACATCCAGAAACCATTATATACGACACTACCCTGTAGATTGTGCAGACAGAGTTTCCCACAGGAAGAACCGAGATCGAAGACAGTTATCAGAGTGAGAAACTTGGTGGAAGAGTAGTAGAAGACGGTGGATAATACTCAACCATATATTATGCAAACCGTGAAGATTACCGTTTGGGCATCAAGGCAACCAGACCGTAGGAGACGAACATTCAACACATAATCTGGAGTCGACGACGGCGGGGTTACCTTAAAACCTGGAGCGGTGTTAGAAGACCTGTCGAAGAAACGCAATCTTGTTTCCCTATTCATCTTGGTTGTACTAAGATGAATTGAGAGCGGAAGCAGACTGGATGATGAAGAGATCGTGCCAGAAATCCACATTACTCCATCACAGTGTCAAGGAGAAGTGCCGAAGGCTGGAGGAACCAGACTCAAGTTTATCACCCCTTCTCAGCGTATGATCAGATGGACAAGAGTAGACAGACTACTCGGACTTGGAGGAGATTTTGAAATCATGTATTCGAGTGGACGATTTTGGTTGGATGAGTTGCTTTCGTGAAGGATGAGGTTATTGATGGCGTGTTCACTTCTGCGTAACCCACTTAAGCTCCAGTTACCTGACGATAAGATTCTTTGAATGATTCGGATTCTCCGTTAGTATTTCCGTTTGGTGTTCTTCTGTGTATGTTGGATGACGGTTTTATCATGAGAATTTTGATGTGTTGTAAAAGACCTGACGCCTTGGTCGACGTATTCGTTTCCCCTCAACCTACTTAAATTCCGTTACCTGTTAATGAGGTCCTTTGAATGATTTGGTTCGCTGTTAGTAATTCCGTTCTGTGTTCATTCTGCGTTTGTTGAATAACGATTTGCATGAGAATTTTGACGAGATATGGAAGGAATTTGGATATTTATGAAAAGACGGATGTTGAAGTAACAGCTTATTCCGGGTTGAATTGATTTCGGTAAGTTATGAAGCTTGACGCTATTAACGACGTACCTGAACTCTGATGGACATTTTCGGATTTCCGTTACTCTTCGAGTAATTTCGTATTCTTAGTTATGGTGTTTGACTTTGGTGACCCTGAGACTGTAGGTGGACTAGGTGGATCTAGATAAGATGTGTTGATTACGACTTGAGATAAAGTATGACCATCATGAAGGTATACTCATATGAAGCGGGTATTATGACGTCTGGCCAACGTGATAATACCTACGTCAGATGACATACCCTCATTGTGATCATAGGATATTTCGAGAAGTACCTTAGAAGCCTTAGAAATGTGATAGTTGTTTGAGATTGTCTGTGTTAGTAAGATTTTAGGTTCATTCTACCGATACGTTAACTCTATTGTCACCGATGTACGATTTGATACGTTTGGATATTCGACACACGTTTGATGATCTCTAAACTTCTGATAATATTCTTAAGTTTTGTTGTAGAGCGTTCTACCGAGTAACGTTATCAAAACAGTATGTTTTCCGTCTATGAGAATTTGACCTGTTTTTATGAAGGAGTACACCTACGTTCCGATATATTTATACACTTCGCATTCGTTGAATCTGTTCATTATGATCTGCCACGTGTTAAGATATGAGACTGTGGATTTTGAGAAAACAATATTTGTTTGGTTGTAAGAATACCTTGGAAAGGTCATATTTAAGTTGAGACTTTCTGGGAACCGAAAGAGTTGAACACATGTATTACCCTCATGATTGCTATAATTCGATACGTTCTCATTTGATTGTTTATTCCTATCCTACAGACGAATATTCGTCAAACTTACAAAATTCCTGGTATCTTTCCTAATGGAACACGAATATCACCCACTACGTTTAGCATTCTGCTCTTTTGATATGAATCTTGAAACAACAAGTCCTTCTGAGGAAACCAGGACTATTTGATCGACAAGTTCGAATTATGAGAAACAAAATAATTTCCGTTCGTAAATATTCATTGGAAGAACCACCCAGGGTGAGAGGTTACCTGGGAGACCGAAGAGTTGATACGAGCTAGCTACTCTCATTTTGAGTTCTGATCTGATTTCAATTTCATTTCATTTTCACTTCTTTGCAAATTTCGAGGACGAAATTTTTTTTGTTAGTGGGGAAGAAGTTGTAATACCTGAAATTCTATAACATGTAAAATGACCAAATTGCCCCTGGGAATTTAAAATCTAAATAAAACATATGTAAAGCACCAAATAAATTCCAAACTTCTAACAATGAACAAGTTATGATTCCAAATAATTTTAACAACTTCATTTAACAATTATACAAGCCATGAAAATTACTAAAATGCCCTTGGGCGCCTAATGTAATTTAAATTCAAATTTATGATTTATATAAAAGTAATTTAAAGGTAATTAAAGAGCATTAAACATGGTAAATCAATGCATTAATTTCCCCTTGACCAAAATCACGAAATTATGGCCAATTATCCTCCCCTTTGACCGGTCCTTATTTGTAGCATCACATTTATTCCAAAAACCCTAATGCCGATCTAAACAAAACACACAAAATAATCCTCCCATTGTTCACACGAATTTTATGGAGTCCAAGCTCATTTTTCTGGTATTTTACACGATCTAAGGAAGCCTAGAAAAATAGCATCATGATTTATAAGGGCCGGATTCAAGGAGCATCGAAAATTCTTGTTCTATTCCACTCGATAGGTATTAATTCGCCAATCTTTGTCCCACTCATTCTAAAATTCATCTTATATTTTTCTTACATTCCTTAAATCATATTAGACTCAGGAAAAATGGGAAATTCGAATCATGCAAAGTTTTTATGTCGTTTTGAATTTAATTGATTAAAACACACCTAAAATCCAAAATATGTGTTACGAATTTTCTGGGTGCCATGTTTATTTTATTTAGACCTAATATGATGTGTATGATCTGGGAAAAATGATAAAATAATTTATTGAGGCCTAAATGAGTCGTTGTAATTATTGGGGGTCTAAAACGTACCTAAAATCAAATATATGCTATGCGATTTTTCTGGGTTGCATTATTAATTTTTATGAGTTCCTTGGTCATCACCTAAGCTGGGAAAAATGGTGTTTCGAATTTTAGAAGCCTAGGTTAGTCGTTGTGAATTTAAAGTTTTAAAAAGGGTGTAAATTCTAATATATGATAAACGAATTTTCTGGGAATGGAGATTATTTTTTTTTAGACTCTATATAATTAGTATGAACCAGGAAAAATAGTGGTTTGATTTTTAGAAGCTTAAAATGGTCGTGGTTGAATTTAGTCCAAATCGGGTTTATTGTTTTCAAATGAAAATTTTAAGAAAAAAACCCTAACGAGCTAATTAGGGTTTGTGTAATCTGATTAAATCTGGTCCAATTAAGGTGTTAATGATGTAGTAATGATGGCCTAATGATTGGGAAAGATTAGGGTTAAAAATTGTATTTTAAAATGGTATACGATTTGAGATTTAATGATAAGGGGGTGTTTTGTAATTAAATAAACTTTTGGGCCATTTTTATAATGTTAATTGGATCAGTACTAAAGTGTAAAAATTATAACATGAGGGTCTTATGTGTAGATTTGCAAGATTTGGAAGTAAATGGGAAATTAGGGTTTCGTATTACATTATTTTAAATTAGGGGGACTAAACATGTAAATTCTGGAAACTTAAGGTTGATTTGAGTAATTAAATATATTCATGGGGTTATGTGCTATTTTGGTAATTTAATGGCTTAATATGTAATTGTTATTAATTAAAGATTGAAATTATAAGTTAAAGGACTAAATATGTAACTTTAATAATTAGAGGGACTTAATGTGTAAATTATGAATACTTGAGGATACATTCGTATAAGATGATAAAATAAGTGATCATTGTGTAAGTTTGTTAAGTTAAGGGTTTAATGTGTAATTATAAATACCATAAGGTTTAAAATGTAATTTATGTAACTACAAGGGCATAAAATATGAATTATGAAACTTAAGGGGCTAAATGTGTAATTATGATAACATGAACAGTAAGATGAGTTAATTATGATATTTTCACTTTAAACCTTCATCTTTGGTACATTTACACTTCAAACCCTAGAATATAAAAACTTGTCATATCTAACCCTAAACTTTTGCAACTTGTTAAAATACACCCTTAAGCCATGATATGACCTAATAATGTCTTAACCTAATCGAGAATATGGAAATATTACTAAATATGGGAACTTTCTAAATATGGAAACTTTCTAAATATGGAAACTTTCTAAAAACAGAAACTTACTAAATATGGAAACCTACCTAAAATGGGAAGTTACTTAAAATGGAAAGTGTTGTAACACTTGTCTACCCCTCTAGGTGTGAAGAAGGAGGAGAACTAAGTTCATTCCATCTTGTTCTTTGTGTATTGTGCTTTGCTGGAATAAGGTACAGATATTCTGCTTCTTTAATAAGAGGCCTTCATTCTCTTATTATGACTTCGATTATTGAACCATTATGATTATGAACCTTTCATTCATGAACCTTTGCTTATGAACCTTGACCATGAACCTTTGCTTATGAACCTTGCTTATGAACCATGCTTATGAACCATGATTATGAACCATGATTATGAACTTATGAAACATGATATTGACCTATGCAAGTAAACTAAAAACATGATTCATGATACTTGACCTTTACCCTCAGTTTGATACTACGAGCCACTCACTAGGCATGAGGGTTTCATGTCCATGTCAGTCGATGCACCGATGGCATGACTCTAGGGCAGGAGAGTGATGACCTGTCCCGTCCCTGCATGTTATGTTTACGTAGAGGCAGATTATGGCCACCTGGGGCGTATGGATGCATCCTAGATTTGTTCATGTACATGTTATGTTATGTTATTCATGGTGACTGATGGTGTGTGCGATACACGTCTTTCACACTCTGGGAGCTAGCTACTCCAACCCATGATTGAGGACACCCCTCATATTTACAGGATACCCATGATTGAGGACACCCCTCATATTCACAGGATACTAAGAGGTCTCCCCTCTGCATGTTTACGATTATGATTATGATTATGATTCATGTTATGTTATGGGCTCGTAGTGGATTACTGACCTTCCCTTACCATGCACCTTTGTCCTTTCCCTTATGATACCATGTATTCTTACCATGTATTCTTACCTTGTATTCTCATCATGTACTCATGCTTCCATTCTCATTTACTCATGTATTATTCATTATGCTACTGCTTTGTTTCCGTTATATCTGTTCACTGGGCTTTTTAAGCTCAGCCGCACATTTTCTTTTCGTGTGCGGCAGGTTATAAGCAGGACGACGGGTTTGGGTATGAGTGAAGAGACTTTTGGATTTAGAAGACTTTGAGTAGAAGCCATTAGAAGAGATGTACTTATGGATTTAATAGGCAGCTTTTATTTTCCCTTGTAACCCTTGTATTGCAAGATTTCATTTGTAACCTTTGAGAACCATTGTATTACTATTGATTGTATGCTATGTTTATCTGATATGAAACCATTAGTGTGATACTTCTACCCTTGCCGGGTTGGGGTGTTACATTGCCCATTGGATTGAGGATGATATGCGGTGGAAACCCTATGATATACTCCATATTTTTGTAAGGCTCTTCCCAGATGATGATTACAAAAGTGTGTCCCCCTATCACTAATCAATGCTTTAGGAATTCCAAACCTAGAGAACAAACTTTGTAAAAATTTAAGTACTACCTTGCTGTCGTTTGTTGGTAATGCTTGCGCTTCGACCCATTTTGATACGTAATCAACAGCAACCAAAATATATTTATTACCTTTAGATTCAGGAAATGGTCCCATGAAGTCCAATCCCCATATGTCGAAAACCTCACATACATGGATATAGTTTTGCGGCATTTCGTTTCTTGATGTTATATTCCCGGATCGTTGACACGCGTCACATCCTTTTATATAATCTTTTGCATCATCCAACATAGTGGGCCAATAAAATCTCGCATCAAGGATCTTTCTTCTTGTGATGACTGCACCGTGATGTCCCCCCGTTGGCCCTGAATGGCAATGTGCCAATATTGCTGGGATGTCATCACCATCTACGCATCTTCGTAAAATATTGTCAGGACATAATTTAAAGGCATAAGGTTCATCCCAAATATACTCGCTAGCGCGAGTTAGAAACCTTCTTTTCTCATCGGATGTTAGCCCTTTTGGAATTTCATTTGCAACAATAAAGTTTATATAGTCGGCATACCATGGTCCATTATTATTGCTCTTAATTCCTACCATCATAAGGTGTTCATCAGGAAAGTCATCAGCTATTTCCCGTTCGTCAAGCACCTCCATATTTGGGTTTTCAAGTCTAGATAAGTGGTCAGCAGCTAGATTCTCGGCACCCTTTTTATCTTTAATTTCAATATCGAATCCTTGGAGCAATAAAACCCACCTAATAAGCCTTGGCTTGGCATCCTGTTTATTGAACAAATACTTCAAAGCAGAATGGTCAGTGTAAACCATAGTTTTTGACAATATAAGATATGATCTAAATTTATCGAATGCAAAAACTACTGCTAAAAGTTCTTTTTCCGTGGTGGTGTAGTGTTCTTGGGCATTATTCAATGTTTTGCTAGCATAATAAATTGGCTTAAATTTCTTATCTATCTTTTGACCAAGTACAGCTCCAACAGCATAATCACTAGCATCACACATTAGTTCAAAAGGCAGATTCCAATCCGGCGAAATTATAATAGGTGCGGAAGTTAGTTTTTCTTTAAGTATATTAAATGCCTTTTTGCAATCTTCAGAAAAATCAAACTTCGCATCTTTTAGCAATAATTGGGTCATAGGCCTAGATATCATTGAAAAATCCTTTATGAACCTACGATAAAATCCAGCATGCCCTAAAAAACTTCTAACACCTTTTACATTAGTGGGGTAAGGTAGTTTAACAATTACATCAATTTTAGCTTTATCGACTTCTATACCTTTCCCAGAAATCTTATGTCCTAACACAATTCCCTCTCTAACCATAAAGTGACATTTTTCCCAATTAAGAACAAGGTTAGTTTCTTCACATCTAGCAAGCATTTTATCAAGTTTAAAGAGACAATCACTAAATGAGTTACCGAACACCGAGAAGTCGTCCATGAAGACTTCCATAAAGTCTTCTACCATATCATGGAAGATAGCCGTCATACAACGTTGGAAAGTAGCAGGGGCGTTGCATAGTCCGAACGGCATCCTCCTATAGGCGAAGGTTCCATAAGGGCAGGTGAAAGTCGTCTTCTCTTGATCCTCAGGGGCAATTGGTATTTGGAAGAAACCTGAAAAACCATCTAAAAAACAATAATAATCATGACCTGATAGTCTTTCTAACATTTGATCAATAAATGGAAGAGGGAAGTGATCTTTTCGCGTAGCATCATTGAGTTTGCGATAGTCGATGCAAACTCTCCATCCAGTAACGGTTCTTGAAGGGATTAGCTCATTGTCGTCATTGAGTACTACCGTCATTCCTCCCTTTTTTGGTACAACGTGGATAGGACTGACCCACGAGCTGTCGGAAATTGGGTAGATAAGTCCGGAGTCAAGTAATTTCACAATTTCATTTTCACCACATCTTGGACTTTTGGATTCAAACGCCTTTGAGGTTGGATAGTTGGTTTGAATTCATCTTCCATAAGGATTTTATGCGTACAAAATGACGGGCTAATTCCCTTAATATCAGACATACTCCACGCTAATGCTCCTCTTCGTTTATACAGTACCTGCAAAAGTGATTCTTTTTCTTTTTGCGTCAAGTTAGATGCAATAATAACGGGCGAATCAGTGTTCCCATTTAAATAGGCATACTCCAAAGTAGAAGGGAGATCCTTAAGCACAGGTTTAACATTATCAATTTCAGTAGCACTAGCGGAATAAACTTGTTCTTTAGCTATACCGCTGCTGTCATTAGATAGATGCGCCGCATCGATATTTTCGATGCGCCGCATGGCGTTAAATACAGCAGAGCCAGTAGCTAAATCATTATCAATAGTATTCTCTTCAACTTGATCTTCTATAGCAATTGTGTTTTCAAGATTTTTAAGCAGAAAAGAATCAAGTAAATTACTTTTTAACAATTTCTGAGTAAATTGATTAATCGTGTCATCAGAAACATCGATATTTGATTCGTCGTTTTTAGTATATTATTTTTCCAAGGGTAAAACTCAACGAATGCGTTTTCCCCGGGTCGTTTCCCAACGAAGGTCGAATATCGAGTTGTTGTTAACGTGTCGAATACGTGTGGTGAATGAGTGAAAAAGAGTGATTGATTTGTGATTTTATGCTACGAACAATTAAATATGAAATAAAAACAACTAATTAAGCTAATTAAACAATTAAACTAAGCATGTAAACCTAAAAACGAAAATTTGAAAAATAAAAATGTTACGCGACGAATTATAAAACGTAAATAAAAATGATTTTGTAAAATTTAAAACCTAAAAATATCAAAATAATTTTCCTATATTAAAAATGATAAAAGAAAATTTTTGGAAAAAGAAAAATATTTTTTTGACTTTTTAATAATTTTTATGAATTAAAACTATTTAAAACTAATTAGGTGATTTAACTAAAATGCAAAAGTAAAAAAAACTAATGGACTGAAAATGTAATTTATAAAAAACAAATTTTATAAAGGAAAACAAAATTTTATAATATTTAAGGACTAAAATGCAAAGGTAAAAACTCAAGGGACTGAAAATGTAGTTTAGAAAAACTAGATTATAAAAGAAAATTTGGAAAAATAAAAGTTTTATAAAAGCTGAGGGACTAAAGTTGTAAAAACTGAAACTATAATAGATTTAATAAAAGACAGGGACTAAAATTGCAAAAAAACAAACTATTTAACACTAAAACCACCTAGGCACAATTTAAACTAAATCAGAAAATTAAGGGACCAAAAGTGACAAACTCAAAGAACTTAAGAACATTCAGTTAAACCAGGAAGCAAACTTATCTAGCACTTTTCAAAAGCTTGTAGATCGCTCAATTCTTAACCAATTTTAAAAATAAAAGCTGTTCTGAAAAGCCAACCAAATAGAGATTACAAATAACCAAAAAGCCATAATTCTAACGCTCGTTTGCCTAGCTTAATTTCGCCTAGATCAGTAGTGAAAAACCACTCAAAAACCTGCACTATTTTGACAGATTAGAACAGATTAGTTCAGCACTTGTTTGGCTGAATTGCAGCCTGAGAATAAGCACCTAAATAAGCTAAAATGCTAGATACCAGATTTTGAACCTCTAACCTCCTACTTGAACTACTTAAAATCCAAATAACAAGTTTTGAGCTTATCTAATTAAGCCAGAAAATTCACAAGATCAGCAACCTCAAAACATATGCCTGCTTGTGCAGACTTTAGACATCAGAAGAAAAAGTGGCGCAAAATGCTAAAACTCCTCTTGTTGACTACTTAAGTGAATCTAAAAAAATATTTGCCGAAATGAAATTCAACCAAGCCTTTCTAACAAGCAGTACCAAGGTAAAAGCAACCTAAAACCTAATGCAATAAACTCTAAACTGATATCTAATTCTAAATCTTAAAACTACACTACTTTCAACTCAACTGATTCTGCAATTTACTCTATACTTAATTGATTTAAGCAAATTCTATTATACTACCTAGGTTACTAGTAAACTAAGCAAACAAACACAATCCTTTCAAATAAGCAGCAAGTATAGCTAGAACAAATGAGCCAATATAAGCTAAGATTAAGAACATCAAACTCACTTGTTGTCCTGTTGAACTCAAGCTGATTCGATTTCACAAACACATTACCCAGGCTTATAAGCCAATAATAATAACCCCAATTCCTTTCTGAACAGCTTAATACCACAGCTTATCCAATCAGCTTATCCAAACAGCTTATCAACTTATCGGATTTTTTTTTTTTTTTTTTTTTTTAACTGAAGTAACACTAAGATAAAAATAATACTAAATAAAATTTAATTCAAGAACAACTTATAAAACTGAAAATGAAAATTTCATTTAACCAAAACAAAATTACAAAGTTAAATTCGGATATTTAAAAATGATTAAAAACTAAAAATTACAATAAAACTTTTAATCTAAAACATTAATAAAGAAAATTACAAGCCTCTTTCGTTACAAAATTAAAATCGACTGAAAAATTTAAAGTAACAATAAAACAATTAAAATTAACTCGTATCTATCTAAAAAAACTAGCCTCCGAACGAGAGGAGAAATCCCTCTATTTATAGCACTTGGCCGATCCTTCTGGAGTGTCCACGTTGGCGATCCTCGTGTGTCCACAGCTGTATCCACCCTTAGATTACATCTTGCTCACCAAGCTTCATTTCCAGCCGTATGATCAAAGTAGCGATGTGTTCGGTCCAATGAGTAGCTGCCACGCGTCATTCTCCTTGTCAGAGTCTTCTAGAATATCCAATGATTGTCCGTATTACCCTTAATTGTGGTAATTTTTGGTGAGGTGAAATTAGGGTTTGGGGAATAGTAACTAAGGGGATTGGGGGTGAATTTGGGAGCGGATAAGTGAATGTGATTTAGTTAATTTCTTGTTGACTCTATTGACCGAGTGGGATTTATTGGGTTTGACCGGGTTTAAGTGGGTGGATCGGGTTAGGTGATGGGTAAAGGAGTGGGCCGGTTGATGTTTAATGTAGGCTGGACATTGTTTTAAAGGTTGGATTGAAATACAAATCCGGTTGTGGTTATAAGATGTTTAAGTTTTGTGTTTAATCAAAAATTCAAGGACCAAAATTTGCAAAAGCTGAAATTCCAAGGACCTATTATGCCAATCTTGTAAACTTAATCCAAGGCTTCTTTTGTCAATTGATGAAACTTCAAGGGTTGACTTTGACTTTTTGCTTCCCGGCATCGGCTAAAAATAATACTTCCATATCTCGTGCTCGGTTTCCCGGTCTTTGCTTGATTTTTGTCTTTTTCTTCGATATCCGTGCCTGTATATGTAAAAACACAAAAACACAATATATTTGGCATTTTGGTCGGGTTTTTGGTCTATTTGGGTCCGGTTTTGGTCTAGAAATGGTATGTGTTTAAGCACATACCAAAATTCCCCCAGACTAAGCAATTGCAATGTCCTCATGCAATGTCATAAAAACACGTTTTCGAAACCAAAAATTTCCAATCTCTTTTTACTAACTTTGAGAAGTAGCAAAATTTTCAAAAGAGATTAAGAAATCTTAAGTTCTAAAAACTCCCCGATTTTCCTTTTATTCTATTTTTGTATTTTTCATATAATCATGTGACGGCTTTGTTGACGATCATTATCTCACGATAACTTTTAGGGTCATTGAGCAGGAAACACGACTCATAAAGAAGTGACCATACGGATAAAATTCGTCGTCCCCGATTTTTCACAAGCCCCCAAACTAAGCTTAAAAACGAAATCATTGTCATTTACAAGTTAGATTGCCAACACTACTCAGAAAGCTAATTGTGGACTTCTCGTTCCCAAATTCCTATTTTCCTCTATTTATTTTATTTTTGGTGAGAAATGAATTTCTTCAAATTCTCGTTTCGATAATTTTTAATCCGATAAAGATACCTAGTTTAGACGCTAAGTAGTTTCCAAACCTTCCCTTGAAAACCGTTGCATACAAAAATGAGGTCCACATCAAGGTCTCTGATTTAACACGATTTTGAGGATATCCCTTTTATTTGCGACCGAAACAACTCATCTACGAGTCCAGAGACGGAAGCCTTTATTAGGATACCTCGGAGTCGAAATTTGGCATTTTTAACATTATTAAGCATTTATTATTGATCCTTGGCCCTTTATAACAATCACAACATCGGCTGCGAACCGGCAAGATGTGATAGTCTATTATGACCTTGGAATTTTCCTCTGCCTTTATTAGAAGTCTACAACATCGGCTGCGAACCGGCAAGATGCAGAAAACTTTTTATGGCTTTGGATTATTATTATTATTTATTATTCATTATATTTTGCCAAATCCCGAGTCCTACGGCTTTTATAACAATCCCAACATCGGTTGCGAGCCGGCAAGATGGAATAGTCTATTACACCGTAACACTGGCAGTACCTTGATGTGTACCCAACTTTCATAAGCAAGGATTTCCTTAAGAAGGATTAAAAACTAAATTTCGCCAAAACCAAAATAGCTTTAATTATTCCTATTTTTCTATTTTTGAGTGAAACAAGCTTATGGGAACAAAAAGCCACAAGTAACTTCGATGAGCTCTAAAGAGATCCAACTACTCCACGTTTAGCAATCTAACTTATAAACAACTCTATCATTTCTCGTTCTTCGTAAATTTAAAATCTTAAATAATAAGATCCGCGAATGCTTAGCCAAATAATCAAGCCATGCATATATAAAGTCAAATACGGGAACTTGCAAACTCTTGAAAAGAATTCGCGTTTTCTAGCTCCTTGTGTAAAAGACTAGCACGAGCTTATCGATTATAAATGGTTAAGGGAACAAGCTAGGGCTCAACACGCCCGGTCAAGTCAGAATTTTATTCCTACTCTCTCCAGCGGAAAATCAACAAAAATGTCAAAATTTATTATATTTTTGCAAAAAAATTTTTAAATTTTTCTCATTTTTTGGATTTTTCGAATTTTTGAGGAAAAACGGGGTTGCATGAGAAAATGGAAAAAATCAAATCGACAGATTACCCCCCCCCCCCCAGACTAAAGCGAGACATTGTCCTCAATGTCTTAAAGGTAAGGGTTCTCCTACATAAATCTAAGGCCGTTTATTAATTATGCCAAAGATAAACGTTAAACGATAAGATTTAGGATATCGATAAGCAGCGGATGATGAAACTCGAGTAGCGTGAAGGAAACTACGAGCACGAGAGTCTTCATCATCGGGCATTCCTGGATACATCACAGAAAACACGAAACACAAGATACGGAAGAGAGGATCCCTCCTCACGTTTTATTAGAAATAAGATAAGAGGATAGATAGATAAGCATGGGGTGCCTCCCACGAAGCGCTTGTTTTTGGTAACCGAGTCACATGAGCTTGACTCGACCCCGAATTTTATTTGTCCTTGGGGGAGCAAGTGGAAGAAATAATCTCAATCGGACTTTCGTTCAAGATGTTTGGATAAACATTGAAGCACATGAAAGTTCCACTCTGATGAGATACCCGCGGTATTTTTAAGAAAGAATAACTAGAAATGGTGATACCGGGGTCAAAGATTTTGTCCTCACTCCCGAAGGAGTAACGGAGAAGAGAAGAAACATCATAAGTGATGTAGGGAAAGAAGGTCATGATTACAATCATGATGAAGTCGTCATCTTCAAAAAGATATTTGTCGATGAAGGTCGTTTTTTTTAAGAAATGAGTCGGGAGGGAGGGTCGGGATTAAATCATCAAATAGCGAATTCTCATGATTGAGAATGCCTTCCCCCAGACTAGTGTCATCCTCAAGATCAAAGTAGAAATGATCGTATTCCGGAGGAGACATAGAGTGAGAGAGTTCATCGGAGAACTCCTCATGAAGAGAATCAATCATATGATGATTTGTGAGCTCAGGTTCCGTCACAGACTCATCACTTTCCTCCATCTGACTATCAAAGATTAGATTATCCGAAATCAAAGTAAACCCCGATTCGAACTCAAACAGAGGGTTGGTGATAGTTGTTTTGAAAGTTTCGGGAACAAGGTCATCAAATTTCTTTGGAAGATTGATTTCAACTTCCTTCGGAGGGAGAGAAAGAGATGGCTCTTGGTCTAATAATTTTTCAAAAAGAATATCTCCCTCCGGATTAAGACAACAATCATCAATTTCCGGTGAGATTGGAGATTTATCAAAACACACCTCGACCTCTTCCCTAGAGATAACATTTTCTTTCATCGTAGGAGAAAGATGGGAAGAGTCGGAATTAAGAATCTCGATGTGATAAACTTGTTCTGGAGGTGGGACAAGTGGTGTGCTCTTAGAGCTAGCAACTTCCACCGCTTCCGTTGTAGTCTCCGTTTCGTCTTCATCATCGTCGTCAAGAATACTCTTAGAAGTTGCAGCACAACACTCAAACCATTTGCTCGATCCAGGATTGATTTTCATAGCCTTGAGCTCAGCACGTTTTTCTGACATGCTCTTGACCGTGAATCTGGAAAGGTTGGGATCAACTCTTTTAGGAGCAATTACGGGATCGGATTTTTGATCAACCGTAGCGACATTGCATTTGTCGGTTTGAGGTTTCGAGTTCGGATTAATATTGAACGTGACTTTTTCTTTATCGACCCGCAAAGTAATTTCTTCACCATAAACGTCGATCAGAGCCCTCCCGGTCCTCAAGAATGATCTTCCGAGAATAAGAGGAACCCGGGGGTCGGCTTCGAAATCAACTACCACAAAGTCTGCAGGAAAATGGAACTGCCCCACCTTTACAAAGACATCCTCGGCTACACCTTTAGGAAGGGTTATGGACCGATCCGCAAGCTCGAGGGTCATGCAAGTGGGGGTGAGATCGGGTAGAGACAATTTCTTCCAGATGGATAACGGCATTAGGTTGATGCTCGCACCAAGATCGGCCAAGGCGTGACATTCAACCTTTCCCGGAAATTCACATGGAATGAGAAATTTTCCGGGATCTCCAAGCTTTTCCGGAAGCTTTTTGAGAATTGCCGCGGAGCAGTTTTCGTTCACTGGAGTTTTTGTCATTTCAAATAATTTTTCTTTATTGCTCAACAAACTTTTGAGTGTGGAAGTGAATTTAGGCATCAAGAGCAAAGCATCCGCGAAGCTTATATCAAAATGTAATTCTTGGAATATTTGAAAGAATTTTTCCATTTGACTCGAAGCTTTGTCACGGAGCTTTTGATCACTCAATCTTGAAGGATATGGAAGATTGGTCTTAACGGGAATTTCTTCAGGAGCTTTTTCTTTTGGTTCAACATTTTTTGGTTCAGATGGCTGAATGACCGGAGGTTGGACGTCTTTGGTTCCTCCGTTGTTAGTAGGAGGTTCCGTGTCCTTGGTCACCTCGGTCTCACGGACGACTACCTTGGGAGGTAGAGAAGAAGAAGTAGTCGGAGCCGTGGGTCCATCATATGAAACACCGCTCCTAGTAGTGATCGCCTTAGCATCGCCCCTCGGGTTGGCGATCGTGTTACTTGGAAGAGTAGCTGTACCCGAACCCGAGGGTCGATCATTTAAACGTTTGTTCAATTCGGTTATCTGATTAATCATCATTCTATTCATTTCCTCTTGTTTCTTTTGTTGTTGTTGGCTTTGAAGAATGAATTGCTTTAATAACTCATCCGAGGGCGATGGGTTTGGCACAAATCCTTGATTTTGATTGTTTGGAAGATTTGGCCCTCGGTTGTTTTGAACAAAACCTTGGTTGTTTTGAAAATTTCCCTGATTAAAATTTCCTTGATTCGGGGCTTGGTTATAATTCCCTTGGTTTTGATAAACTTGATTGCCCCGATTTTGATTTTGATTATTTGGAACATTACGGTTTTGCACTTGCTGATTTTGATTTGGTGGGAAACCGGGTGGTCCGAGAAAATTGTTAGAACGGTAGCTGAGGAGATTACGGTCTCCTTGAGGTTGGTAACCGTTACCACCTTGATTGAAATTTCCAGAAGCAGCATACACATTCTCTTGAGTGTAGCCTCCGGAGGCTGGGCACTCGAAATATTGGTGAGGACCACCACATGTCTCACAACTATGATTAACAACATTTACTTGATTGTTGTTGTTTTGATTCATAGTCTGATTTTGATGAATTCTCAAGATAGCCGTAGACAAATCATTCATTTGTTTAGAAAGAGCGGCTATCTCGGAAGTAGATGAATCAGTGCTAGATCTTGTTGACTCATTCCTCTCGGCAGAGGAATCCCAAAAATTATGGTGGGTGGTCATATTTTCAATGAGATCATAGCACTCTTCGGGTCGACGTTTCATAAACGTACCACTGGCAGCAGCATTAATCGTATCACGGTGTCGTAATGTCAAACCGTTATAGAAGGTATCTATAATAGTGACCAATAACATATTGTGATTCGGACACCGATCAATCGATAACTTGTAGCGTTCCCATGCCTCAAACAATGATTCATCGGGAAGCTGACGGAAATTGCTAATCTCGTTCCTTAATTTCGTCACCATCGACGGTGGGAAATATTTCGCCAAGAACTTTGTAACCATTTCGTCGAAACTACGAATGGAGTTCTTGGGAAGACGATCAAACCAAGCGGTGGCATGATGCGTCAAGGAGTAAGGAAAGAGATATAGCCGAAGGGCGTCGTCGGAGACCCCATTTTGTTTCATACTTTGGGTGACGGTTATGAATTTGTCAAGATGCTTGTTCGCATCATCACCCGGCAAGCCATGGAATTGGCACGAATTTTGGACTTGTTGAATCATATGATGCTTAAGTCCAAAATCGGCGGCTTGAATATTGACGGGGGCAATCGGGCCACCACGTCCGTGCATTGTTGGTTGGCACAGCTCCTCCATCGTTCGGAGATCGGGAGCTGGCATGTGATTATCACCACCCACCGGCGGGTGTTGATTATTTTGGTCGTCGGCCATTTCTTCAACGGTTGAGAAATGAACTCGGTGATTGTGACGAATAATCCTCTCGGGATTTGATAGTGGTGAAAGAAGAGGGTGAGAAGTAGAAGATCGGGTGTGCATACACCAAAAAGAAAACAAAAATGAAAATCAAAAATCTTTTTGTATTTTTGGTTGGGAATTATTTTTGGCTTTTTTTTTTTAAATATATTGAAAAACAAAAGACTTTATTTTCTTTTTGGTAACCGTTACGTTAACCGTAACCGTTTCCTTTAAAACTACGCGCAGCGTGGCGGGAAGGCAAAGGTAGCTCCGAAGATGCTTAAAAACCCGCCTTCTTCAGCTCGACAATTTAATGTCAAGCTTCCTTAAACCCCGTAATTAGGTTGTAGTAATAAAGTAATCCGATAACGATCAATTTCACGATTTATTTTGTTGTAATTCGGAATGGTTTACAACCGCCCTCCTTCAACGGAAGACCGAGGATTTATTATTAATGGTGAAAACACTTTAGGAAAAGTGTTTTTTAATTATTTTCTTTTTGTATTTTTATTTTTTATAAAAACGATAACTTCCGAGGAAGGGTCTTCAAAACACGATTCGACGAACGAAATCACGAACTCACTTCAATCTTCCCCGGCAACGGCGCCATTTTTATGATTCGTCGTTTTTAGTATATTATTTTTCCAAGGGTAAAACTCAACGAATGCGTTTTCCCCGGGTCGTTTCCCAACGAAGGTCGAATATCGAGTTGTTGTTAACGTGTCGAATACGTGTGGTGAATGAGTGAAAAAGAGTGATTGATTTGTGATTTTATGCTACGAACAATTAAATATGAAATAAAAACAACTAATTAAGCTAATTAAACAATTAAACTAAGCATGTAAACCTAAAAACGAAAATTTGAAAAATAAAAATGTTACGCGACGAATTATAAAACGTAAATAAAAATGATTTTGTAAAATTTAAAACCTAAAAATATCAAAATAATTTTCCTATATTAAAAATGATAAAAGAAAATTTTTGGAAAAAGAAAAATATTTTTTTGACTTTTTAATAATTTTTATGAATTAAAACTATTTAAAACTAATTAGGTGATTTAACTAAAATGCAAAAGTAAAAAAAACTAATGGACTGAAAATGTAATTTATAAAAAACAAATTTTATAAAGGAAAACAAAATTTTATAATATTTAAGGACTAAAATGCAAAGGTAAAAACTCAAGGGACTGAAAATGTAGTTTAGAAAAACTAGATTATAAAAGAAAATTTGGAAAAATAAAATTTTTATAAAAGCTGAGGGACTAAAGTTGTAAAAACTGAAACTATAATAGATTTAATAAAAGACAGGGACTAAAATTGCAAAAAAACAAACTATTTAACACTAAAACCACCTAGGCACAATTTAAACTAAATCAGAAAATTAAGGGACCAAAAGTGACAAACTCAAAGAACTTAAGAACATTCAGTTAAACCAGGAAGCAAACTTATCTAGCACTTTTCAAAAGCTTGTAGATCGCTCAATTCTTAACCAATTTTAAAAATAAAAGCTGTTCTGAAAAGCCAACCAAATAGAGATTACAAATAACCAAAAAGCCATAATTCTAACGCTCGTTTGCCTAGCTTAATTTCGCCTAGATCAGTAGTGAAAAACCACTCAAAAACCTGCACTATTTTGACAGATTAGAACAGATTAGTTCAGCACTTGTTTGGCTGAATTGCAGCCTGAGAATAAGCACCTAAATAAGCTAAAATGCTAGATACCAGATTTTGAACCTCTAACCTCCTACTTGAACTACTTAAAATCCAAATAACAAGTTTTGAGCTTATCTAATTAAGCCAGAAAATTCACAAGATCAGCAACCTCAAAACATATGCCTGCTTGTGCAGACTTTAGACATCAGAAGAAAAAGTGGCGCAAAATGCTAAAACTCCTCTTGTTGACTACTTAAGTGAATCTAAAAAAATATTTGCCGAAATGAAATTCAACCAAGCCTTTCTAACAAGCAGTACCAAGGTAAAAGCAACCTAAAACCTAATGCAATAAACTCTAAACTGATATCTAATTCTAAATCTTAAAACTACACTACTTTCAACTCAACTGATTCTGCAATTTACTCTATACTTAATTGATTTAAGAAAATTCTATTATACTACCTAGGTTACTAGTAAACTAAGCAAACAAACACAATCCTTTCAAATAAGCAGCAAGTATAGCTAGAACAAATGAGCCAATATAAGCTAAGATTAAGAACATCAAACTCACTTGTTGTCCTGTTGAACTCAAGCTGATTCGATTTCACAAACACATTACCCAGGCTTATAAGCCAATAATAATAACCCCAATTCCTTTCTGAACAGCTTAATACCACAGCTTATCCAATCAGCTTATCCAAACAGCTTATCAACTTATCGGATTTTTTTTTTTTTTTTTTTTTTTTTTAACTGAAGTAACACTAAGATAAAAATAATACTAAATAAAATTTAATTCAAGAACAACTTATAAAACTGAAAATGAAAATTTCATTTAACCAAAACAAAATTACAAAGTTAAATTCGGATATTTAAAAATGATTAAAAACTAAAAATTACAATAAAACTTTTAATCTAAAACATTAATAAAGAAAATTACAAGCCTCCTTCGTTACAAAATTAAAATCGACTGAAAAATTTAAAGTAACAATAAAACAATTAAAATTAACTCGTATCTATCTAAAAAAACTAGCCTCCGAACGAGAGGAGAAATCCCTCTATTTATAGCACTTGGCCGATCCTTCTGGAGTGTCCACGTTGGCGATCCTCGTGTGTCCACAGCTGTATCCACCCTTAGATTACATCTTGCTCACCAAGCTTCATTTCCAGCCGTATGATCAAAGTAGCGATGTGTTCGGTCCAATGAGTAGCTGCCACGCGTCATTCTCCTTGTCAGAGTCTTCTAGAATATCCAATGATTGTCCGTATTACCCTTAATTGTGGTAATTTTTGGTGAGGTGAAATTAGGGTTTGGGGAATAGTAACTAAGGGGATTGGGGGTGAATTTGGGAGCGGATAAGTGAATGTGATTTAGTTAATTTCTTGTTGACTCTATTGACCGAGTGGGATTTATTGGGTTTGACCGGGTTTAAGTGGGTGGATCGGGTTAGGTGATGGGTAAAGGAGTGGGCCGGTTGATGTTTAATGTGGGCTGGACATTGTTTTAAAGGTTGGATTGAAATACAAATCCGGTTGTGGTTATAAGATGTTTAAGTTTTGTGTTTAATCAAAAATTCAAGGACCAAAATTTGCAAAAGCTGAAATTCCAAGGACCTATTATGCCAATCTTGTAAACTTAATCCAAGGCTTCTTTTGTCAATTGATGAAACTTCAAGGGTTGACTTTGACTTTTTGCTTCCCGGCATTGGCTAAAAATAATACTTCCATATCTCGTGCTCGGTTTCCCGGTCTTTGCTTGATTTTTGTCTTTTTCTTCGATATCCGTGCCTGTATATGTAAAAACACAAAAACACAATTATTTGGCATTTTGGTCGGGTTTTTGGTCTATTTGGGTCCGGTTTTGGTCTAGAAATGGTATGTGTTTAAGCACATACCAATATTATAGCATTCATCGTCATCGGATTTATCTTTACTCATAGATTGTTCCATGTTAAACTCAACCTCAACTTTTCCTATGGTAAGAGTTATCTTTTTATTAAAAACATCGATTATGGCCCTAGCAGTGGCTAAAAATGGTCGTCCTAATATTATAGGAGTTCTAGAATTTTCAGGCATATCGAGGATAACAAAGTCGATAGGTAATTCAAATTTATCAATTTTTATTAATATATTTTCAGCTATTCCTAATGGGTATTGTACGGACCTATCAGCTAGTTCTAAGCACATCCTAGTAGGTTTCGGTTCACCAAGACCTAATTTATCATACATAGAAGAGGGCATAAGACTTATACTAGCTCCTAGGTCGGCTAAAGCATTTTCAATATGTAAATTTTTAATTTGACAAGGAATAGTGAAACTCCCTGGATCTTTTTCTTTAGACGGAAGTTTGTTGAGCAATGCAGCTGAGCTTCTTTTCCCCATTGTTATTGTGCAAGCCTCTTCAAGTTTAGACTTGTTTGTAAGCAAGCTCTTCAGATATTTAGCATATTTTGGCATTTGCACCAGGGCTTCCATAAATGGTATGCTTAGTTGTAGCTGCTTGAGATTCTCCAGGAATTTCTTTTGATAGGCATCTTCTTTCTCTTTCCTTACCCTATGTGGGAAAGGTAGTGTTGATCGTTTAGGTTCAACAGAAGGTTCTTCTCTAATTACTGGTTCTGGATCACTCTCTTTTGGTTGCTCTTGCTCAGGTGATAAAGATTCAGGGGAAATCTTGTTTGTACCGTCATCCTCGGGTGTCTCTCCGATCTGAAAGGTCGACTTTCCGCCTCTAGTTGTAATCCCTTTCAAGTCTTGCTTTACCAAAAGAACCCTATTAAGCACCGTTGACAATTGGTGCACTTCAATTGTCAATCCATAAATCATGTTGTTTTGTTCCTTTAGTAAAAGCTCATGACTGCCTTTGAATTCATTAATAAAGTTTCGTGCTTCATGATGTTCTTTTTCATTGGCTTGAGCGATTTGTAGTGCAAACTCTTCCATAGTAAGATTTCTTTGGGGTCTTCCGAACAAGTAGGGGAAAATATCGAACATTGTTCCTGAAAATTAAAGAGATGTAGATTTCAAAGTAAAAGTTTCCAGGTATAAGGGTCAGAGTATTTTCCGTTCGGATATAAGAAAAATAAAAGTTGCCGATATCTGCAGACGATGCGCCGTATCCAAAAAGTTGGATACGCCGTATCTTATAATCGTTAAAATTAAATCAGACTTTATTCAGAAAATAGATACGCCGCTTAGAAATTTGAATGCGCCGTATCAATTTTAATAATCAAAAATCGATATTTATTTAAAATTAAATGCGTCGTATTAACAAAAGTTAATGCGCCGTATTTTTGTTACGTTTCAAAATATAAGATTTTTTATTCAGAAGATACGCCGTATCGACACCGCCAGAAGATGATACTTAATACGTTCATGAACTCAAATAAGTACATATTATTACTATCATTTATCCTAATTATTTGACTTGTTTTATTATATTATGTATGAGGATTGATACTTAATCGTTTACTTTTGTAATTCTCAGGTAAAAACAAGCATTTGGTGAAACTTGGCGATTTTGGACTAATTATGGGGCAAAACATGCAAGAAGTTAAGAGTCTACCGAAATGTATAAGATCAAGACTATTCTGCTCCAGATGCGCCGCATCTCACTTATGACATGCGCCGCATCACTATCAATATTTCACCAGATACGATCCAAGATACAAGAGGACATGCGCCGCATCCGAAGATAAAGATACGCCGCATCTTCTGGCGGTGTACGAATATTCCTGAATATTATAATCTTGGACCCCACGCGAAGTTAAGTCAATGCGCCGCATCTACTTACTAGATGCGCCGCATCCTACCCTCAGACAGAAACTATAAATACCCCAAAGACCAGACGAATTAAGAGTTCCGAGTCCCGAGTCCGAAGTTTTAACAGAAGACCGAAGACCAGAAACCTAGGACGAATTCAGTCAAGGGCACAGCAGCACAAGACACACCCAAATCAAAGATACAAGAGCTGTAAGAAGGTGCTGCATGTGTTTAATTCATTAAGTAGTTTTGTTTTATTGTGTTAGTAAACTTTAATTCATCAAGATTGGTGGCTTGTGTAATGTGACAACGGAAAGATTGCACTCCCTTAAAACTGCTTTCTCATTAATTAAAGTTTATATGTTGATGTCATTGGTGACTTTTATTAGTACATTGATAACCTCTGTATCTAGCTGAGCGTTGATCGGGTCGCCATGCCTCTGCCCTCGCCTATTTATTAGATCGCCTATGCATTCTATGGTCTGTAGAAAAGTAGGAGAAAGATAAATAGGATAGTCATAAGTAATCATTAAGGGTTTACTCGCCGATAAGATTAGAACCAACGAGAAAGGACTTAATCTCGGTGCGTTGCATCGAACTATACACTTCATATAACACTAGCAATAAAACAAGTGACAAACTACTTATCATAAGGACAGCCCTCTTATTGTCTCAAGTATTTATCTGTGTACGTGTGTGCTACTTGCTGATTCGTGCCTATTGGTTTAGTTTATTATTTAATTGCAACCAAATCGTGCCAGTCTCTCAGGCTGAACCCCCTTGCGTTAGATTAGGTTGTATAGCTAACTTAATATATTAAAATACTGATTAGAATAACTAGATAATACGTTCCACTCTTAGTGATCGACACTCTACTTACCATTATATTCATACTGACCGGGTACACTGCTCGTTAAGTGTGTGTGTTATTGATAAGTCGGCTAAATATAAATTTAAAACTTGAGTAGGCATTAAAACTGCTAAACCGCAACGACACATCACACGCATCAAGTTTTTTTCGTTTTTTTTGTTTTCTGCTATCGTTGTACTGAGCTAAATCGAACGATACGGCGCATCTGATTTCTCAGATACGGCGTATTGCGTTCAATTTTTTATAAAATACAACGCGTTTAATTAATTCGATACGACGCATCTTTTCCCCAAGATACGGCGTATCTGTTTTTAATAAAAATTTTTTTTTCTAAGCGATAAAGCGATACGACGCATCTTTTCCCCAAGATACGGCGTATCTGTTTTTAAGGAAAATTTTTTCTAAACTTTAACGCCATACGACGCATCTGCTTTAGCAGATACGGCGTATCTATTATTTTAATTAAAAACAGTTTTCGAATTATTAAACAGATACGGCGCATCGATCTCTGTCGATACGGCGTATCTTCTGAATCAAAAATCTTATATTTTGAAACGTAACGAAAATACGGCGCATTAACTTTTGTTAATACGACGCATTTAATTTTAAATAAATATCGATTTTTGATTATTAAAATTGATACGGCGCATTCAAATTTCTAAGCGGCGTATCTATTTTCTGAATAAAGTCTGATTTAATTTTAACGATTATAAGATACGGCGTATCCAACTTTTTGGATACGGCGCATCGTCTGCAGATATCAGTAACTTTAATTTTTCGTATTCCGTTTTCGTTGTTAGTTTTCTGATATATTACTTTCTTGAGCATACCCTACTGATAGTTTTGTGTTGATTTCAGGAAGTGCATGACCAGGAGTTCAACGAAGAACTTGATTCAACCTTTCGAAGATCCTGAGCGAGTCTTTCATTCGCTTAAAAGGCTTTTCAACACAAAAAGCTTTGATACTTCAAGTAGCACACACGTACACAGATAAATACTTGAGACAATAAGAGGGCTGTCCTTATGATAAGTAGTTTGTCACTTGTTTTATTGCTAGTGTTATATGAAGTGTATAGTTCGATGCAACGCACCGAGATTAAGTCCTTTCTCGTTGGTTCTAATCTTATCGGCGAGTAAACCCTTAATGATTACTTATGACTATCCTATTTATCTTTCTCCTACTTTTCTACAGACCATAGAATGCATAGGCGATCTAATAAATAGGCGAGGGCAGAGGCATGGCGACCCGATCAACGCTCAGCTAGACACAGAGGTTATCAATGCACTAATAAAAGTCACCAATGACATCAACATATAAACTTTAATTAATGAGAAAGCAGTTTTAAGGGAGTGCAATCTTTCCGTTGTCACATTACACAAGCCACCAATTTTGATGAATTAAAGTTTACTAACACAATAAAACAAAACTACTTAATGAATTAAACACATGCAGCACCTTCTTACAGCTCTTGTATCTTTGATTTGGGTGTGCCTTGTGCTGCTTCCTTGACTGAATTCGTCCTAGGTTTCTGGTCTTCGGTCTTCTGTTAAAACTTCGGACTCGGGACTCGGAACTCTTAATTCGTCTGGTCTTTGGGGTATTTATAGTTTCTGTCTGAGGGTAGGATGCGGCGCATCTAGTAAGTAGATGCGGCGCATTGACTTAACTTCGCGTGGGGTCCAAGATTATAATATTCAGGAATATTCGTACACCGCCAGAAGATGCGGCGTATCTTTATCTTCGGATGCGGCGCATGTCCTCTTGTATCTTGGATCGTATCTGGTGAAATATTGATAGTGATGCGGCGCATGTCATAAGTGAGATGCGGCGCATCTGGAGCAGAATAGTCTTGATCTTGTACATTTCGGTAGACTCTTAACTTCTTGCATGTTTTGCCCCATAATTAGTCCAAAATCGCCAAGTTTCACCAAATGCTTGTTTTTACCTGAGAATTACAAAAGTAAACGATTAAGTATCAATCCTCATACATAATATAATAAAACAAGTCAAATAATTAGGATAAATGATAGTAATAATATGTACTTATTTGAGTTCATGAACGTATTAAGTATCATCTTCTGGCGGTGTCGATACGGCGTATCTTCTGAATCAAAAATCTTATATTTTGAAACGTAACGAAAATACGGCGCATTAACTTTTGTTAATACGACGCATTTAATTTTAAATAAATATCGATTTTTGATTATTAAAATTGATACGACGCATTCAAATTTCTAAGCGGCGTATCTATTTTCTGAATAAAGTCTGATTTAATTTTAACGATTATAAGATACGGCGTATCCAACTTTTTGGATACGGCGCATCGTCTGCAGATATCGGCAACTTTTATTTTTCTTATATCCGAACGGAAAATACTCTGACCCTTATACCTGGAAACTTTTACTTTGAAATCTACCTCTCTTTAATTTTCAGGAACAATGTTCGATATTTTCCCCTACTTGTTCGGAAGACCCCAAAGAAATCTTACCATGGAAGAGTTTGCACTACAAATCGCTCAAGCCAATGAAAAAGAACATCATGAAGCACGAAACTTTATTAATGAATTCAAAGGCAGTCATGAGCTTTTACTAAAGGAACAAAACAACATGATTTATGGATTGGCAATTGAAGTGCACCAATTGTCAACGGTGCTTAATAGGGTTCTTTTGGTAAAGCAAGACTTGAAAGGGATTACAACTAGAGGCGGAAAGTCGACCTTTCAGATCGGAGAGACACCCGAGGATGACGGTACAAACAAGATTTCCCCTGAATCTTTATCACCTGAGCAAGAGCAACCAAAAGAGAGTGATCCAGAACCAGTAATTAGAGAAGAACCTTCTGTTGAACCTAAACGATCAACACTACCTTTCCCACATAGGGTAAGGAAAGAGAAAGAAGATGCCTATCAAAAGAAATTCCTGGAGAATCTCAAGCAGCTGCAACTAAGCATACCATTTATGGAAGCCCTGGTGAAAATGCCAAAATATGCTAAATATCTGAAGAGCTTGCTTACAAACAAGTCTAAACTTGAAGAGGCTTGCACAATAACAATGGGGAAAAGAAGCTCAGCTGCATTGCTCAACAAACTTCCGTCTAAAGAAAAAGATCCAGGGAGTTTCACTATTCCTTGTCAAATTAAAAATTTACATATTGAAAATGCTTTAGCCGACCTAGGAGCTAGTATAAGTCTTATGCCCTCTTCTATGTATGATAAATTAGGTCTTGGTGAACCGAAACCTACTAGGATGTGCTTAGAACTAGCTGATAGGTCCGTACAATACCCATTAGGAATAGCTGAAAATATATTAATAAAAATTGATAAATTTGAATTACCTATCGACTTTGTTATCCTCGATATGCCTGAAAATTCTAGAACTCCTATAATATTAGGACGACCATTTTTAGCCACTGCTAGGGCCATAATCGATGTTTTTAATAAAAAGATAACTCTTACCATAGGAAAAGATGAGGTTGAGTTTAACATGGAACAATCTATGAGTAAAGATAAATCCGATGACGATGAATGCTATAATATCGATGTTTCTGATGACACGATTAATCAATTTACTCAGAAATTGTTAAAAAGTAATTTACTTGATTCTTTTCTGCTTAAAAATCTTGAAAACACAATTGCTATAGAAGATCAAGTTGAAGAGAATACTATTGATAATGATTTAGCTACTGGCTCTGCTGTATTTAACGCCATGCGGCGCATCGAAAATATCGATGCGGCGCATCTATCTAATGACAGCAGCGGTATAGCTAAAGAACAAGTTTATTCCGCTAGTGCTACTGAAATTGATAATGTTAAACCTGTGCTTAAGGATCTCCCTTCTACTTTGGAGTATGCCTATTTAAATGGGAACACTGATTCGCCCGTTATTATTGCATCTAACTTGACGCAAAAAGAAAAAGAATCACTTTTGCAGGTACTGTATAAACGAAGAGGAGCATTAGCTTGGAGTATGTCTGATATTAAGGGAATTAGCCCGTCATTTTGTACGCATAAAATCCTTATGGAAGATGAATTCAAACCAACTATCCAACCTCAAAGGCGTTTGAATCCAAAAGTCCAAGATGTGGTGAAAAATGAAATTGTGAAATTACTTAACTCCGGACTTATCTACCCAATTTCCGACAGCTCGTGGGTCAGTCCTATCCACGTTGTACCAAAAAAGGGAGGAATGACGGTAGTACTCAATGACGACAATGAGCTAATCCCTTCAAGAACCGTTACTGGATGGAGAGTTTGCATCGACTATCGCAAACTCAATGATGCTACGCGAAAAGATCACTTCCCTCTTCCATTTATTGATCAAATGTTAGAAAGACTATCAGGTCATGATTATTATTGTTTTTTAGATGGTTTTTCAGGTTTCTTCCAAATACCAATTGCCCCTGAGGATCAAGAGAAGACGACTTTCACCTGCCCTTATGGAACCTTCGCCTATAGGAGGATGTCATTCGGACTATGCAACGCCCCTGCTACTTTCCAACGTTGTATGACGGCTATCTTCCATGATATGGTAGAAGACTTTATGGAAGTCTTCATGGACGACTTCTCGGTGTTCGGTAACTCATTTAGTGATTGTCTCTTTAAACTTGATAAAATGCTTGCTAGATGTGAAGAAACTAACCTTGTTCTTAATTGGGAAAAATGTCACTTTATGGTTAGAGAGGGAATTGTGTTAGGACATAAGATTTCTGGGAAAGGTATAGAAGTCGATAAAGCTAAAATTGATGTAATTGCTAAACTACCTTACCCCACTAATGTAAAAGGTGTTAGAAGTTTTTTAGGGCATGCTGGATTTTATCGTAGGTTCATAAAGGATTTTTCAATGATATCTAGGCCTATGACCCAATTATTGCTAAAAGATGCGAAGTTTGATTTTTTTGAAGATTGTAAAAAGGCATTTAATATACTTAAAGAAAAACTAACTTCCGCACCTATTATAATTTCGCCGGATTGGAATCTGCCTTTTGAACTAATGTGTGATGCTAGTGATTATGCTGTTGGAGCTGTACTTGGTCAAAAGATAGATAAGAAATTTAAGCCAATTTATTATGCTAGCAAAACATTGAATAATGCCCAAGAACACTACACCACCACGGAAAAAGAACTTTTAGCAGTAGTTTTTGCATTCGATAAATTTAGATCATATCTTATATTGTCAAAAACTATGGTTTACACTGACCATTCTGCTTTGAAGTATTTGTTCAATAAACAGGATGCCAAGCCAAGGCTTATTAGGTGGGTTTTATTGCTCCAAGGATTCGATATTGAAATTAAAGATAAAAAGGGTGCCGAGAATCTAGCTGCTGACCACTTATCTAGACTTGAAAACCCAAATATGGAGGTGCTTGACGAACGGGAAATAGCTGATGACTTTCCTGATGAACACCTTATGATGGTAGGAATTAAGAGCAATAATAATGGACCATGGTATGCCGACTATATAAACTTTATTGTTGCAAATGAAATTCCAAAAGGGCTAACATCCGATGAGAAAAGAAGGTTTCTAACTCGCGCTAGCGAGTATATTTGGGATGAACCTTATGCCTTTAAATTATGTCCTGACAATATTTTACGAAGATGCGTAGATGGTGATGACATCCCAGCAATATTGGCACATTGCCATTCAGGGCCAACGGGGGGACATCACGGTGCAGTCATCACAAGAAGAAAGATCCTTGATGCGAGATTTTATTGGCCCACTATGTTGGATGATGCAAAAGATTATATAAAAGGATGTGACGCGTGTCAACGATCCGGGAATATAACATCAAGAAACGAAATGCCGCAAAACTATATCCATGTATGTGAGGTTTTCGACATATGGGGATTGGACTTCATGGGACCGTTTCCTGAATCTAAAGGTAATAAATATATTTTGGTTGCTGTTGATTACGTATCAAAATGGGTCGAAGCGCAAGCATTACCAACAAACGACAGCAAGGTAGTACTTAAATTTTTACAAAGTTTGTTCTCTAGGTTTGGAATTCCTAAAGCATTGATTAGTGATAGGGGGACACACTTTTGTAATCATCATCTGGGAAGAGCCTTACAAAAATATGGAGTATATCATAGGGTTTCCACCGCATATCATCCTCAATCCAATGGGCAAACTGAAGTAACCAATAGGGCTATTAAACGAATTCTTGAAAAAACGACTGGATATAATCCGAGAGGGTGGTCTGACAAGTTAAATGATGCTTTATGGGCATTCCGTACAGCCTATAAGACACCAACGGGATGCACTCCATTTCGTCTTGTATACGAAAAAGCATGCCACCTACCGGTCGAAATTGAACAAAGTGCATATTGGGCTTTGACGAATTGTAATATGGATATGGAAGCTGCAACGAAGAACCGTTTCATGGAACTTAATGAACTCTATGAACTAAGAGATGAGGCCTACAAAAATACTAAGATCTACAAAGAAAGAACTAAAAGATGGCATGACTCGAGGTTACGTGGGGATAAAACGTTTACTATTGGAGAGAAAGTGCTACTATTTAATTCTAGATTAAGGATGTATCCTGGTAAACTTAAATCAAGATGGACGGGACCATTCGTTGTTAAGAAAGTGTATCCATATGGAACTATTGAAATATGCGATAAAAATGGTTATATATTCAAAGTAAACGGGCAACGTGTGAAGAAATACTTTGATAGTAGAATTGAGGATAATGAGAACGAGGTGGTGGAATTTGAACCTGAAATAATGGAATGAAGAGCTGAACGTGAGTCTAATTTGAAGACTCTGGAATAAAGACAAGTGCTTACCGGGAGACAACCCGGATTTATCTTTTAATTTTCTGTTTTTGTGTCGAGTCAGTCAGGCCGCAGAGGATACGGCGCATCTCCATCCTGAGATGCGACGCATCTCCTGCAATGGTCATATCTTATTTTATTTTTCTGCATTTTTTATTTTCGACTTTAAAACTTTTTATCAGTTTATTTTAATGCGGCGCATCCCTGGTTAAGGATGCGGCGCATCTTCTATTCTGATCCGTATTTATTCCAGGCTCGATACGGCGTATCTTCTTCCATAAGATACGGCGCATCGACTGACCTGATGATTTTCATTTTTAATTTTTATGTTTTATTTTTACCTAACTACTAATGTATTATGCAAGTTGAACCTTTCTTACCTTAGGTGTGTTTTGAAGCCTTGGTGGTATTATAGATTCCTGCATTTCCTGTGGATACATCGAATATGAAGCTTAAACGTTCTAATCCACAAGAAAGATGATTTTTGCTCTAATACTAATGGAGGATCATACCGAGCAAATCTCAGGGGAGTTTTTCTGTTCTAATTCTTTTATTTTCCAGTTTTTAACCTTTTATACAAACAACGAGGACGTTGTTTAACTTAAGTGGGGGGATTGGAGAATTAGAACACTTAACACTTACTTGTCCTAAACTTTTCAAAATATGCTTAGAATGCGCTTAATATATCAAAATTTAAAATTTTTAGCATGTTTTTGTTTAAAGTCTAAGTTGCATAGCTGCACACATGACGTTATTTTCAAAAATTGTGATTTTTCAAAATTCACAAATCTATGAGTGTGCCGGTGACTTGTAAACTTTAGAACTTGGCTTGTATACTATTCGAGACCACCATAATGAGTATTATTTATATAATTGGAATGACTTGTCTAAATTGGTAAATTTCTAGGATTACACCCAAATAGCCTTTATATGTTATGTGATATTAGCTAACTACACTGGTTAGTTAACCCCCGTATAAACCCTTTTGTTACTCTCATTTTTAGAGTAAGATACCCCTAGAAAAACACTCAGAGCCATTCCTTTCGTTTCTTACACCTTTGTTAAAATGTTTCGTTACACCCTTACACCTTAGCCTACCCTGTAGATTAAAATCCGTGGTTGGTTAATTGCTTTAGGCAAAGTGTGTTTCCTTACATTACCTGTGTTCGCGTGCGTAATTCATTATCTATGGTTAGGTCGGGAAATTGCACAATGCAATTGGAGTGAAAGTAAATATTGTATATCTTTGAGTTTATTTTTCGTGTGTTTACTACTTTCACTATTACCGTTATTTCTGAAGTCATGAAAAGTATGGAAAAATTATCCAGAATTATTGTTTTGGTGATGTGGTGAAATTTTACACATCTATGTTTATGTTCCTTAAGGAAAAAAAAAAATCGAAAAAATAAGAAAAGAAAAAGAAAAAAAAGAAAAAGAAAAGTTGGATGTTTGTTTTAACCAACGATGTAAAGTTATGTAAGTGGTCGATATCACCACTATTTGTTGTATATTATATCTATGGATTGAATGGGAGTTGGCAGTTATGGGAACATCAACTAAGGTTTATTCTTTGATTAAGATCTTGTTGAGTATAATTCGTGTCTACCTAAAGCGTGTGTTTCAAGTGTTAAAGCGTGAGTTATTCAATGATATGAGTCTTATTCATGGGATGGTTGGGATAGTGATTAACCACACTTAGGATTTTAATTTATTTGTTTTGTTTATTTTTTATTTTACACCAATTTATATCCCAAATATTATCCATACCCTTTATTATTCTTTATCCAACCAAACCTTTGATTTATTGAGATTAGGGATTTGAGCAATCTTAAGTATCGTAGTCGTGGATTCGGCTATGTATTTATGATTTTGTCGCCCTTTTTGATATATTATTATTGGTGAAGTTTGGACCTATCTTTAGCCTATTCGAGTTAAGGATTTGAGCAATTGCAAGTATCGTGTTCGTGGATTCGATCATGTATTTGTGATTTTGTGGCCTTTTCTGGAATTTGAGATCGATAGTGATTAAGAATAATTAACCCTTAAGCCTAAAAACCCTTTTTACCGCTTTAGACTTGTTATTCCTTAGCTTTAGTGGTGGAGATGTGTATACTTGCCAAGCTTATGATAGAATATTCGTCGCGACTGGACAGTTAAACGATTAGATTTGCTTTTATCGAAATATTTTATTTTACTTCTAATTCGTTAAGTGTTTAGTTGTGTGATTATGGCAAAAGACGAATACATGCTTAAATATAAAAATAAATCCTAACATCTTTTAGGATACATTTTCATAAGATTAATTCTAAGGTTTACTTGGGGACAAGTAAAGTTCAAGTGGGGGGATATTTGATGAACTCAAATAAGTACATTTTATTACTATCATTTATCCTATTAATTTGACTTGTTTTATTATATTATGTATGAGGATTGATACTTAATCGTTTACTTTTGTAATTCTCAGTTGAAAACAAGCATTTGGTGAAACTTGGCGATTTTGGACTAATTATGGAGCAAAACATGCAAGAAGTAAAGAGTCTACCGAAATGTACAAGAACAAGACTATTCTGCTCCAGATGCGCCGCATCTCACTTATGACATGCGCCGCATCACTATCAATATTTCACCAGATACGATCCAAGATACAAGAGGACATGCGCCGCATCCGAAGATAAAGATACGCCGCATCTTCTGGCGGTGTACGAATATTCCTGAATATTATAATCTTGGACCCCACGCGAAGTTAAGTCAATGCGCCACATCTACTTACTAGATGCGCCGCATCCTACCCTCAGACAGAAACTATAAATACCCCAAAGACCAGACGAATTAAGAGTTCCGGAGTCCCGAGTCCGAAGTTTTTAACAGAAGACCGAAGACCAGAAACCTAGGACGAATTCAGTCAAGGCAGCAGCACAAGACACACCCAAATCAAAGATACAAGAGCTGTAAGAAGGTGCTGCATGTGTTTAATTCATTAAGTAGTTTTGTTTTATTGTGTTAGTAAACTTTAATTCATCAAGATTGGTGGCTTGTGTAATGTGACAACGGAAAGATTGCACTCCCTTAAAACTTCTTTCTCATTAATTAAAGTTTATATGTTGATGTCATTGGTGACTTTTATTAGTGCATTGATAACCTCTGTGTCTAGCTGAGCGTTGATCGGGTCGCCATGCCTCTGCCCTCGCCTATTTATTAGATCGCCTATGCATTCTATGGTCTGTAGAAAAGTAGGAGAAAGATAAATAGGATAGTCATAAGTAATCATTAAAGGTTTACTCGCCGATAAGATTAGAACCAACGAGAAAGGACTTAATCTCGGTGCGTTGCATCGAACTATACACTTCATATAACACTAGCAATAAAACAAGTGACAAACTACTTATCATAAGGACAGCCCTCTTATTGTCTCAAGTATTTATCTGTGTACGTGTGTGCTACTTGCTGATTCGTGCCTATTGGTTTATTTTATTATTTAATTGCAACCAAATCGTGCCAGTCTCTCAGGCTGAACCCCCTTGCGTTAGATTAGATTGTATAGCTAACTTAATATATTAAAATACTGATTAGAATAACTAGATAATACGTTCCACTCTTAGTGATCGACACTCTACTTACCATTATATTCATACTGACCGGGTACACTGCTCGTTAAGTGTGTGTGTTATTGATAAGTCGGCTAAATATAAATTTAAGACTTCTTGTTAGGATCAGGTTTGGTATTATCCTGATGCTTACGCTTGCCCTTGTTGTCATTGTTCCTGGAGGAGTTGTTATGCTCCACCATATTGACAACTGATGGACCAGCAGCAGTGCTGCTCTTTGGCTTGTCAATTTCATGCACCTTGAGTGATTCCTCAATGCGCAAATGACTGCCCAACTCAGTAAGAGTTAACTCCTCCTTCTTATGCTTAAGCATGTGCTTGAAATCTTTCCAAGAAGGAGGTAGCTTATCGATGATACAAGAGACTTGAATAGCCTCATCCATGTTCATCTTGTGTTGAGTAAAACGACCAAGTATACTAAGAAGTTCATTGTATTGGTCCATGACCGGTCTAGAATCGACCATTTTGTAATTGTTAAAATTACTTACAAGAAACTTCTTACTTGATGCATCCTCAGCCATATATTTGGCTTCCAGAGAATCCCATAGTTCTTGTGAAGATTCCACATTCTGATAAATATCAAATAGAGTATCAGACATACCATTGAGGATTAAACCTCTGCAGACATAGTCATCGTTCTCCCACTTGCTTCTGGCCCTCATCTGTTCCATGGTAGCATCATCCCCATAATCAGCAGGAATAGGAGTGGTCAAAACATAAGCCACGTTCATGCTAGTCAACAAGAACTTCATCTTCTTCTGCCATCGTCTAAAATCCACACCTTCAAACTTTTCCAACTTGGAAAAGTTAGCAGCTATTTGTCTCATAGCAGCAGCCATTGATTATCACTAAATAGTTTCTATTGATTGTTGGTTTATGTGTGTCGTGGTGCACCCAAACCAGGGTAAAGATAATCAAACAAGGGTACCGGATATTCACTTGAAGTCGTGGTATCACTTTCCAATAGAAACTATTCGACCCTATGCCTGGGTTACACGAATATCTCTATGGGATAAAACCAAGTGATGTTCTTGTTCTAGGCACAGATCAAGAACCGATCGTTTTTAGTGTTTAGGGTTTTTTTTGTTATGTACTTCATGCCTTGTGATGATCTCTATTTATAATAGAGACTACTCATAACTCTAGCCCATGGAATTATGAATAATTAACGGCCCATTAATTATCCATAATAGTTTCCATAAATGTAGGAGTCGGTGGTTATACCAACAGCAGAGTCTGTTGCCTAGCAGCAGAGTCCATCAGTTCAGCAGCAGAGTTATTGTACCATCAGCAGGAACAATAACACTATCAGCAGAATTGATACACTATCAGCAGAGTTGTTCTGCATCAGTAGCAATAAAGCTATCAGCAGAAACAGATAACTCTATCAGCAGGAATGGTAATGCTATCAGCAGCAATGAAGGTAATCAGCAGCAATGAAGCTAGCAGTACCTTTATTAACTAGCAGTACCTTGTTTTGTATCAGCAGTACCATGATGATACTAGCTACAAAACAACATAACCACATAAATGAGTCAGGGTGTTCATTGACCTGATGGGTGTATACTCCATACCTCCAAACCCATTACCAGGTGTAAACTTATCCCTCAAGTGCACTAAATTTTCCAACATCAAGTGATTTACAAGGCTCTATACGTCTTTCACGTGGTCTCTGGAGCGCAAAGTTTGCCTGACAGGTCACTAAAGATGGCTCGCGTTATTTTTCTCGTACCAAAAAAACCGTTTTATGATTTTTAGATCTGGAAAGGTACCCTCACCTTGGCAATTTGTTGCAAACAACCATTTTTAGATGATATGAAAAGAACCTACACTTCACGTGAAAGAACTCACAGTATATAACTACGCGAAAACAAATGTCACATATGACCTCTTTATAAAGGGTAAATCAGAACTTAAATAACCATTATAAATAATTCAAATCTTAATCACTCAAAATGGTGTTTCTTGAAAAACTTAAAAAGTTACTAGTTGCAATAAGAAACACAAAGAACACATAATTTTGTATAAGACTAATGTTTATATACAAGCACATGCAATTAACTAGGATCCGGAAACATGTAAATACTTGACACATGATCCACATTACAAATTCACACCATAATACGACCATTTAAATGATACAAATTGTGAGAGATCATCCAATGGATTGAATTCATAGATGCATCAGTCGTGTCGACTTCTGGGTTCAGTACAACTGACCTCAAATGCTTGGTGAAATACATGTCAAGCATTTGTAACACCAAAAACCGCAGCAATTGTTCCAATGATAGCCTGCATTACAAATAGACATGTTTTGTTATCTTAGTCTTACAGATTGACACGTGTAAGGTGATAAATTCTTATTTAACCATTAAGATAAAGAGGGTCATAATATGTGTACTATAAACATGAGATATCTTACAGCAATTAGGCAAGCAACATATCCAGGTTTCTCTCGGTCATCATATTGAGCGCATAGTAGAATGAATGCTCCAACATACCAGGGGATTGCAGCAAAGAAGAAACCGACAATGAACCTTTAAGAAAAGAAATAGCACAATCAGATCAATGTTTAAACCGTTTCACCAGATGAATTGACTACAGACTGCATATAGATCATAGTGATAAAATGGCCCACAATAAATCATGAGAGGTTCTAGGACATGGGGCAAAATAATCTGCACTAAATAAATTTTGGGATTAAAGAAGTATAAGTTCTGATCTGTTTTTCTATTTTTTTTCCTCAATACCAACTCCTTTGCTTAGTGAATTATAAAACCACCTTGCCTCTATTATTTAGTTAACCAAAAAACATCAGGCCCATAAGATAATCTTCACCTACCCTACCTCGGCAACTAATTGGTAATATGACTCCAGGCCCACCATACCATAAGTAATTCCGAAATCGCTAAACAAAAAAGACACATGACATGTAAAGAAAAGTAAGAGCATATGCAATGGTTGGTTTGAGGAAACGGTTTTTACTATTTGAAAAAGCTTTTCAAAAGGTTTTTAGCATTGCATTGAACGAGTTTTCAGAAAGACTTGGCACTACAAAAGCATTTGAAGGCAAAAGCTTTGTACTTGTAATGAGTGCCATAAATGCACAACTTTAGCATTTATAGCCATAAATGCATCAAGTTATCAATAGCTTTTTACCATTGCATATGCTCTAACAAGTGCATTCACAAAAAAAAATCAAGAAAAAGCTTAATAAATGGTAGATAGTCTAAACCTTTTGGTCTAATAAACCTATTGGGATTTCACCTTTCAGGATACTGGGAAGCAACAACTGACACGTTGCTACCTAACTCACAAACAATATAAGAACCTTTATTCCCAACTGACAGGTTATAATTAGATAAGAGGTTTATAAAATACTTTAAGATAAACAGCTTAACCCAATTCACAAGTATGCTTGTTTGTGAAACAAATAGCCGCTTCAACCAAGGGGACTTGTCACTTTAACTACTTAAGCAAACAATATCCTCAGACGAAACATACTTTAAAATGTCTCTTAGGCTGTGTATGGTTTTTTATTGCTTCACCACGAATCGGACGCATAGATTAAAGGGTGAAATTTTAGAATTCATGAGGTGCCAATGGCCATTTTTATAATGCTGAATATCTCAATCTCAAACAAACTGTATAGAAAATTAGAAATATTGTTTTTAGTATCATGTATATCTTATGAACCATACTTATTTAATTTGGATATAGAGATGTAGATGATGGATCTAGCAGAAAGTTTGCAACACAATTTACAGACTCTAATTGACATCTAATCATGTGCTTCATAAGCCAGACAACAACAAACTACCAAAATATGATGCAAATAAAAAAAGAAAAAAAAAAAGGTCTCGGATAAATGCAATTTGGCTTATTCGATCTTGGAAGAGGGAGTGTGTGGAAAGAGCAAACACATACATAAATCCAATACTAATTTACTGTAACAAGACAGAAACTTACAAGAACCATCCAATACCAATACCACAGCAAGGAAGACGGCCTTCTCTCACAGGTCTTCCTTCCGCAACAGCATAACCTAATACACCATATACATTGTTAGAACAAAAGCAGCAAACCTTCAAACAAATTATCATCCGTCAGAGAAATTAGTTGAGGTTTAGTAAAGCTAGCATGACATTTGAAGTCAATCCCAAGAGTAATGGTCCTTTTTTTAACAAAGAGATATTCCATCAGTTAGACCTGGCTGGATTTAATGATCCTCCGCCACTACCACAAGGCACAACGAAGTGATCTTATCCAGGGACAACCACCCTTGTTTTGGAGCCAGTGGGGGGCTGGAGGGTGCTCGGCCACCCCCAACTGGCCCAACTAGTCACCTTGTAGCGTGGACAGTGGCGGAGCTACCTAGCGGTTTTGAGGTTTTTTCAGAATCAGCCCCCCTTAACTTCTATGGTCAGATATTTAAAATCACTTTTAGAAAGCATTTGGATCGGATGCTAAGAAGGTTTTCGAAGCATAGCAGGTTGTGAAATGTCAAAATGAAAAAGATTGTTAGATTGGAGAAGATGAAGATGTGTGTATTTTTTATTAATATAAAAAGAGTGAAGTATAAGATTTGCTTTAATCACGTGGCTTGGGCAGTTAAAAAGCATGGGAGTGGCACATTTTTAGAATAGTGAGCAGTATTTCTTTTGTTCTTTTTATCCATTTTTTTTAATCTCAGTTTCCTCATATCTCAGTTTATTAATTTTTAGTTTATTTTGAATTATATTATGTTTAAATATAAAAAGTTTATAGTGTGTTATTTAATTTTAGAGTGTTATAGGTTTATTTTTGTTAAAAAGGCTCACTAAATAAGTTAAAACAAGTGATAATTTTTACAAGGAATTGTATGTTCTATCGAAAAAAAAAATTGTATGTTATTACCGGAAAAAAAAAAAGAAGAGCCCCCCCTAATACAAATTCCTGGCTCCGTCTCTACCACAAGGCACAACGAAGTGATCTTATCCATCAACAACCACCCTTGTTTTTTAACTTAAAAAATGGTCAAACGTCCAATATCTACTTAACTCACACTACTATAACAAAATGATAATCATACATCAACCACAACCCTGGTTTAAATCAAAAACTAGTCAAACATCTATAGCTACTACCGGCTGATCTCGAAATGATTATTCAAATTCTCCAATCCCAAGGTTGCGGAGTGACAAATGATCTCCAAATCAGCTAAAAAAATTAGTCTAAAATCACAGTAGAAGAGCTATTAACAGTCTACAAGCAAACAACATGTATCCAATGTCACCATGATCTATAATTCTATATCTCCTACAGCTAGTACCAATAAAACTAAACATCATTTATTTACCAAAAAAGGGTCAAATTGCATTTAAACAATTTTACTCATTTACTCCGTACTTAACTAATGGTCATAACAACAGACTGAAAATTTTCTTTTTTATTTTTGAAAGGCATTGAAAAATCTTCTTTGTTCTTGATCAAATATAAAAAGAGCATTTATTGGCATGACTAACTGGTATAACTAATTATATGGCTAAACCTACATCACACCATCATGTTGGTAATAGCACAAAGACCCACTTCTTCACAAACCACGTCAATTTAGGCACAAAATCACAAAATTAGGCACACTTTTAGACCTTCCAATCATTTCTCATATAATAAGTTCAACTTTTTATGTCACATTCAACTCAATGGTCATCATACACATTGCAAGATACTGAAATTAATAATGTTCTATATATGCAAAGTGCACTATTATTAATAAAAATTTAACGCAATTTTTTCACGCCCTATACCACCTATCTCACAATATATCTCACAAATGCCTCCAGCGTGAGGCTCGAACCCACAACCTCTAGGTCGGTGGACAACTCGCCGTAAAATAATTGACTTTGAAGTATATATATACCTTGTACAGACTGATAGCCATGAACATAAGGATTAGCAGAAGGTCCACCTGGCATTCCAGGCGGTGGGACCGGCTGAGGAAACCCCATCACTGGCTGCTGAGGAGGAGGATAGTTATGAACTCCTTGAAAAGTACCATACTGATGTTGTTGGTGCTGATCATCTTTACCTGATTCACTCATGCTTTTTTTTAGCTAATGATTAAAAAGCAGAGACAAAGGAAAATGTTTTTTTTTAAAGGTTTGGTTTGGATCATGAGATCATGTGTTTGTTTCTTGTGTACAGCTAACACCATTGACTTATTAGGTGTGGACACGTGGATATTATGTCAAAATAAGCATTTTATAAGCGGTCGTGAATTGTTCAGCAAGAAAAAAATGTAACAAAGAGGCCCAATACCCTATTTATTATCGCCAACTCAGCGTTATTTTAGTTTTTTTTCTTTTCTATAATCGAATTTATTAATAACTTAGTGTAATAAGACAATCTGCTTTAACACCAAAACATACCTCACATAAACCCACATATACCAACAAAAAAAAACAAACATTTAATAAAAACACACACACAACATAGTCCTCCATTTTAGGCCTTCGACGTGTTTTAAATGTTTGACCTTAATAAGGTAGCACGCGTCTTGCAAGCCACCTAGGCATTGAAAACACAATCATGGGTTATCCATAACAGGTGGTCTAATAAATGAGTTTTCCCATATAAGCAACTACTAAAATATATGGGGGTCGATTTGCACACCAAATTTTTTTATACTTACACCATTTTGTATAAGTTGTATAGCATACCGTACAACTATGTAATGCACAGAGTGTGGTGAAAGTATAAAAAAATGTGATGTGCAAATCATCCCCAAAATATATAAGATAAAAGTGAATATAAGTTTGTGTAACATGTAACGTTACATGTGAAACCATTTAGGGCCTGTTTGGTTTGTAGGTGGGTTTATGATTAGGATTAGGATTAGGATATAAAGTTAAATATTTGGATTTGGATTTGGGGTTTAAATTAAATGATGAGAGAGAAAAATATATATTATAAAATAAATATATTATTATTTTAGAAGGTTATATACGGATATAAAAAAAGAAAAGTACACATTTGTGGAGAAATTGTGGTCCATGTGAGTTGTGTAAGTAAATCCAGACCTTAGTGGTGGGATTTGTAGATGGCCACTTATTAGGATTGAGTCCACATATTAAGATTGAGTATATTAACAAAACTACCATAATTGACTTTAGGACTGATCCCTGCCTTTAAAAACCTCAAACAAACGGGCCCTTAAAATCACTTAAAAGTACGTCACGTTGATGAGTTTTTTCAAAATTTCAGTAGTGTAATTAATGTAGAAGTAGTCAAAATGATTTATAGTAATGAATTATATCAAACAATTGTTGAGTTTAGAACTAATTGGTTCAATAATATAAAACACCAAATATATAATGTGATGTAAAAAAACATATATTAAAGTGAACTCACCTTTAAGGATATTATAATCTAGTTAATGGAAAACACTAACATTGTGAACGGACATAATTAAAATGAGGTAGTTTTGATGTTTTTTTTGTTTAAACGATATAATTTTAGAAGGTTTCGCATATAAGTTTAGATATGAGACAAACACATATTCACTTACCTGAATATATAAATAAATAAACAAGTAAATTGCAAAAGCAAGTGTCATTGGTTTTGTCAAATTGCAGGCGCGGTTTCTGTAACTACGAAAATGAAGGTGTAGCCTTTGCGGTGAATTTTGTTGTGCAGTTATCGTCTCTAACAAGGATTGTGCCCGCACTTTCAAAGATTCATATGTCTCCATGGGAACGACCAGCAACTCAATCAAACTATAAGAACATTTTGCAACTTTGTCGCAAAGTCATATATTTTCAGATTCAATTGACTTGCGCGTTTAAAAGCTGACATTTGTTGTCTGGGGTTGAATCTAACATAGAGGAAGCTATGTGTTTGGTTTAATCAGTTAAAGAATTAATTATAGGTTGGCTGTCTTGACAATTTATAATTTGAACTGTGTGGTACAATTACTTGTAATAACTTTTTGTTCGTATCACATTTCAGAACAATGGTTTAGATCACTTTTGGATCCATTTTCAGTTCACTTTCCAGTTTTGTTCATCAATTTTCAGTTCAATCTGTCAAACCTGTTGAATCGAATGACTTAGGTTATTTTGGGCAGTACTAACGGTCTCATTCCCCAGGGCGTTTTGTTTGTATAGCAGTTCAAACTGAACTTGCTGGTCTGGTCATCATCTTACAGTTAATACCAAACCATACATGTCTCAAGTCTGCATACTATTTCATTCTTGCTTTATATTCCGCTAACCATTAGGCGTACAAGAAAAGAGCTAGCCACCATCATTCGAAACATATAATAGTTTGTGCTGTTACTTTTTATTGTGTACATACAGATCAGTTTATGCACAGTAAAGGATGAAATTTTCTACTCTTTTGTGATCCAAAAGGTGTTTAAAGGGTTCATCACTTAAGGCGTTTCCCTTTGTTTCAGAAGAAACATTAAGATTAAAAAAAATAATAAAAACAATAAAAAAAATAAAAAAATAAATAAATAAATAAATAAAAGATTTGATGCTATGTCAACCTGAACCACGCGCAAAAAATGGATCCATGCGACCAAACATGACCACCGAGAACAGCAAACATATATAAAACATAGCAAATGGGATATTCTAATGAGTGTAGTTCCGAAATACAAAATGCAATGGTAAGAGAACTTATTTATTCAGCTTAATTATCATTTAATTTTCTTACAGATCAACTTATGATTAGAGAATTGCAGCAAGACTTGAAGCACACGGTAAAGTTATTCATATGTAATTAGAAAGTCACAGTTGCGAATCTCGCTAACATTTTATTTACAACCCTTTTTTCTATAAGCGATTCATTCTTGTACAATTATATGACCAATATCATGCAGCTTTTGACTCCACATCTTGCAATCCACAAACCATATTCGCTGGCACAGCCACATCTATCATTTTTGGATACGACAGCTTCAAATCTGTTGAGGAAATTGGTTAGATATTGACGAATTATAACGAGTTAAGTATATGTAATATATGAATGGCGTCATCTACTTACTTTCCATGATGCTTTTGAATGTTTCCTGGAGAGATAAAAGGTTGGACTAATTAGTATGCAGAAAAGTGAAAACATAATAAATCTCCAGAACTAAAAAAGCTTGTAAAGATACAATTTTAGTTGTGTAAACATACATTTAGTACATGGGATTTTGATTTTCATTGAGTGAATGAATCAATAAAATATGACAGTTTCCTATAAATGGGTCGATTTGGGTTATATATTAATTTTAATGGGTCAAAAGAGTTGGACTATTCTGGATAGTTAGCGCCTAAGTTATGTACTAAAATTCAAGAAATTGTAGAAAGAAGTGTTTATGGGGTCAGCCCAACTTGAAATCTATTTCGATCCGCCTTAAAAATACCCGTTTTGACCCGTTATTCAACCCTAACCCACCCATTATACCACCTCTAGGTTTTTCTAATAAAATTGCATCTGACTACCTGATCTTTTGTAAGACGAGGGTTGTATAGCATCTCCTCTCCCACGGTGCTAACCTGAAAACCAAAGGGTTCCATAAAAATCTACTTTGCGTATGTAACTATCAGAAAGCCATATGAAACGATGCACTAACCGTGAACCCTTTGTAATCATGAGCTGGGTAAATGAATGTGTCCATTGGCAATGTAAAAATCTGTACTGATCACAACAAAAGTATTGAGCTTCATTGAAGAAAACATTTGGAACAAAATGCGTAATTCTTTTTCATTAACTTGTCAATTTATAAACTCTTGCCTGTGAATGGACAGATTCATACAGCTGCTGCGAACTTCCACCCTGCAATACGAAGATTATCAATGATAACTATCATCTATAAATTATCCCATTTATGCTGCTACTAGTGTCCTAATTATACTACTGTACCTGAAAATCTGTCCTTCCACATCCACGTATTAAGACAGCATCACCAGTAAACGCCATTTTGGGTTCAGGCTGATCAGGTCCATCACCAGTAACATATGTTACACAGCCTACCGTATGTCCTGGAGTAGCACGAACCTATAATTGGTAGTCAGTTTAGTTAATAATTCAACAAGCAACCAGTATAATGTCAGATTTCATACCTCTAAATAAAGATCACCAAATTGAATTTTGTCACCAGCTTCAACAAGAATATCGGCTGATGCTTTACTTGCTTTGGAAATGATAGACTTGACACCAGGAAGCTTAGTCTGCATAGAATGATCACGTCATATAGAATGATCATCCATTACCATTTCATATCAGAATTGGCACAGAGAATAGGTGACGTTTGTTTTATACCTTGATCAGCCCACTTCCAGTGACATGATCGGCATGCACATGAGTGTTGATAGCATACACAAGTTTTAGTCCCAATTCTTTTATAAGTGAAAGATCCCTATCCACCGTCCTATCTACAGGGTCAACCAGCTGCAACATCACAAAAAAAAGTGTGACGTCTTTAGATAACTTTCCACACCAAAAACAAAAAAGGGAATTTTTTACTTTATATAAATCCTGAAATCCAATCTATATGGTCTCAAAGGCAAACACAACTTAATTTATAGGATCGTCACAGGTACTATAACAGTCACATGAAACATTCTACAGCAAACATAAAATCGACATAAAAACCGCCATACCTTTTATAACCAAAGTCTTTCATATCCATCAACAAACATAACACAAGTCTATATTTAAACAAATCAATATCCTCATTTACACAATTCACTATTCAAATAACATTTTAGTATATTACAAGAAGTTAACATAGATATACCAAATTTAATATCCAACCTTCGTAGGGTAAAACTGTCATTCTGCAAAATAGAAATCCTATTCATTACACTTTTTTAAAATTGTACGCTATTATCTTGTGAGACAAAATTCTGCAAAAGTTCAGAATTCCGCAAAGTTAACTGGCATTAAATCTACCAATCCTCAAACCAAAACATCAAAACAAAACACAATTGAAACCAACTGGGCTAGCTCAGTTGGCCACCAAGATTCCTTAGGGGCTTGGGGAGGGGTGGATTGGCTAGGGGAAGTCTCAAGTTCGAGTCCCGCCCGAGACTTTTACCCCTTCAGGCGGAATAGGAGTAAGTAAGGAGGAAGTACAGGCGGAGTTCAAGGTCAGCATACTGCCCAATTGGATGCCACTGCTACCTAAACCACTAACAACTAACAAGCCGTTCAAAAAAAAAAAAAAAAAAAAAAAACAAAACACAATTGAATAACATCAAATTGTGCACATATACAACTCTAGCTTACAAACCTTAGGTCATGTTTAGTTGCAGAAAAAATCTTATTTTTAAAATTAAAAAAAAAAAAAAAAAACCTTCAAATCCACATTTCTCTAGAAAACAGAAAATCGCCTTTTCTAATTTACAACATAATTTAAAAAAGTACAAAAAAGTAAAATATCTACTTTTCTATGTTTTTCCTCCCCATTTTTCTCGAATCACCCCGCATTTCTGGAACAGGAAATACAACACTATCTAAATATATTCTTTAAAACTTTCAATAAAGAACAAGAAAACATCCAATTTTAGAAAAGAAAAAAAAAAATCAAAAAATCAAAAAATTTCCACAAATAAACACAACCTCAATTCTACCTATTTCTAGGTACTACAAACATAAAACTAAGAACTTCATATCAAAATTTTATATAAAAAATCGGTAAGGAATAACCAAAGCAGGTTTACCAGGATGTAAGTGATCAACAAATAAGTATTAAGAGTTGTGTTTATACTAACCCCGTTGGGTACAGCAGATGACCCAACTAAACCCATTTGGGTCTAGATTGTCAGGTCTGCTCGTTATAGTTTGCTTAATATCGCCATGACAAGTGCAGGGTTAAGGGGTCGTAACCACATTCTGGTCTCATTTTTAGAACATAATATCAAAGAATACTAAGGGTGCGTTTAGTTGAGGGAAAACACTCTTGTTTTCCACAAAATGTTTTGTGGAAAATACGGGAAACATAGACCGCGTTCAAATCAGCTTTTTCCAATAAAATGTTTTGCAAAACACAAAATCTCCTATTTCCTAACTTAACAAGGAAAATTACAAAACAAATTTTAGTTGTTTTCCTTGTTTTCCTTTTTAACCCACAACCCTCCCTCCTCTTCTTCAAAATAGAAAATACAAACATCAACTAAACGCGTTTTCTATATTTTCAAGTGTTTTGTGGAGATAAATTTTCCTTCCAAATATTTACAAAACTAAAGATAGAAAACAAGAGAATTTTTTTCTCCAACTAAAAACATTTTCTGATTGATTTCCGATTAAGGATTTCGTGAACTCAAGGCATATAGGGTGAAATACTTTAATCAGAAAGTGATCATAGGATTCAGTTTGATATCCGGATTATAACCATTCACACACCAGAAAATTCCTAAATTATGGAAGGTGCCTAAACTAACATTAATCAAATAGCAAAATTTTAAGTTGAATTGAAATTGGAATCTAACACTTCATATTGCAAGAAGCTAATTGTTATGAACAGATCAAGACCATGTGTCACGCCTATTTGAGAATTAATAGAAACTACGGGGGTGTTTCTGTAAGCTTATTTTTGGGCTTTTCATAAGCTCATATTTTGTGGCTTATTTCAAAACATATGGATTTATATAAGCTTATTATATCAAAGTAAGTTTATATAAGCCAATAAGTTTCAAAATAAGACACAAAAATGAGCTCATGGAAGATAAGCCAAATCACATAAGTACATAAGCCCAAAAATAAGCTTAAGGGTCATAATAAGCTTATTTAAGGCCATAAGTTTCACAATAAGCCGAAAAATTTTTGTCTTATAAAACATAAGTCGAAATCACATAAGCCCGGAAATAAGCTTAAACAAACACCTCCTAAAAGGCCAATTAGTAACGATTTTAGTGAGTTTCAAATAGATTATCTCAATTGTGGTTCCTAATTTGTTAACATCTTCTTATAAATTATGGAAGGTCCGAACAGCAGGTTCCCGCTAGTTCCTGGGAACCCCATTGATTTTTTTGATGTAGTGTTAGTTTTTGAAAAAAAACATTGATTTTTCCCAAAGTCATCTTAAATGCACCTGGTTCATTGAAATTTGTTTCTAGTATTAATGTTCAAAATTTTTTGTGCACCCAGTCATATTTGGTTCTCGTTTTGTCCCTGCGCTAAACTAACAGAGCGTTAGTTACAAACATACAGCATTTCAATATTAAATAGCATAATTAAACTTTATATAAAAATAAAACAGTAAATAAGTACTAGTACTAACCAAAGCAGGCTTATCAGGATGAAAGTGATCAGCTAACAAATAAGTATAAGTTGATGACTCCTTCTCAAACAGCTGACGAAACAACAGCTTCTTCTTATTATTCGATGATTCTGTCGAATACGACATCGTTTTCACCTTCGATGATGATCTAACTGAATACAATGATGATGTTTTAAATGATTGGAAATGAATTGAGGAATTAAAGTTAGTAGTAGTGGTTAACAATAAACTTCGTAATCGAAGCATATCTTGTTACTTGACGATTATATCAACATTAAATATGACAAAACTTTAATTTATCTCATCATTTGCAAATTGGTGAATTAAAAAAAGAGGGTGTTATCTGGACTGTTAATGGGTATAGGTTCGTCATGGCGGTTGGATCATGTTTTTATTAGTCCACGTGTCATGTTATATATTTTTTTTCTGCCTTCTGGTTTCGCTTATATCACTTTAGTACTTCCCCAGGAACTTATATTTAAGACGGAATATGGAGTTCACGTTTTCATGAAAATGTTTGATGAATTAGTTAGAGCTGAATCTTATTGTTATATAAATATGTATATCAAATCAAATTAAATTCACATATCTTTGAAGCTATTATGCGTTCATCTATTATATTATGTTATGTCATCTAGATCCACAAATGTTGTTTTTAAGAGAATTAGTTTTGCAATCCAAAAAAGACTAGCGGCTCAGCTTGTTCCTCGTTTGCCTTCCAACTTTATGAAAATCCATATTAATTCATGGAATAAAAATGTATAAAAGTGATTTGACTAACTGTAAGTCTGTAAGCTCTGTTTACTTCTAAAAGCTTATTTTAGTTAGCATGAGCTTAAGCATTAATAAGTTTGTTGCCAAACACACCTATAGAGTATGTCATTCAAGCAAAAGTTGTTTGTTTGTTTGTGAGAGTTTATATATAATGTGATCTCTAAACTAGGTATTAAACTGTTAAGTGAAATTATAGAGTAAATTGCAAAAATCGTCTTTGTGGTTTGACCAAATTGCATGTTTCGTCTTTGTGGTTCATTAAGTGCAAAGATCGTCCTTATTTTGCACTGTTACGTGCACTTTTGGTCCTCAATCATTGCAAAAATCGTCCTTGTGGTTTGCCAAATTTCACTGTTGAAGAATCAAAAGTGCATATAATAGTGCAAAATAAGGACAATCTTTGCACTTATTAAACTACAAGGACGAAACGTGCAATTTTGCCAAACCACAAGGACGATTTTTGCAATTTACTCGAAATTATATGACAGATAGTTGTGTCTAAGATGGTTCGATATTTGCATGACTCATCATTTGTGAAGTTGCAACGAGATAATAGACTGGGTAGCTAGGCTGAGAACCATTATGCTCGAAGTAGTGCATGACGGATACATATCTAGTTAATTATCTTGCGTATTATGTTTTGGGATAGTGTCCTGCCACATTGTCTACAAGTTATACGAATCCCAAGACTTCATACAGGTATAAATTTTAGTTAGAGTGCCATGTTTGTTAGTTTGTAACACTTCGAAATGAAAATAGATTCTCTATGCTTTAGAGTAATTAGTGATTTATCAATGTTAGCCAATATCAACATTTAGTTAAGCAAATACTAATAGAGTAATAACTTTGTCAATTTAGAAATTGGTGAATAAAAAAATGAGGAGGATATTATTGGGCAAATGCTAAAATAATACATTAAACTTCCCACTTTTTGTCATTGTATGGTCCCAACTTTTTTTTTCGCAAATGTATGACTAAACTCTTTTCCATTAGTAAATGTATGACTAAACTTATGAAATTGGGTCATTGTGGGTATAAACGTCACATTGTTAGTCCTTCATACTAACGGCCGTTAGTAAATAACTTACAATTCCGTTTTCTTCCCTTTTTTTTACGTTTTCGTCTGTTTTGACACGTTTTCGTCCAGTTTTTTACGTTTTCGTCTGTTTTCACATGTTTTCGTCCCGTTTTTTAAGTTTTCGTATGTTTCGACACGTTTTTCTTTCGTTTTTTTAAGTTTTTGTCCGTTTTCTTACGTTTTCGTCTGTTTTGACACGTTTTCGTCTGAATTTTTTACGTTTTCGTCTGTTTTGACACTTTTTCGTCCAATTTTTTACGTTTTCGTCTATTTTGACACGTTTTCAAAATGTTTTTTTACGTTTTCGTCTGTTTTGACACGTTTTCAAAATATTTTTTACGATTTCGTCTGTTTTGACACGTTTTTTTAAGTTTTCGTCCGTTTTCATACGTTTTCGTCTGTTTTCACACGTTTTCGTCTGATTTTTTACGTTTTCGTCTGTTTTGACACGTTTTCGTCCAATTTTTTACGTTTTCGTCTGTTTTGACACGTTTTCAAAATGTTTTTTACGTTTTCGTCTGTTTTGACACGTTTTCCTTCGTTTTTTTAAGTTTTCGTCCGTTTTCATACGTTTTCGTCTGTTTTCACACGTTTTCGTCTGATTTTTTACGTTTTCATCTGTTTTGACACGTTTTCGTCCAATTTTTTACGTTTTCGTCTGTTTTGACACGTTTTCCTTCGATTTTTTACGTTTTTGTCTGTTTTGACACGTTTTCCTTCGTTTTTTTAAGTTTTCGTCCGTTTTCTTACGTTTTCGTCTGTTTTCACACGTTTTCGTCTGATTTTTTACGTTTTCGTCTGATTTTTTACGTTTTCGTCTGTTTTGACACGTTTTCGTCCAGTTTTTTACGTTTTCGTCTGTTTTGACACGTTTTCAAAATGTTTTTTACGTTTTCGTCTGTTTTGACATGTTTTCCTTCGTTTTTTAAGTTTTCGTCCGTTTTCTTACGTTTTCGTCTGTTTTCACACGTTTTCGTCTGATTTTTTACGATTTCGTCTGTTTTGATACGTTTTCGTCTGTTTTTTTGAAAACGTGTCAAAACAGACGAAAACATAAAAAAAACATTTTGAAAACGTGTCAAAACATACGAAAACGTAAAAAATTGGACAAAAACGTGTCAAAACAGACGAAAACGTTAAAAAATAAGACGAAAACGTGTGAAAACAGACGAAAACGTAAGAAAACAGACGAAAACTTAAAAAAAACGAAGGAAAACGTGTCAAAACAGACAAAAACGTAAAAAACATTTTGAAAACGTGTCAAAACATACGAAAACATAAAAAATTGGACGAAAACGTGTCAAAACAGACGAAAACGTGTGAAAACAGACGGAAACGTAAGAAAACAGACGAAAACTTAAAAAAAATGAAGGAAAACGTGTCAAAACAGACGAAAACGTAAAAAACATTTTGAAAACGTGTCAAAACAGACGAAAACATAAAAAAAACATTTTGAAAACGTGTCAAAACAGACGAAAACGTAAAAAATCAGACGAAAAAGTGTCAAAACAGACGAAAATGTAAAAAATCAGACGAAAACGTGTGAAAACAGACGAAAACTTAAAAAAACGAAGGAAAACGTGTCAAAACAGACGAAAACGTTAAAAACATTTTGAAAACGTGTCAAAACATACGAAAACGTAAAAAATTGGACGAAAACGTGTCAAAACAGACGAAAACGTTAAAAATAAGACGAAAACGTGTGAAAACAGACGGAAACGTAAGAAAACGGACGAAAACTTAAAAAAACGAAGGAAAACGTGTCAAAACAGACGAAAACGTAAAAAACATTTTGAAAACGTGTCAAAACAGACGAAAACGTAAAAAACTGGACGAAAACGTGTCAAAACAGACGAAAACGTAAAAAATCAGACGAAAACGTGTCAAAACAGACGAAAACTTAAGAAAACGGACAAAAACTTAAAAAAACGAAGGAAAACGTGTCGAAACATACGAAAACTTAAAAAACGGGACGAAAACATGTGAAAACAGACGAAAACGTGTAAAAACAGACGAAAACGTAAAAAAAACGGAAGAAAACGGAATTGTAAGTTATTTACTAACGGCCGTTAGTATGAAGGACTAACAATGTGACGTTTATACCCACAATGACCCAATTTCATAAGTTTAGTCATACATTTACTAATGGAAAAGAGTTTAGTCATACATTTGCGAAAAAAAAAGTTGGGACCATACAATGACAAAAAGTGGGAAGTTTAATGTATTATTTTAGCATTTGCCCATAAAAAAATGAGGAGGATATTATTGGGTATGGATGTGTCATGGCGGTTGGATCATATGTGTTGATAATTGGAATATTTGTTTTCCTTCTTTAATTGGCCCATTTTTTTATTTTATTTTTTAACCATGATTTCCACTTTTGGCCTAATACCTTCAATTTTTAAGAAGGTTGGCTTGCCCATTTCAAGTTTGTTTGCACCTAGCAGGAATTTACTTGAAACCTCGTAAATTTTAGAATGATAGTTACAAACCCTTTTACAACTAGATCATCCTTGAGCAGTTTTAATTGGCCCACTTGTCACCTTATATCCATCCTAAAATTATTATATACCTTCTAATTTTGATACTTTAAAATAATTGTTTACTTCTTATTTCAACCAACTAAATGGTAATTAATTAGTTTACTACAATGGTCTCACTTTTACTAAATAGGGATGGTTTTGTCCGTAGATAATAATTTTGAGACGGAATGAGTAACACTTTTGTTACGGGTGACACTTTCCTATATGACATAAAATACGATTCAAGACTGACATGAAAGTTAGCGAGTTAAGTTGTAAAAACATGTTTCGGATTCTATTCTGATTAACTCACTAAATTTATTTATTAAATGGGTTATGTTTTAGTTAGGGTGACTTAAACGGGATTACTCGTCAACCTGTTTATTACTCCCTCCGTCCTAAAATAAGTGTCCAGTTTGACTTAGAAAAGTCAAACTGGTTCAACTTTGACCTTAAATATTTATTTTTTTGTTATATAATACTTGATGAAAAATTATACCAATGAAAAATACACTTAAAACCCAATCCATTCATATATTTTGCATCAAGTATTATATAATACCCGCAAAAATAGAGAAGATCAAAATTGAACAGTTTGATTCTGAAAAGTCAAACTGGACATTTATTTTGGGATGGTGGTAGTAGTTTTTTTAACATAAAAAATTAAGGCAACGAGATAACAGACTCAGTAGGCTGAGAACAACGGGCAGATATACTTAAGGCTAGGGGTGGAAATGAGCTGAACCGAGCCCGAGTCTGCTAGAGTTCGAGCTCGGCTCGTTTATATTTTAAAAAGCACGAGCTCGGCTCGATTCGCGCCTTAAGACTTGAGCTCGATCTCGGCTCGTGGTATGATATATAAAGCTCGAGCTCGACTCGGGCTTGCCTCATTTGTGATGTGCCTATAAAAAAATTGCTTAGCTTCTTGAGATTGCTTGTTCGAGCTCATTTATATAGAGCTTGTTTATTTGTTTTGAGCTCGTTAACGAGCTCATTAGTATACATACACAAAATGTACTAAAGCCCGTTTAGGCTCGCGAGCCTAGTCGAGCTTTGTATATAAAGCTTGGGCTTGGGCTCGTTTATCAAATGAGCTCTAATTTAGGCTTGAGCTTGGTCTCGGGCTCGTTTAGGCTCGGCTCGTTCGAGCTTTTACCGATCTGTTCATGAGCTTTTCACGAGTGGCTCGGCTCGTTACCACCCCTACTTAAGGCATATAACATTCACGTGCATATCTTTTGAGAATCGTCGTTAGTGTAGAACGGTTTACTTTTTCAGTGAAAATTTTAGTTTTATCACGAAGTGCATAATTTTTACTGATATAGAAGGAAAAGTGCACAGCTTTTCATAAACTTCTAGATCCGCAACTGTAATGAGAACCATTGTGCTCGAAGTAATGCATAACAGATACTTATTTAGTTATCTTGCGTATTATGTTTTGGGATCGCATCCTATCCAATTGTACACATGTTATGCAGATCACAAGTGTTGGTAATTCAAAGGACGAAACAAATAATAAAATCGATAAAGAAAGCTGAAGCTTTATTCAAATTATCGAACCAAATTCAAAGGTACCAAACACAAAATTCTAATTTAAAGGTACAAAGAAAACTTATGTCATTGATCCCTATTTATAAAAAACCCAATGACTTAATTATCAAATTCTTAAATGACTTTTATTAAGAAACATAAGAAAAACTAAATACCTAATTTATCGATCTCCCCTTGTAGTTGAAGTCACTTTACAGCAATCTTCACTGTAACTTGAACTCCTTCATGTGTTCCAAATGAAATTCCAAATTTAAATGCTAAAGATTCTAGGCAAATTCAAAATAAACGACCGATTCTAGAAAACGATCCAAACCAATTCGATCCATAACAAACGTTGACTACAAAACGAACAATCAAACGTAACCGACAAATTCAAAAGGGTCAACGAAAAAAATTGGCTCGAACGATCTTCAACAAAGACAATCAAATTCATGCAACTAATTTCAAAAGCGTAGATCCAAAGTTTTCAAAAGGACAAATTCTCGACGATCGAACAAAATTCAAATGACGTTTTAATAATCAAGTCTTCAAACACCAAATCGATCTACAAATTTCAGATACCAAATTTAAATTCTAATGACCCACTTATCTAATAAGTATTACGATCTACTTATCAAAGTATCGAACAAATTCAAGTTAATAAATAACTTGACGAATGAGCTCTAATAATTCCACCACCCCAAATATTATACGGATAATAATTCTAGCAAACCATTTATACGATAAAAATTACGTTCCAAATTCACATATAAGTACCCAAACAACCTAACTGTAGGTTAATCTTCAAACAAACAACCAAAAAAAAGTATAGTTCTTTCGATCGACCATAACCCAAAGAAACCAATACATAAAGCAATCGGTGCCAACAAGACAAATACAAATCAAATATCACATTTACCGAACTTAAATTCTTGATTCAAAACAGATTCAAGGTATAACAAAAAACCAAAGTGACAGCCCAAAGTTCCATAACTGGCCCAATTCAAACAAAAGCCCAAGTGAAGCATGATGGGCAATCTAAACAAACGAACAAACATATCTCAAAAATCACAACGAATCTTTAGTATATGTTTGGTATGCACCTATAGGAATGGAGCAATGTCAATGATAATCATTGTATATGTTTGGTATACACTTATAGGAATGATGATACCAAATAATTGTGTTTTTGTCATAAGAGGCTCACAAGGTAGGAATGCAAAATCATTCCCGAGTGGCCCACTTGCTGGCCCCACTTAATTAATAATTTATTTACTTTGTGGGTGAAATTTCACTATTGAAATAAAAAAACAAAAGAGAACGACATAATTATTTATTTTATTTATTTTTAATTTAAATATTATTGAAACCCAACTTTATTAACCAAACAACATTTTTTGATCTATCATACTTATACCGATTCCATCATCTTATCAATCCCATGCCTATACTGATTCCAACTAGCAAACCTAACGACACCTTAATCTAAACGAATGAACCTTATATTTTTTATTCATGGCTAAACGGACGTAGCTCAAATATCAATTGTTGGTAATTCAAAAGACGAAACAAATAACAAAATCGATAAACGAAGCGGAAGCTTTATTCAAATTATCGAACCAAATTCAAAGGTCCCAAACACAAAATTCTAATCCAAACGTACAAAAGAAACTAATGTCATTGATGCTGGATTTCATACCACGTTTTAATATTTATAATTACTCATCTACATATGGTCTACCAATGCACTAATAGGCAGAGAACCCGGTCGTGTGTAGTGTAGTAATTGGTAAAGCCGAGGTCGTCCCAAAAGCTATGAGGGCGAATTTAATCTAAGCTCTAATGTCACTGATTTTAAAGAGGGGTTTTGAATTGATTAATAATTAAACTAATGAAATGAAATGAAAACGAAATTAAAATGATAAACAATCAGAAGGGAGAAATGTGCTAGCCTAGTTACTAATCTTATTACGCCATAATTAAGTCTTCCTATCAGTGCCTTCTACCGCTTCAAGTGGGGGTAAATGTGACTAGACTCTTTTGGTCAATTCGTCTAGCCTATAAGCGTATATTCCTCTTCCACCGTAGTTACTCGATAGGTGTCATGGGTAACCTAATCCTTAGTTATTACGTACCAGCTACAATCTAGACCTATTCTTGCAAAACCCGACATCTCTGAATTTAGGTTTCCCTTAACTTCTTAAGTATCTCCATTTGGTAGGTGATCCTATGGTCAATTCGCACACAAGGGAATGGTAGTCCTATGGTCAATTCTTACCAATCCTTGCAACCTACTCGGCTAGGGTCCTATGGTCAATTCAAGCTAGCTCTATAGGTACTACCAAGCTTTAATACTACCAAAACAAGGGTGTCCACGAATAGGCTAAGAAAGTATGCACTAAAAGCGATAAAGAAAGCAAGAAAACTCAAATCATAGCAATAATAATTTCATAACTAGGCTAATACCAAAAGGGTTTAGCCAATCATATTAAACACTGCAACACATTCAATGTAAATGATCATAATGAAAAACAATGAAACTTATGTGATAATGATGTGAATTCTCCCTTGGAAGATGCTCCGTATGCTGCTGAAAATTGTCTATCTGGAAGCCCTTTACGGCGTAACCCTAAGAATTGGTTACGCCGTAACCATCGTATCTCAGACGATCTTATCCATAGTAATTAGTTTACGGCGTAACCTTGAGATGGGTTACGACCGTAAAACTCTCGTAGTGAAATTCACCAGTTTTACGCCGTAACCATGTAAGTGGGTTACGGCGTAACCTTCTTGATCATAAAATTCTTCTAAGTCTTTGGATTTCTACGGCGTAACTAAGTTTGTGAAGTTACGCCGTAACCTTGAGTTGCGTTGACTATGGTCTTCAAGTGTAAATCATAGTTACGGTGTAAGTAGAGAGTGGAGTCTACGTCGTAATTTCCTTCTGGTCAGAATACTCTTGTATATCTTCGTTAATAATCTTCCAAATCCACGTCTCTTTGTTCATATGCTCTGAAAATGAAATATTAAAAAATAAGAGCATATATCTAAGTAAAACAATACAAATGATGAGCATAATAGAGGGAAATTGACACTAAAATATCATGACTATTTGATATTATCAGTCATGGGGATAATTACTAAAATAGCCCGATTGCCCAAGTGCTAAGAGTATCTGTCCCGCTCACAGAAAATTCCCCCCTTAGCCCAGGGCAACTGATCCGACGGACCACAGGACGCCACGTCATCGACCAAAGTATATATACAACAGTTGATACGATGTATAAGGGATGTATTGTATTTTGGGCAACTTTTGAATTTTGGGCAACAAATACATGAACAAAATGATATTTTGGTCATTTTACGTGCATTAAAATTAGAAACTTGTTATTAACATAAGACCACAACTCGATGGATTCAGATCTAGCTCTCAATCAAAACAAAAATAAATCCCTATCACTCTCACGCATAACAAATCATACACAAACAAAAAAAACACAAACTGCACTCACAAAAAAATCCAAAACAACACACACAACACAAACAAAGTCAAAACCCAGAAAATTTACACACACCAAAACCCAGATCCATCACAGATTTCGATCAGTGGTGGTCGCTTGTTCGGTCTTCTCCTTCGTTTCGTGATTACCAGATTTGCATATACGTCTTTCTATGTTAGCATGTCATAATCGGGTTAAACATGTAAAGTATCTGTTGTATGTGCATAGACTAGCTCCTCCGGTGACGGAAGAAAAAGAGGTGGTCCTGGTGAAGGAAGAGGAGGTGGTTTCGGTTAAGGTTGAAGAACAAGCTGTTGTCCTGTTGCTGTGGAACAAAAAGATTAAAAGATTGAAGATGATAATAATGATATAGTTGATCTTCCAAAAAGTAAGTTTAATCTTTTATCGATTGTTCAAGTAAGTTTAATCTTTTATATCTGTAGTACTATAGTTTTGGTATTTGTTTGTTCAAGTAAATTAAATGTCTACATCATCAGCTATTTATCAAGCTTCCTAATCTGTCCTAAAAGGCACCCAATCAAAAACTTGCTACGATTTATCTATAAAACTGTGTAGAGGTTATAGATAACATTTGACTACTAAACAGTGTAAATATTACACTTTTCTGAAATTGTGTGAACACTCACTTTTTTTTCTTCATACAGTATGAACCAGAACAGTTTTCGGGACTGATATATCGAATGAAACAACCAAAAATCGTTCTGCTTATTTTTGTATCGGGAAAGATTGTTCTGACAGGAACCAAGGTGTGTGATGACACGCGAACCCCCTTTAGAACGTTTGATTCCATATGTCGTTTTTGTTGAATTTAATCCTTATCTATTTTGACCTTTCAGGTAAAAGACGAGACTTATACTGCATTCGAGAACATATATCCCGTCCATACTGCATTCAGAAAGAATAAAAATGGTAAGTTCTCTATATACAACCATGGAAGCAAAAGTATAGGCAGCTAATTGGGCGGGTCATATGGCTGCGTAACGGGTCACTATGGAACAGTTTCTGAGTTTGTCAGCCATATTTGTTTCTGCCCACTGATCACCGCATTGTGATTTGTTTTACATGATATTATAGTTTGTGGACTTTTTGATACTTTCTATGTTTTTAATCTGTATGAGACTTTGGTTTCCAGAGTGTTGTAGTCTAAAAATTCATTAATGTTATGTTTTATAAGGGAATGGTGTGTGGGAGGAAAATTCTAGCTTAAAGAACAAAATAACAGATGAAATAGGTTTCACCCTTCACGTAGTTAACCCCAAGCTAATGCTTTGTCATGCTTTGTGCGAAAGAAGTAAGGCAACAAAGTTGGATTTAAGGTCAAATTAGATCATAGTTCTTTTCTTTAATTTTATCGTCATTACTGCTGATGCTTTATTAGATGACGTTAAACATGAATCCATAAAAAAACCTGCTAATTTACACCTTTGAAATTAATATATTTTTGCATTTATGATACCACTTTTATTTCATTAGAAGTAATTTAGTATTCTGTAATATACTCTGTTCACTTACAATATTAAGCTGTTAATTACACTTATATGATGAAAAAAGACATCCCCAACTTGTGTACTTGCCTAGAAATTTGAGATCTGAAAGCAATTGTTGAAATGGTGAGAAGTGGTGAGAGGTAAGGGAAATGTTATGGCAGTGCATAATTCTTACATGAAATGAGTATAACGTGATCACAAACATTTTACTACTAAAGGTGTATCTTATTAGATGTTTTTTTTCGTGTATGATGGATGTAGTTTGAGAAAAGCATTGGGCGAGATATATCATATATGATTATATGTATAGCAGAATAGAGTCGTATGGTGATGTTGGTAAAAGATCATAGTCATAACACTTGGAGACATAAGGGTTCAAATAACTCACTTTCTGCATCATTGTTTAAGATATAACTTGCTTAATTAGGTGCTTTTAGCATCTAATCCAAAGGTGAGGAAAACTACTAGTGCAGTAGTGCTAGATGGGTACCAACTGTTCTCAAGTACTTTAATGGTCATTGTTATAGTTATCTCTGCTTCTGCCCACAACTCATTTTTTATGTTTGAGTATATTTTAAGCACGGGTTCTCTTTTTAGCCCTCAGGGTATTGGGAAACGAAAGTTATGTTTTTCAGCCCTCAGGTTATATTGACTGTGTGAGTATCAAAGTGGTGTTATATCTGTTTATATAGGTTTATGTCTGTTGTACTTAAAATTTAACATGACTACTGTGGGTATGTGTTAGCTGGGAAGTGCTTAATTTCTTTTGCTATTTTTCTTGTACGGATCTTGATGTCATGTAATCCATGTACCAGGCTTGCTTATGTGTCCTCATATGTTTCTTTTATATTAAGTCATTAACTATTTCTGTTTTTATTTATGCAATGCAGGATCTGTATATCCATGTTGGCTGGCCTTTGTATAGGAAGTATGGACATGCCTTTGAGGTTAGTGTTCTGAAATAGATGGAGGAAATTCATGACTCATTGTCGGATATTGCTATAGTACATATCTCATTCTTCTTCTATATGCTTGCAGGCGTTTAAGTTGGTTGTTAGTGATCCTGACGCTATTCTCGATTCGCTAACCCGTGAAGTTAAAGAAACCGGAGCTGATGGAAAAGAGGTAACAAAAGTGGTTCCTGATTTATCACAGGAAGTCAAAGAAGTGTTGATATCGAACATCAAAAGGAGAAGGACTCCACATCCTTTGAAAATTAGGGCAGATGTTGAAATGAAATGTTTTGAGTATGATGGGGTTCTTCACATTAAGGTTTGCATCTGTTGTAATTATTTAATCCGTTCATTTTTAGACTTTCGACTTTTAACCTATAGTGATTTTGTAATAGTCCCATTTCTTAGTCTGCCATAAGGAAGGCTGAAGCTGCTGGGAATGACGATTTCCCTGTTAAAATTAAGTTGGTTGCTCCTCCTGCTTACGTTCTTATCACTCAAACTCTTGATAAGGTAAAACGGAGTTATTTCTGTTTTTTTTTTTTTTTTTTTTTTTTTTTAATAAATTACTGCTAGTAAATTATTTTTATCATCATGATGGTAGAATCAATGATCGAAAGACCAAAGGACTTTCTGTTGAACTGTTAATTTAACAGTGAGAAGTGTATCTATCAATCATGTTACTAGTCTACGTACTATATGCTTTTACGATTGACATGTATTGTTTTTGTCCAACATGTTACATTTTGTATGGGGCAGAATATTGTGTATTAATGATTTCTTCTAAGCTTGTCCCATTTGTTTTATGATTGTAATGTGCATGTGCAGGTGCAAGGAATAATATGCTTTGATTGTAATGTGCAGGTGAAGATGTTGATGTGAATGAGAACGAGAATGCTAATTTAGATGTTGGATACCTTCACACCAATGGGAATGCGGTAAAGTTCTGATATACTATGAGAAATATCTTTCTTTCTATGTTAGACGTGTTGTATTACATTCTAATTCAACATCAAATGAGCAGGATCCAGAGAAAGCAAATGTTAATGCAAATGGTGAACAATTGCACATAGCTGCAGCTGCGTTGATACGTTCACAGTGTATCTGGTGATCTGCATGGTGTACAACCTGACCCTGTAGCTGCACATATTCTCAGAAACGAGCCCGAGCAGGAAACTTTTGTGCGCCTTAGGATCACCCCATATGGTACTCATTTCTCTTAACTAATTCATCTATGTGGCTACATTTATAGAAATAAATATCTGTACGTGAAATATGTCAATGCCCTTATATAATTGTACATAAACATCATAAAGTATGATTATGTGCAGAGACGCCGTCACCTGATGAAGCGGAGGTTTTCAAGGCTTTACAGGTTTGTCTTGAAATGCGAGACAATTATGTCTTCCGGGAAAACATTGCTCCATGGGAGAAAGAGGTCATATCTGACCCTAGTACTCCAAAGCGCAACCCAAATCCTTTTGATAAAATCCCTGAGAGAAAAACCGATGTGCGTTTTTAAACCAGTTTTTTGTATTCTGCGTTCATTCATGTTGAGTCAAAATAGTTTGCTGACGTGGCCTATTAAATGTGCTGCAGCATTATTTTTTCCTGTCGCTGATGCAACAACCTTTTTCACCGACCTGCATCACATCCTTAAATTGATAGCTGTTGGGAATACACGAACAGTACGCCATCACCGTCTTGGTCTTTTGGAACAGGTAGATACTCTTAAGATTCATACCAATTGCAAAAAGACTGATCGTCCAAAGATAAACCAAAATTACCCGATTCCCTTTGTTTATACAAGTTTGGAGGACTTATAACAACATATCTCATTTCTCGTTCACAAAAAAGATATTTTTTGTCCTTTTGCTCGTTAATTTATACTAATAAGAACAGAATTGGCCAAACAACACTATATCCTTCAACAGGTGGTATTTTATAATAGGATTATATATTGACTTTTAAAACACATGTGGAAATCAGTACTTTGAAATACTTACTGATGGGCAGCAATGTGATCTTGAATTGGAACTTTACCATGTTAGAAAAATTATGCATTTATTTTTGGATCCCCTAAAATGATATTCTTCTAGTTTCATTTGAAGGTTATACTAATAATGAGTATGTTGCTTATTTTCTTTGGGACCGTAGGTAAAAGCTAGATGTAAAAGCGAGTGGGCTCTCTTCCAAGATCGACTTGCAAATGCAGATAAAGCGTACTTGAAACAGAACAGGACGTAACTTTAACATAGATTTCTTTACTCATTTTCAAAACCCGTTTGGCTTCTCTTTTCTGTCTTGGGAGTTGACTCTCCCGCTGACTTTTTTGTCCACAGTTCATGGCTAGACAGTTTTGTATGATAGGCATGATATATGTAGCTTTTGTGCATAGTTATATAATTATCAAATCTTCGATTATACAGGTGTTATTGACAAATGCCTGAGGAATCAATATCAGGTTAACCTTGAAGGATTGTTTTGTATGGACCTAATGGATGTTTAGTTGTGCTTTTTAACTGATTATTCATGTCAAAAATACATTCAGTAAAACAATCCCTATAGCTCTTGTGCTTTGATACTGCTGTTGATTGCTAAGTTGGTCGATGTATGAGGTTGGTTTTTAACATGTATGCAATGGTACTGCTGGTCTATAAACGAGTTAGTAATGCTCTCGTTCGTTACTACCGCTAGTTGTGTTCTACTGGGCTTATTCATACTGCTGCTACTGTATTTCATACTACTGTTAGGAATTTTATATTTTATGGAATAAGTTCATTGCTGCTGTTAGCTTTAGCTGGTTCCTGCTGGTAGTGTTAGTTGATGCTGACGTATTTTTGGGCAACTTGTGTATTTTTGGGCAACTTTTGTATTTTTTGGAATAAGTTCATTGCTGCTGTTAGCTTTAGCTGGTTCCTGCTGGTAGTGTTAGTTGATGCTGACGTATTTTTGGGCAACTTTTGTATTTTTTGGGCAACTTGTGTATTTTTGGGCAACTTTTGTATTTTTTGGAATAAGTTCATTGCTGCTGTTAGCTTTAGCTGGTAGTGTTAGTTGATGCTGACGTATTTTTGGGCAACTTTTGTATTTTTTGGGCAACTTGTGTATTTTTTGGGCAACTTGTGTATTTTTGGGCAACTTTTGTATTGAAAGCTACCAACAGGAATGAGTTGCCCAAAAATACAAAAGTTGCCCAAAAAATACACAAGTTGCCCAAAAATGAGTCATTCCTGCTGGTAATTTATGTAGCTCACTTTTTGTTTTAAGAAAATCTACTAAATGCAAAATAGTAAAAAAAATATAAAAACATAATTTCTTCTTGTAATTTAGTTTGTATTTTTCCATCTGTTTTAAGGCATTAACAATGTTTATTGTATTACTATTTATAGAAAAAGTATGACATTCTTGAAAAACATGGTTTCTTGCTGATTTTGACAGGTACCAAAGTGGTATGTATTGTTCCAACCCGTTTTGACTCGTTATTCAACATGACGGACCCATAGGTTCAAAGACACCACTACTAGAAAAAAGGCCTTTAATGACGTGCATTGCGTGTCATAAAAGGGTCAGATGACACGCTTTTTGGTGTCATAAATCGACCCGTCATAAATTTTTATGACACGCATTCGCGCGTCATGAATTTATGACACCCTTTTACGACATACTTTTATGACATTTTTTGCGTGTCATGGTTCAAATTTTTTTTTAAAAAAAAAATTTATAAAATTACTAATATCCCCACATTAAATAACAGTTAATCTCATAATACAAATTAATACACAAATAGCAAAAGAGCGAATTTCATATATATCAAAAGAATGTGTTTCATACAACTACAAGTTATTTTAAAATTCTAAAATTCACCATAAAAGTTTACAACCGCTAAATTATATAGAATTCAAGACCGGTCAATGAAGTTTGCCACATAATTTGCCCATTCTTCACGAATTTCATCCAAATCATCATCCGTGTATTCTTTTTTACCTTCCCCGATCTTGATGCATAGAAGATACATACGGAGTAACTTGGCTTTAATGCATGAGCCAACTGCAATGCAAAAACTGTATCGCTGCACGAAACTGCAATGCAGAACAAAGGATCTCATAAAGAGACAATATATTAACACTAAAGGCTATAAAAAAGAAAGATAGCGATCCCAATTATTTTGGGTCTGACCACTGATACTGACTGCGCAACAGGTAAACAAGACAACGTGATTACTTCAGTTAATGCATTAACACAACTCACATGGTCTATAGACAATAACCTTCTACCACATCCCATAAATAAGCATGAATCAAATAAGCACGTTTAAATAAGCCATCTCGGTTCACCTTGTGAACCGGACCAAATAAACATTTCAATACTAACTTGACGAGTTGGATTATAAATGGAATTAAAATAATCCAAATCTCATATTCAATAAACTTATATAATTAAGCTAGGAAGAAGAAGAAAAACAAAACAAACTAAGTAACCCAAGTGGGTTTCGAACCCGCAACCTCTTGGTCGTGACCAACAACAACAAACACCCCTTTGTATGCTGAAAAATCAGCAACCAAACACCCCCTTTTAGTGCAGAAAAATCAGCAGTGACACACACTTAAACATGCAGAAAAATCAGCAATGAAACATACTTATATATGCAGAAAAATCAGCATACAAACGCCCCTATTAAGTGCAGTTTTTCAGCCTACAAACACCCCTTTTAAGTGCAGAAAAATAGCATACAAACAAGTCTTTTTTGGGTCCGTTTAATAGAAACCAAACACCCCTCGTTGGGGGCTGCATTTCAGCAGTTTAAACACCCCTTTTGGGGCTGTTATACGCAGCAAACAACATCCATTTGGGTGGCTTTGCAGCGAATCCCCAACAAACGCAGTCACAAACGCAATAGCAAGCACAACACAAAATCAAATACACATTTAAGTGTAAGTCAAAAAATCACCTTTACGCATTCTAAGATTGTTGCGCGATGTCTCTGCACAGCTTGATCATCTACTGAGATTGCTTTCATCAACATGTTCAATGCCACGTATCTGCCAAGTGTGTAACCAAAGAGTTTACAGATTTTTCATGTTTGCATAGATCATACAACATTACAACTTAAACAAGATTGTAACCATGTGCACAAACTGAATCAGAAAATCTCAGCATAAAAACATAACTTTAACTATAGGTGCCACAACAAGATCTTCATAAGCATAAGCATTGAATTGCAATTCAACATAACTTAGGTGATGTACTCACCTAATATTGTTGTCACGGTTGGATAAGAACCGCCCCAAGATATTGATTGCAAGAACACGCAGACCACTATTATCTTCAATGCTCATAATGGTTTCCACGCATTCATAAAGTATTGCATTCCCTGCATTCTTGTTTGACTCAGTTTTTGTTGCCACATAGACAAGAAACATAGCAAGATGGTCAAAAGACATTATCATTAGATAAACTTCCATTACAGGTTCCAAAACATAGAATCCATAATGACTACTAACGTAGCAGATATTTATAAGAAAAGGGTACAGAAGTGCAGAACTATGCAATACACGCATCATGAAAATGGATACACATTTAAGTGTAAGTCAAAAAATCATCAAAACCATTCGGACCAATATACATTTACCTCGTCGAGACCAAATGGTCTCAGCTGTGAACCCGTGCCGTGAGTGAACAAACCAAACGGACTGAAAGGATTACAATAATAAATCACACACAACCAAATCCATCCTAGATGAGATCGAGACCCACAAAGGGTTTGGTCCTTGACTGTGACTTGTGCTAACCCACAAAACAACCAAAACAATATCATAATAATCTCAAGAATAAGCTCAAAATAAGCCCGGCCGAGATCTTATCAATCCAAGACCGTAATTCCGAAACTAACCACGAAAGAGATGATACCAAAATTAACTTTCAATTTGTTTTTAATATCAAACACCGGTTTATATTACTTTTTAACACACACCGATTCACAAAAAGTGTGAATCGTTGTTTGTATAAAATTTTGAAATACCCATTTGTTTACTTACCAAAAGGAATGAAAAGAAGAAGAAAGAGAGGCGGAGGTGGCGCGTGGCAGTGGGATTTGGGTGCGCGTGAACCACAGATCCGCCTTCAAAGTGATGAAACAAGGGTGGGTTTGGTGGTATTTTGTTGGTGAGGTTGGCGATGTGGTGGTTGGTGGTGTCTCTTGGGGAGCGGCGGCTGCAAAAGAGGAAGAGGGAGGGAGATATATTTTAGGGTTATAGTAAAGTGAAGAGGGAGAGAAAAATAGCGGCTTATGAGAGTGTGTGTGTGTTAAATTGAATGGGTGGGGGGTTATTCCTTATAAAAAATTTGAGATATGACGTGAATTTTATGACACTAAAAATTGCATGTCATCTAGCTTCAGATTTTATAAGTTATGACAGTTTTTTTATGACCTTCATTTTTGCTTGTCGTTATTGATGCGTGTGTCATAAATTAGGTGTCATTAAAGGCTATTTTTCTAGTAGTGCAAAGACACGGTCGAACCACTGTGGCAGTAGACTTTGAAATTGCCAAAGTGCAGACAAGTCTAAGAAAATATGGAGGAAATAGTATTGCAAGTTCGTAACAAAATGAAGTTTTTCATGCATGATCATATAAAAACCATGATGCTGGTTTTAATCATGTAAATACATTACAAAGCTTCAAATCTACACAAGCCTAAATGCAAAGAAAAACACAAGATTTCAAACTGCAAATTAGCAATGGTTAGGATGCTTCCAATTCATGAATAAACATGTACACACAATCACAGACGCATAAACAAAAGCCAAACCGTAACCTGCAACGATATGGCACTAACACCTGTATAATCGAAGATTTGATAATTATATAACTATGCACAAAAGCTACATATATCATGCCTATCATACAAAACTGTCTGGCCATGAACTGTGGACAAAAAAGTCAGCGGGAGAGTCAACTCCCAAGACAGAGAAGAGAAGCCAAACGGGTTTTGAAAATGAGTAAAGAAATCTATGTTAAAGTTACGTCCTGTTCTGTTTCAAGTACGCTTTATCTGCATTTGCAAGTCGATCTTGGAAGAGAGCCCACTCGCTTTTACATCTAGCTTTTACCTACGGTCCCAAAGAAAATAAGCAACATACTCATTATTAGTATAACCTTCAAATGAAACTAGAAGAATATCATTTTAGGGGATCCAAAAATAAATGCATAATTTTTCTAACATGGTAAAGTTCCAATTCAAGATCACATTGCTGCCCATCAGTAAGTATTTCAAAGTACTGATTTCCACATGTGTTTTAAAAGTCAATATATAATCCTATTATAAAATACCACCTGTTGAAGGATATAGTGTTGTTTGGCCAATTCTGTTCTTATTAGTATAAATTAACGAGCAAAAGGACAAAAAATATCTTTTTTGTGAACGAGAAATGAGATATGTTGTTATAAGTCCTCCAAACTTGTATAAACAAAGGGAATCGGGTAATTTTGGTTTATCTTTGGACGATCAGTCTTTTTGCAATTGGTATGAATCTGACTATTTATCTTATACAAACTGACAATCAGAAGCAAAATTTGTTTATCCAAACATATAATTAGATGTTAAGTTGCAACTTCCCAAATGCAAATCCAAACATCCCCTATGATGTCTCCGGTTTTGCATTCTTAAGGGGTAGTTAGACAACTAGACGTTCATTAGATCGTATGTTGTCAAATTTTGAATTTATATGGGATGTGGCAGTAACTTGGATATATATACGTTAAACTATGCTTACCCCATCCCGTGGATCTTTACCCTTCACAGACTCGCCCTGCATCAATACACGAACTATCATTTTGCAAGCCAATATTATAGTTTATAATATAGTATACGAATAATCATGTGTTAGCATTTGGTACCACCAGTTCTTGCTATTAAAATGTGTGACAAGCACACGTTCATATGTCAAACAAAGAAATACCATACAGTTTCTTGATAATATAACAAATTATGATGTCTCACCTGGTTCCCGAATGAAGGAATACGCTGATGCACAATCCATTGCGAATCAACCACATCAATTTTTTCATGTGCATGCTGTGAGAAGAAACAAATTAAGTATGATACTGCACCAGTAGGAAATACAAAACAAAAATTGAACATATAAACAACTCACATTTACACATCTTCTAAGTGCAAAATCCAAGCCCCATCCATGCACCAAATCATTCTGCATTGTGCATGAAAAACAAATTGTACAGAATATGCACATGAGATCATTTAACAATGCAGTCTTGATTCTTAAAAAATAAGTTTAACTGAATCATGTACCACACACACCGCCAAGCATCTCGAGAGAACACGGGAGCCATAATCTCCACAAATCTGGATAGAACCCAAGTGAGATACATTAAAAACTATAAAATCTTTAAGATGAAATGCTACGATTGAGAGGGTAGAGCAGAAATAGTACGCTGTACACGGTGGTAGATGTGGATCACTGCACCATCCTGGTTTCTCATCTGTAGTTCTGTTAATCAACCCATAAATATACAGCTTAAGTGTTGTTCAAATAGTACTTAAACTGAATTTACAGAAAAAAAATATATAGTATAAAAGATAGTAACGTACTTGTGAACTTCTTTATTGCCTCTCCTCTTTGTCATTTCCGATGTTAATCCCTCATTGGGTTCAAGTCCAGGTTGAGAAATGTCCAAACGATGTTTCTTAACTAACTGCATATAAATGTCTCCATTAAAGTGTTCAACGCCAAGATCTTCATCCCAAATAAAAATATAATCATAAGCTGCTACGATATCTGGATGCAAAAACCTCTTTGCATACCACCTACAAGAGAAGAGCAAATGAAAAATAAATTCAGAAAAAATAAAATAATAAATCAGCATAACGAACAGTAGAATCTGAAGCATACCATTTGGTTTGCTTCCTTGTACTGATATGGATTACCTGTCGTGACCATTCATATTGATCCCATTCTGTGGTTCGACCATCATAGTGAAAAAGCAGGATTTGGAACTCATCCGAAAACTAAAAAGAATGACATGTAACGTCCAAATATCAGTATTTTGCATCAAATGTAAATAGCATAGTTGATATAAAATAATCTAAGCTTTTTTACTGCTGCGTCAATGTTATTCCTTTGAGCCCCAACCAACGCTGAAAGTTACCACAACTCAGATTTCCCTGTACTTGCCGCACGGTGCAGGGGAGTGCAGCCAACCTGTATTGGTAGAACACCAAACAATTAACAGCCAAAAAGAAAAGATAAACAATGAGGTTTTTTAAGTAAAAAACGTTAGATAACAGTATTAAGTTACAAACATTGTCCTTCGAATTGACGTTTGCACCTTTCGAAAGCAGAATTTCAGCAACTTCCACCTAACCCTTGCTGCCAACATAGTGGAGAGTAGTGCGTCCGCCTGCATTTTTCAAATTTACATCAGCCCCTGTTCATCAAGATAATAACTTTAGCAAATAATAGATTCTCCTTGTGTAATCAATTCAAAGAACATTTAACTGATAACTCAAAAGTTAAATACACCAGAAAACAAAGCAAGCAAACGTGACAAAAGCTAGATATCTATGATGGCTTTAATCACAACATATGTCAACAAACACAAAGAGCACAAATACAGATATTCAGATGCAACTAACTGCTCAGTTAATAAGATGCATTTATATACACTACAAGTTATAAACGTCTAACGCTGAATTACAAACAGAGCCAAAAAAACACATTACAAGAGCACACTGTAAAGCAATAATCCAACCTCTATCTAGCAGAATCTTAACAATCTCAACATTTCCACTACTCACCGCAGAATGCAATGGCGCCCAACCTTCTTCATCAGCACTGTTAATACCACTAACGGATTGATCAAAAGCTGAAAGTATCTTCACCACCTGATTCATCACATATATTCGAGACATTAGTAAAAAGCAGTTATCAAGAACTAGCACATCTGGCAAGTGCCATCCAAATCCAACATTTTTGATTCAATGTTCTGAAAAAAGACCACAACTGCTACAATTTAATTAAATCTAAACATTATTTAAATAAAACCCACAAAATCTTACCAATAATAAAAATAGCATCTAAATCCGTGTCATCATAAACCAAATAACACAATATCAATTCGAAAATCGAAATCAAAAACCCCCCAACAAGTTACCGAAGAGTGGGTTTAAGCAAATAAAGTAGGGCCCACTTATCAGATCCATAAAAGTGAAACGTTCAGTTGGACAACCATGTGTTTTGCCAATCGTACTAAATTGATAATAATGTCCATACCTTATCTACAAAGTGAAGATATAATAAAAACAACTTATTGTTGACAGGTGAAGACGGATCCTTATTCCCACTCAGAATCGAAAAACCCCGCATCCTTCATCTCAGAGTAGTAAGCAGTATCCAAGAGCAAATCTTCCTCCTAATATTAAAATCTCAGAGTAGTAAGCAGTATCCAAGGACATGGTAGTTTACGGCGGCGATGTGAGTGAGTGAAGTGAAGGGTGGTGTTTGATTTGATTTGATTTTGGTGAGTGAATTGTGGGCGCGGAAATGCTTTTTATTTTGTTCCAGTCCTGGTTTTTAGTAGTATGAGTAATATGTGAAATGACAAAAAAAACCATCTGTACAATATACGGTTGCCCAACAAATAAAAGTTGCCCAAAAAACACTGCTGTACAATACGTGAATATACGGTTGCCCTTGGGCTAAGGGGGAATTTTTTGAGATCGGGACAGATACTCTTAGCACTTGGGCAATCGGGCTATTTTAGTAATTATCATGACTCCTTGATATTATCAGTCATTGATCCCGATTTATAAGAAACCAATGACCTAATTACCAAATTCTAAATCGACTCTAATTAGAAAACATACCAAAAACTAAATATCACATTTACTGATCACCCTTTAGAGTTTAACTCATTTCTCAAACAGTTTTTTGGTATAAATTTCTAGGTAGAGTGCCATGTTTGTACCACTGCGAAATGAAAATACTCTTTATGTTCGTATAGTAGTTACTTGCTTATCAGTGTAAGCCAAATCACATTAAATCTTCGGTTTGTTTGTTTCATTAATCTGTCGCATATTGCATAACAATATGTCCAATTTAGACAATAATTTAAGGGAAAATTCCCGAAATAGACCAGTTACACCTGGGCACATCACTTCCGAGACCCTTTTTTCTGGTGATCCAAAACTAGACCATGGGCAACTCAACCCCCTAAGTGACAAATGTGACTTTACTGATTACGAGGTGCTGAGTCATAAGGAACTGGTGTAATTTTAGGGCAACTGCTCTGAGATGCCCAATTTTAGTACAATCATGTCGGACACATGGCGACATATGGTTAGGTAGTGCAAGTTGCCAAGGCAACCGGTCTAAAAAAAGCACGCCTAAGGAAAGGGTCTCGGAAGTGATGTGCCCAGGTGCAACTGGTCTATTTCCGGATTTTTCCCATAATTTAAAACTAAAATATCATGACACATTCAAATATAATTCATGACCCATGCGTATTTAACTGTTCGACCAAGACAGACTTGCATAGCAAGTGTTTTAATAGAAGTAAAACTTGTATTATACCGTAAGTAATTGTATTCAAAAGGAATCATTGTTACACCATTTTGTTTCAATAGAAGATCGACATGAATTAGAACAATGTCCAGAAAGACAGATATTGGGGTACACCATATACAGATTGATTATAATTTGAGTATATTTCCACAAGTGAACTGACGTCAAAAAGGGAAATATACATAGCACATGTCCAAGCCTATATGCTTATTTTTAAGTTGCTTATTTAGACCCAAATAGGCAAATCAACGTTTACTGCTTATTACCAAATACTTGTTAGAGAATGTTTTTTGATAATGATGATTATTATTGCTTGATGATTACAGACCAAACGATGAGCTACATATAGGAAGTTACGTAAGTTATTTTGGGTAAACCCCACAAATCAAGCTAATCAACTATTAATTAGATTGAAGCTATCCACTAATTGACACCTCTGGACTTATCACAATACACAATTTGGACTTATCATAATATTCGGTTAACACTCCCCCGTAATTGAAGCGGCAGGACAACGGACGCTTAGACTGAAGCGAAATTCTTCAAATAGAGCAGATGGTAATCCTTTCGTGAAGATGTCCGCATACTGATAACGTGAAGGAAAATGAAGAACTCGAACCTAACTAGTAGCAACCAAGTCTCGAACAAAGTGAATATCAATCTCAATGTGCTTCGTGCGCTGATGCCGAACCGGATTACACGATAAATAAACAGCACTAACATTATCACAGTATACAAGCGTAGCGGAAGACAAAGGCGTGTGTAGTTCACGAAGTAAATTCCGTAGCCAACAAGTTTCAGCAACAGCATTGGCAACGCCACGATACTCTGCCTCTGCACTAGAACGAGAAAGCGTCGGTTGATGCTTAGAGGACCACGAGAGTAAGATGTTGCCAAGAAATACACAATACCCAGAAGTTGATCTCCTAGTGGTTGGACAACCAGCCCAATCTGCATCCGAATAAGCAACCAAAGATGTAGTGGAAGATGCAAATAACTGTAACCCATAGTCTAATGTACCTCGAACATACTGCAAAATCTGTTTAAGAGCTGAGAAATGAGGCTCTCGAGGATCATGCATATAAAGACAAGCCTGCTGAACTACATAAGATATATCAGGTCTAGTAAATGTAAGATACTGTAGAGAACCTGCAAGACTCCGATATAGAGTCGGATCAGATACTGGATCACCATCATCCCCAAGTTTAAACTCAGTATCAACAGGAGTCCGACACGGTTTACAATTAACCATATGTGCTCGCTCCAAAACCTCAATAACATATTTCTTCTAAGACAAAAACAACCCAGAGGAGTCACGTGTAACAGAGATACCCATAAAATAGTTAAGTGGACCTAGATCTGTCATAGAAAACTTCAGATGTAATGAATGAATGATCTGATGTAATAAAGTCTCAGAGGAAGCAATAAAAACAATATCATCAACATATAATAACAGATATATAATCAGTATCCGTCCCATGTCTGTATATAAATAAGGATGTGTCACAACGACTATGATGAAACCCAACCCGAGTAATATAAGAGGCAAACAGCTGAAACCAAGCTCTTGGGGCCTGTTTGAGCCCATACAGTGACCGCTGAAACAAACACACATAATCAGGATGCACATAATCCCGAAAACCCAGAGGTTGATGTATATAAACTGTCTCAGATAAGTCACCATGCAAGAAAGCATTCTTGACATCAAGCTGATGAATCGGCCAATGTCGAGAAGTAGCTAAACTCGGAACAGTCCGAATAGTGCCCGGTTTAACCACTGGACTAAAGGTCTCATCAACATCTCCTAACTGATTACTACCATTCGCCACAAGACGAGCCTTGTAGCGACTAAGATTGCCATCAGCCAAATACTTATGGCGAAAAAATCACATATAGCAAATAATGTTGGTGTCCTTGGGTCTAGGCATTAGAGTCCAAGTTCCGTTCTTAATAAGTGCAGTGTATTCATCACGCATAGCATTTTGCCAATTTGGATCTGTAAACGCATCACGATAGGTTTTTGGTAATGGTGAAACGAAAGACACATGCATATTGAGATGCTCAGTAGGACGATTAGTCCTGACACGATATCGTGTGACCATGGGATGAATCGAGGCTGGATTGGGGTTCTGAGGAGGATCTGAAATAATTTGTGGTTGGTGTTGGGTTGTGGCCGATGACGGAGTTGGTGATTGGGTTGCTGGTGGGTTGGAGGGCAGTGATTGATTTGGTGTGTGTGATGGGGCTTCAATATGTTGGGCTGTATTGGGTTCTTCCAATGATGTGGTGGGATGGTAAATAATTGGTGTTGTTGGTTTGGTTTGTTCAATTGTTGTTTGGGTGGGACAGTGATGAATGGGAGGAATTATGTCGGGTGAGTCATCCAAAATGTGTAGGTGGGAGATGGTGTTGGTGGAGATGAACCATATGGGAAGACAGTTTCATCAAAAGTGACATGGTGAGAAATGATAATTTTATTGGTTTGTAAGGAAAGGCAGCGATATCCACGATGATTGGATGCTTGGCCCAAATAAATGGAGGGTGTAACGCGAGGGTCATGTTTTTTATCAGCATACAAGTGAGGGTAACATAAACAGTCAAATGTGCGTAAAAGGCTATAATCTGGGTTTTGACCAAACAGGCGGGTATAAGGGGTTTCGTTGGCAATAGCGGTTGAGGGTAAGATATTAATTAAGTGAACAGCTATGTTGAGAGCTTCAACCCAAAATGTTAGTAGAAGATTGGGTTGAAAAAGCAAGGTCTGGATAAGATTATAGATGGTGCGAACCATTCGTTCGGACTTGCCATTTTGTTGTGATTTTTTTTTGGGCATGAAAAATGAAATTGGATGCCATTGTCGGCAAAAAGTTTATGTAGGCTATGGTTGTCAAATTCACCCCAATGATCAGACTGAAAGGATCTGATTTCACACTTAAATTGAGTGTGAACATAGTTACGAAATAATATAAATTTAGACAAAACATCGGATTTGTTAATTAAAGGATAAACCCCAACAAAATGCGAATGATGATCCAGAAACAATACATAATATTTGAAACTCGAAAGACTCGGAATTGGTGAAGTCCATACATCCGAGTGAATAATGTCAAAACAAGCATCAACGATAGTATCGGAACTAGCAAATGGAGTCTAACGTGTTTGCTAAGCTAGTAAGCATGACAAAGCACGAGAGGCTTTTCCTTATTACACGAAATAAATTTATTTGAAACAAGATGACGTAACACTTCGCTGCTTGGATGTCCAAGATGCTTATGCCACGTGTATTGACTGACAAGGAGGGCTTGAGGAATTGGAGACGGAGCGGTGACAGGATAAAGGTCGCCCATGCTATCACATCGGGGAAGCACCCGACGCATCATAAAATCCTTAACAAAAAAACTAAAAGGATCAAATTCAACAGTACAATTATTTTCATGAACAAATTGGCGAACAAATATTAAATTTTTGACAATATGGGGAGTAATAAGTACATTATTTAGATGGAGAGGTTGAAAAGGAGTTGGCAAAATAATATGACCCGTATTGGTGACAGGAATAGAATGCTCATCACCAACCGATACGAACGGGTACATGCACATATTAAAAATGTTACTAAGTGATAACGCTCAAATTGTATATGTTTTTAGCAGCGTTATTGTAGATTTTATGCATATATTTTGGTCACTTTTATGAACTTATGGTACTTAATTAAATATATTTTCTATATTAGGTTCATAGAAGCTCACAAGAAGGGAAACGAGGAAAAAGTGAAGAAAAGAAGCTAAAATGAAGAAATATTGGAAGACTCGTTGTCCCCGACACACCTCTACCATTTTGGCCATAAGTTGAGCATACGAACTCCGATTTAGTTGATTCAAGCGGCCACGGAAATATAAGAGAAAGGGCTACAACTTTCGTGTGTATCACTTTCTGCCAAAATGCTCCAGAAGATCGGTATAGGCCTGCAACCGATTCGGTTAGAGCCAACTTTTCAGTAAAACTCATCCAGCCGATCGGCATGGCTTTGTAACCGATCGGCTGGACCAAACTGACCTCCCCAAGTTATTTTTAATGCAATATTAAGTGCCATTAAGCCCCATGTCCGATCCCTTGCCTCCATTTATTCCATTTCCTGCCATTTTATGACACTTGGAGACAAGTTTGGCCAAGGGTCTCTCATAAGCTTATATGCACCCTTTTCGGCAATCTAACTCATATACAACTCTCATATACCTCTCTTAACCAACCTCTCTCACCCCTCACCCTTTTCCAGAGGTGTTGGGGGGTTGGTTTAACCCTCATCTCAGTTTCAAGACTAGGACAAAGAAGAACCCAATCAAATAATCCATACATCTCCATCAATCCTTGTTACCAAACGCCCTCATATCTTGTTACATGTTATTAGTGGGTATTTTCAGAAGTTGTGGGTTGTAATAGAAGTCCTATTTGGCTTGGTAATGGGTTGTGGAACATTAGAGGATTCATGTGTGAATCCTAGTACTTTGTATTTCATCTTATGAACTTTGGTATCTTCTCTTTTAATATTAAGCATGTTTGGTTCTATGATTGTGTTGATGATGTGATTATTCTTATTTGTGTTTGTCTTGTGAATGATTTCTTAATACTTGTTTGGTTCATATGAGAACTTGTGATAAAGGGATGTTTCGATATTTGTAGTGTTTGTTTGGATTATGATGATAACATCATATTTGGTTAAATTAGAACTTGTCTTGTTTATTGTTTTGATTAATCTGTTAATGCAAATAATGTTCTAAAAACGTTATTTATATCTTTCGATAACTTTGCGTTTTTAGGATGACAAAATGCGAAAACACTTTACGTTAAAATTAACGTAAACAAATTTTTAGTCGAAAGATCTCATTTCTACGCAAATCACTCTAGGTATAAACAAACAACTTTACAACTTGACAAATGATCAAAGAAGTAAATTTGTGTTTGGAAAATTCACATTTTTAATGTGACAAAACATTTTTTCAAAAATACACTTTACAAGTTATTTTGGAATTATTAAGAAATGTTTTATTGGAAAAATAAGTTAAAATATCATAACAACTATTTTTTCTCCCAAAATCAGCTCCAAACTTTCCCAAATAAAATTTTACCACTAAAGACAAAAAGAAGAGCATTTTTGTCTGGCACGGTACCACTAAATTTAGTGGTACCGTGTGACATTTAGTGGTACCGTGTACCTATAACGGTCAGATTTCTTCTGCCTATAAATACCAGCCCTCTTCACAGTTTTTGGGCATCCTTTTTCACACATATCTTTCTGAGTTCAATACTCTTATCACATCTTCTCTTCTTGATCATTTAGTTTAGTTTTCTTTTGTTTAAAGAGTGATACAATCATCCAACCAAGTGATCACCTTCATTCCACACAAGGTATCAAAGAAGATACAAAGTGTTGTAGTTATAGTTAGTGCACTTGTAACACTTGTTACATACTTGTTGTATCCTTGCATACATCAAGTTCATTTTTCTTTTGAGAGTTTCTGAGAGCAGATCATTGTGATCTTGTCGAGATCTTGGAGATCTCTGGTAGCTTGTGGGCTTGTGTGTTGATCAAGTGGATCAAGGGTAGATCGGGTAGATCGAGTCAAGTGTATTGATTGTGTGAAGTAGAAAGGATCGTGTGGATCATGGTAGATTGGTACTAGCTAAGATTAGTACTCGACATTTAGCTTAGTGTCGAAAATTAGGATAAGCGACGTTGTACGGTTTTCTCCGCCTGAAGGGAGCTTTGTTGACATAGTGCTTGAAACTCTCGAGTGTGGTACTCGGGGAGTGGAGTAGGGCGAAGAAGAGCTTCGTGACCGAACCACTATAAATCTCTTTGTCCCGGTTTGATCTTTCCATCTCTTTTCTTTACTTTTATTATTTATATTAGATACTATAGTTTAGTCTTTATATTGGTGTTGATTGATTACACAAAAGATTCGAATCAAAGTTTTTTCACAAGTAAAGTTTTGAAATAACTTAAAAACCGGTAAAACTATTCAACCCCCCCCCCCCCCTTCTAGTTTTCCACAATTGGTACCAGAGCCACGTCAGGCAAGATTTTAAAATAAATTGTATTCTAAAACTTGAATCGATCAATGGATTCTAACAAATATCAAGAAGGGAAATCTATGCAAAGACCACCACTTTTTGAAACCGATTGTTTTATATATTGGAAAACAAGATTCGAAACGTATGTGAAATCAAAAGACATTGATCTTTGGCATATTATTACCGAGGGTGACTTTCAACCGATTTAAAAGAATCCGAAAACTAAAAGGGATGAAATAGTTCCTTATAGTAAACAAAGTGATGAACTTAAAAGAAAACTAGCCAAAAATGATGAGGCTAAAATGATGATTTATAATGCTTTGCCGAAAAAAGAATTTGAAATTTTTTTTATGTGTAACACGGCAAAAGATATTTGGAAAACTTTGTTAGTCACTCACCAAGGTAATAATCAAGTCAAAGAGAACAAGATAGATCTTCTTGTGCAACAATATAAACAATTTTCCATTCCGGAAGATGAATCTATTGATAATGCCTTTGCTAGATTTAATACTATTATTACTAGTCTTAAAGCTCTTGATGAAGGTTATTCTAGCAAGAACTATGTTAGGAAGTTTCTTAGAGCTCTACATCCTAAATGGAGAGCAAAGGTCACCGCCATTGAAGAGTCAAAGAACTTGGCGACATTATCACTTGATGAACTAATAGGAAACTTGAAGGTTCATGAGATGATAATCAAGAAAGACTCCGATATAGTCAAAGGCAAAAGCGAGAGAGTTAGATCTCTAGCATTGAAAGCCAAAAAGGAGTCTAGTGATGAGGAATGTTCGGATTCCGATAGTGAAGATGAAGAGTATGCGTTAGCCATTAGAGACTTTAAAAAGTTCTTTAGGAGAAGAGGTAGATTCGTTAGGCAACCTCGTGATGATAAGAAGTCGTCACAAAAGAACCGAGATGAGAAGAAAGGAAAGAGTGATAGGAGATGTGTTGACATAAATAAATGCCTAAAAACATTATCAATATTTATTCATATCTCTATGTTTTGATGATCACAAAATGTAAACTCATTAAAACATAAACTTATAAATTAAACAAGTACTTAGTTGTAAATATTCACTTCTACAACTAAAATCACTTAAGGTATGAATGAACTAATGGTTAATGCATTATATGATCAAAGGAACATTTTCTTAAAAACTAGATTTTTTATAAAACATCAAAAACATTTTATATATTTTTGAAAAACATTTTTGGCATTAAATAAAAATGTTTAATCTTTTATAAAAATATGAATTCAAAATTTTAACCAAAATTAGTTAAAATGTTCCAGAAAAACCTTCCCCACAAAAGGACAAAATTGGCCAACGTTCAGTAGGGGCGGCCCCCTTAATTTTACTAGGCGGCCCCCTTAATAATTAAGGGGACTGCCCCCTATTTAAGGGGACCGCCCCCGCTCCAGTAGGCTCCAGCTGTCCGGATTTTTCCCTATAAATACAAGCCTTCTCCTGGATTTTTTCTCAACCCTTTTGCACTAAAACTTTCTGTTGTAGATCTCATTTCATATCTTAAATAAACCTTTGATCATGTAATCTTAAGCATTGGTTTCCAAGTGATCCAAGCTTCCACCATCCAAGTGCAAAAGAAGAATACTTCTATCAATCAAGATTAGAAGTATTACAACTTAGTATCATTTTGTTACTTAAGTTGTGTGTTTAACAAAGTTTGTAAATCATTCATTCATTTGTATGTAAGGTGTGTGTAGTAGATTAGTGTTGTGTATAAGTAGTGAAGATGTTGTATAAGTAGTTGTGGTATAGAAGTTGTGAGGTCAAAGTGTAGAAGTCGTGAGGCCGTTGTGTAGAAGTCGTGAACCCGTGGTGTAGAAGTTGTGAAGCCGTAGCTTAGAAGACGTGAAGTCCTTGTGTTGAAGTCGTGAAGCCGTAGCATAGAGGTTGTGTAGCGGTCATGTTGAAGCCATGAAGTCCTAGTTGTGAAGTTCTAGTGTTGAAGTCGTGAAGCCGTAGCATAGAGGTTGTGTAGCGGTCATGTTGAAGCCATGAAGTCCTAGTCGTGAAGTCCTAGTGTTGAAGTCGTGAAGCCGTAGCATAGAGGTTGTGTAGCGGTCGTGTTGAAGCCGTGAAGTCCTAGTCGTGAAGTTCTAGTGTTGAAGTCGTGAAGCCGTAGCATAGAGGTTGTGTAGCGGTCATGTTGAAGTCGTGAAGTCTTAGTCGTGAAGACATAGTGTTGAAGTCATGAAGCCGCAGCATAGAGGTTGTGTAGCGGTCGTGTTGAAGTCGTGAAGATGTCGTGAAGCCGTTGTGAAGTAGTCGTGAATAAGTTGTGAAGAAGTTGTGTTGTGAAGTTGTGAGATTGGTTCTAGCTACGATTAGAACTCGACATTTAGCTTTGTGTCGTTAAACCTGTGTAAGCCAAAGTTGTGTACGGTTTTCTCCGCCATAAGGGAGCTTATTGAAGTTGTGAAGAAAACTCTCAAGCAAGGTGTGCTCGGGGAGTGGAGTAGGGCAAGGAAGGTGTCCTTGTAGCCGAACCACTATAAATCTCTCGTGTCTCGGTTAGATCTTTCCATACCTTATTTATTTCTTTACTTGCATCGTCATTACTTTCATACACATAGGCTTATATAATTGCTAGTATTAATTAGAGGTCAACTTCACATAAAGATCAATTTAAAAATCCATTCAAGAAACCAAAACTTTTACAATCAATTTAAAAGAATACATATATAACTAATAATAAGATTTAAGTTTTATTTTTCATAACAAACTTGAATCTAAGTTTTTAAAAGTAAACAAAGGTTTTATAATAAATTAAAAAGACGTAAAACTATTCAACCCCCCCTTCTAGTTTTCCACAATTGGTATCAAGAGCCACGTCAATCAAGATTTTTAAAATATACTGTATTTTAAAACATGAATCGATCTATGGAATTCGAAAAATATCTAGAAGGGGAATCTTTGCTAAAACCACCACTATTTGAAAACTATACTTTTCTTGAATGGAAAAATAAATTTGAAACTTATGTGAAATCAATTGATCTAGATCTTTGGCATGTCATTTCGATTGGTGATTGTGAAAGTCAAACAAAAACATATTTTGAAAGTTAAACAAAAACATATTTTGAAAGTCAAACAAAAACTGATTTTGAAAATTAAACAAAAACGGATTTTGAAAGTCAAATTGATTATTTGAAAACAAAGAATGAAATAAATAATAATGCTAAAATAATTATTTATAAAACCTTGCCGAAAGTTGAATATGAAAGAATATTCTTCTGTAAAACGGCAAATGATATTTGGAAAAATTTCTTAAACTTTCATCAAGAAAAATGTCAAGCCAAAGATGAGGATTTTGATCTTGTACATGAATTAGTTATCTTATAAAATTTAATAGATAAACATTTAGATAAAATAGATACATGTGCTACTAGTTCAAATGTTGTTAATGAAGGTGTTAGCGACGAAGACTACATGAATCAACTCATAAGTGAACTCAATCCAAGATCATGGAGTGACACAGACGAAGGAGAAGATCATCATCCGACTCACCTATCATTCACACGTCGATCATCATCTGAGACATTACGAAGAAAAGCTAGGACGTGAGGTAAGTTCTCTTTTTAAATTTCATAAGTAATTACTTCATGCATATAATCTTATTAATGCCTTAGGATACGCTTAGTCTGATAGGTTGCTTTGCCTTTAGACTTTATTTATATTCGTTCTGTGGCTTAATGAACTAGAAACTTTTTAGTTAGCCCCCCTAAGTATTAATAAACCAAGCAATCTTCATATTTGGTACTCTTCGATAGGTAAATTTAGGAACTTAATTTCTTCTAAAAAGAGAATGACTACTGGAGAATCTATTGACTAGAAACTCAATTTGACCTAACGGTTGAATTGCTTCTATGTGAGAAGTTGGGTGTGTGTAACCCGTAAAAACGGTCGTGTTTAGCCTGAATTGAGCACCACTAGTAATAGTCTCATACTCATTCTCCAACTTGAATACATTATTCTTCCTAAATATACCTAACGATAGTTTACTGTTATGAACTTTGCTTTTCACTAAAGCTTTTCATTCCTAGATATATGTCATCCTGCATATATAAAATTTCTAGATGTTTACTTGCTCCTATGTGATTTGACTGCATGCCTTCGTAATTATTTGTTTAGTTGAATGCATTGTAATTATAATAGCTTTTGTTTTTCTCTAACTACTCTGACATGATGTATTTTTGTATTTAGTCATAATACATGTGTAAATGTCATAGGATATGTAGAAAGAGGTAGCATGTGACAATAGACTTAACCAATGCCCTTGAGCATGAGATCTTTTATAAACCACTATTTTTAAACCTATAATTAATGGGACTTATTTTTAAATTTGCAAAAACTTCACATTTTGGAAAAATGATTTTTCAAAAGATTATGACACATTTCTATTAAACATGTTTCACCATCCTACCTTTCTTCCAAACTTGTGTCTATAATTACGTGTTTATCAAAAACCAAAGATTGGAAAAATATGTTTTCTTTCCTCATAAAAACATTTTGAAATAAAGCCAAAACTATTTCATTAATATATTTTTCACATCCACATAAAACCTACTTTCAAGCATTGTTGAATAATGCCAAAAACATTTCTTTAAATCATGCTTGGTGATCTCATATATGTCATATATACTTGTGTATATGACACTTATAAGTGAACTAAATCAAAAATGAAAAATCATGGTTTACTTATTAAAGATCTCACTTGGTACAAGTCTAGAAGTCCATGCTATCACAACTCCACATTCCCTTGTACATAGATAATCAATAGGATTAATTAACTAGCCTTTTAATCTTCCTAATTAAGTATGATGCTATGAATTACTTGGTGCTATGCATTATCTTCTTGTCTAATATATGTATATACATGCTATATGCTTAATGAGTAGTTTGCATGTTAGATAAAGCTGCTTAAATAAATATGCTTAGCATATATGAGTTATTAAATCCTAAATTGCCTTGAAAGAAGTTGGACTTGCTTGAAACTAAACCCAAAAACACAACCTTTTCTACAAATTTATGCCAAAAACCCATTTCCAGTAATCTGGAAGTCAACAGATGGGCGGCCCCCTTAAATACCCAGGCGGCCCCCTTAAAATTAAGGGGACCGGCCATCTGGAGTGACGGATTATTATTTTCCTTTTCAATTTCCAAACCATTTTATCCTATACTTCCCAAAATTCACAAACACATATTGTCACAAACCACTCTCCAAAATTTACCTTTCACAATCACATCATCACTACACCATAAATGCCCATTTGGAGGAGGAAGCTTGACATTTGCCATAACCCAACAAATGATGTTGTTCAAACTCAACCAACAGCTAAACCTCATCCTAATGAACCCTTTCACACACATAACCAATCATCCATATGTCCACCTTCATTCACTCATAATTACCCAAGTTCACAAATGTCTCCACCACCAAAAGTGTCACCACCACTTCCACCAAATAACAACCACTCTCCATCATCATCACCTTCCACTCAACACTTGAAGTTCATTGAAGAACTCAAAGAAGCCCATGAGCTTAATGCTCTCCTTGCTTTGCACCTTGCTCAAAGCAACTTAAACCCATCACCATCCATATCACCATCATTACAATCATCACCACATCACTTAAGTCAAATTGAGAAACATGTCAACAATTGTCCTTGTTGCATCTTTCTCCAAAATCAAACCATCATTACCATCATCACCATCCATCTCACCATCATTACCATCATCACCACATCACTCGAGTCAAATTGAGAAACATGTCAACAATAGTCCTTGTTGCATCTTTCTCCAAAATCAAACCATCACCTTAAATGAGCGTCTCACTTGGATTGAGTATCTTCTCACTAGATCTAATCCAACACCACCACTTGAACAACATCAAAACCCTCATTCAACATGGTCAAGTCCAAGCTCTCCACCTCCAATTCATCTATCAACACTCTCTCCAACATCCATACACCCAAACTTACAACCCCATTAATCCAACATGTTTTACCCCCTCTTTACCATCATCCATCCAAAATAATCCAAGTTCTCATGTCTCAAGCAAGTCCAATGGATCTCTTAGGCAATTTAAAATTTTCTACTTATTGTATGCTATAAGCAAAATATGTGTTGTATCAATAATTATGTTTTTAACATAATTATTTTCAACTAATGAATGCTTTATTTCTTGTCTTTAATATATGATTGTTGTGCTTATTGCCTGTATACTTGATATCATGATATATATATATATATATATACATGATTGATGATTAATAACATGCTTATTCCATAATATGTTTTAAATGTATGCATGCGTATTTAACATGTTTATGTCACTATTTAATCATTCTTGATGTACATGATTCAAATGGAGCTTGCTGCAAAAACACCCTAAAAATGACCCTTTTCTGGAAATTTTTCAAATTTGGTCGCCTGGGAAAACACCAGATGGGCGGCCCCCTTAATTCCCTAGGCGGTCCCCTTAATTTTAAGGGGGCTGGCCTACAATTAAGGGGACCGGCCATCTGGGCAGTAAAATTTACTGTTTTCTTTTGCATCTTGCGACCCCTTTTATCTAGCCCAAACCTTACGTAAATCAACCATTACCTCCATCAAACACCCATTTTCATTCACCATGCTATCACCAAAATCATCTCTAAGACACCAAAACTCCATCACCACCACCTCAATGTTAATCCCCAAGTGCACCAAATGCACCATCAAAAACACCCTTCACTCATGACACAACATCTTCATCCATACCTTCCACTTCATCCATCAATAACTACATCAACTCACACCTTTCATCACCACCATCAAGAGCATCAACTCCACCTCCTACTCAAGAACCTCCATTCACCCAACTTGTCATTTCCATATCACCAATAACACCTCTTGATGCTCATTTCTCATCATCACCAATACCACCACACCCACAAACGAACCATCATCTTTGGTCTTAGAGATGAGATACACTACATGTTTTCATCCCTTGAACACATGCTTAAAACCAACCTCCACCACAACCTCCATCATTTTCACCCACTACACTACCACCACCTTCATTCTCACCAAATTAAGCATATGCAATGCTTAATCAAAAATAATTTTTCAAACCATTTTGTGTGCAAGCCCCATGGAAGATCATGTACTCCTAGAATGATTATGTAGATTGCATTACTTACTAGCTAATGTAGGATTGAATATAATCTTGGATGGTTGTGTATTGATACACAACATTTTTAATGAATGTCTTTATATGCATGCTTATTTTTGCTATATATATGCTTGTGCTTCTAACGAGGGGGAGTACACATCAAGGGGGAGTTTTCGTCCCGAAAAATTTCACGTTTGAATTTTGTCGGCTTAACCTTTTTGATTCTACAAAAAGGGGGAGAAGTGAATGTAAACTCACTAAATACTTGTCCAAAAATAAACTTTTTGGTTTAATGAGTTTAGGTTTTGTAATCATCAAAAAGGGGGAGATTGTTGACATAAATAAATGCCTAAAAACATTATCAATATTTATTCATATCTCTATGTTTTGATGATCACAAAATGTAAACTCATTAAAACATAAACTTATAAAATAAACAAGTACTTAGTTGTAAATATTCACTTCTACAACTAAAATCACTTAAGGTATGAATGAACTAATGGTTAATGCATTATATGATCTAAGGAACATTTTCTTAAAAACTAGATTTTTTATAAAACATCAAAAACATTTTATATGTTTTTGAAAAACATTTTTGGCATTAAATAAAAATGTTTAATCTTTTATAAAAATATGAATTCAAAATTTTAACCAAAATTAGTTAAAATGTTCCAGAAAAACCTTCCCCACAAAAGGACAAAATTGGCCAACGTTCAGTAGGGGCGGCCCCCTTAATTTTACTAGGCGGCCCCCTTAATAATTAAGGGGACTGCCCCCTATTTAAGGGGACCGCCCCCGCTCCAGTAGGCTCCAGCTGTCCGGATTTTTCCCTATAAATACAAGCCTTCTCCTGGATTTTTTCTCAACCCTTTTGCACTAAAACTTTCTGTTGTAGATCTCATTTCATATCTTAAATAAACCTTTGATCATGTAATCTTAAGCATTGGTTTCCAAGTGATCCAAGCTTCCACCATCCAAGTGCAAAAGAAGAATACTTCTATCAATCAAGATTAGAAGTATTACAACTTAGTATCATTTTGTTACTTAAGTTGTGTGTTTAACAAAGTTTGTAAATCATTCATTCATTTGTATGTAAGGTGTGTGTTGTAGATTAGTGTTGTGTATAAGTAGTGAAGATGTTGTATAAGTAGTTGTGGTATAGAAGTTGTGAGGTCAAAGTGTAGAAGTCGTGAGGCCGTTGTGTAGAAGTCGTGAACCCGTGGTGTAGAAGTTGTGAAGCCGTAGCTTAGAAGACGTGAAGTCCTTGTGTTGAAGTCGTGAAGCCGTAGCATAGAGGTTGTGTAGCGGTCATGTTGAAGCCATGAAGTCCTAGTTGTGAAGTTCTAGTGTTGAAGTCGTGAAGCCGTAGCATAGAGGTTGTGTAGCGGTCATGTTGAAGCCATGAAGTCCTAGTCGTGAAGTCCTAGTGTTGAAGTCGTGAAGCCGTAGCATAGAGGTTGTGTAGCGGTCATGTTGAAGCCGTGAAGTCCTAGTCGTGAAGTTCTAGTGTTGAAGTCGTGAAGCCGTAGCATAGAGGTTGTGTAGCGGTCATGTTGAAGTCGTGAAGTCTTAGTCGTGAAGACATAGTGTTGAAGTCGTGAAGCCGCAGCATAGAGGTTGTGTAGCGGTCGTGTTGAAGTTGTGAAGATGTCGTGAAGCAGTCGTGAAGCCGTTGTGAAGTAGTCGTGAATAAGTTGTGAAGAAGTTGTGTTGTGAAGTTGTGAGATTGGTTCTAGCTACGATTATAACTCGACATTTAGCTTTGTGTCGTTAAACCTGTGTAAGCCAAAGTTGTGTACGGTTTTCTCCGCCATAAGGGAGCTTATTGAAGTTGTGAAGAAAACTCTCGAGCAAGGTGTGCTCGGGGAGTGGAGTAGGGCAAGGAAGGTGTCCTTGTAGCCGAACCACTATAAATCTCTCGTGTCTCGGTTAGATCTTTCCATACCTTATTTATTTCTTTACTTGCATCGTCATTACTTTCATACACATAGGCTTATATAATTGCTAGTATTAATTAGAGGTCAACTTCACATAAAGATCAATTTGAAAATCCATTCAAGAAACCAAAACTTTTACAATCAATTTAAAAGAATACATATATAACTAATAATAAGATTTAAGTTTTATTTTTCATAACAAACTTGAATCTAAGTTTTTAAAAGTAAACAAAGGTTTTATAATAAATTAAAAAGACGTAAAACTATTCAACCCCCCCCTTCTAGTTTTTCACAAGAAAGGAAAGAGTGATAGGAGATGTTTTAGATGCGGGGATTCTAATCATCTCATAAGAGAATGTCCTAAACCACCGAAAACCAACAACCAAAGAGCTTTCATAGGAGGCTCTTGGAGTGATAGCGGTGAAGAAGAAGAGAAGAAGCCCAACGACGAAACATGTCTAATGGCTCAAGCTTCAAATGAGGTACATTCCGACTTTTCTTATTATAGTAATGATAATTCATCAATAGAAGATAATAGACTATATGATGAATACAATAAACTATGTGAAGTAAGTTCTAAAATTATAAGTAGAAACAAAACACTAAAAGGAACATTGCATGAACTCGACGTGCAAATTTTAGAACTAAAGGATCAAGTAAAAAGACTTGAGAAAAATAAAGAGATAGATATTGGATGTAGGTCATGCATGTGTCTTCGAGTAGAAAATGAACAACTCAAAGAAAATGCATTAAGGATCATTAAGTTTGAAAAAGGGACAAAGTCACTTAATGATATGCTTGAAAACGTTAGGTATAGTGAACATGCCGGAGCGGGCTTAGGATTTGACCCAAATAATGCTTCGACAAGTAAAATGAAACAAGTAAAATTCGTCAAACCCACAAGTTCTGTCAAAAATATGGACGGTACCATTAAAGGTATAGACGGCACCACTAAAGTTAGTAGTACTGTGGTACCGTCTGGTTCTAAAGTTAGATCTGGGTTAATTTTAAAAAACAACTTAAGTCCTAACCCGAGTCACATAGTTATTAATAATGTAGAAGTACCCATTGCTCGTAAAAAGGAAGTCAAAAGTTTTTACAAACCCTTGTCAACCCCCGGACTTGTAAAACCTGATATTAGATCAAAGACTCATTCACCTAAAAGAACAAATGTTCCTAAACCTCGGTCAAGAACTCCTCTACCGAGAGGTAACTTTAGAAGATAAAGTTATCCAAGTAAATTTCCTGTAACTTGGAATAACCGTCAACCCCAAAGTTACTTACCATGGGAAATGTGCCCTCCATTTCAACATCCCAACCAAATGCAACAAATGCATGGGACGTTGTTGGGTCATGAAAAACCCAAGAATGCTTCAAACATGATTTGGACACAAATTAACTAAGTGTTAACTTAAACTGAGAACAATTCAAGTCGCTGAGAGAACAACCTCTCAGTGAGTCATCTTCAGGATGCTTAAGGCGAATTCAAGAAGAAGGATTCACTACTCAGGAAGGCGGTACTCCCTGAGTAGGACTTATGCCAAAGAAGAAGATGATGGTTCAGTGAGTGTTGGACAAGAACTCACTGAACCCCAGTCTCCTCAACCAACAAAGTGATTGAAAGACTGAGGAACCAACGCCTGAAGAAAAGGCGGGAACAATAGGGAAAAGATCTGAGAAGATAAAAGTGTCAGCCCAACACTCTTCTCTTGTCAGAATCCAACCTTCCCTATTGCGGCTAAAAGTCATGGAGTGTCAGCCAACAACTCCCAAAGTCTTTTTGGCCCTTTCCTATTGGTTCTTGGAAATGACAATTACTATTTTTAATTGTCAGACACGCAACCTCAACAACTTGTATTATATTTAATCACTTATACTTAGATTACTTGTGTATAAATAGATCAGATGGGAGAGAAGTTAATGTGTGCTTTGTATATTGAAAGCTTAGAACTTTTGCAAAGTAACTTCTCTCCTACAAAGAGTATACAACTCATTGAGATAGCTCATTGGGTATATTGTTACCACTCAAGCAAAACTTGAGTTTCGATAGGAGACACCCCATACCCTTGTCTATTCAATCCCAAGTGTTTGTTCCGCATAAAACTTGGGTAATATATTCTTGGATTCATTTCTAATAAGAATTTAAACGTTGAAAAAGATTGTGTTTTTATATTCACGTTTTATAACTGTTAGAATTAATCTTAAACATTGTATTAGTCATAACACGAAATAGATTAACTTTCTAGTTAACTCTAATAGTGTAAAGGGAACAACAAGTGGTATCAGAGCCTCTGGTTTATAAAATCTTTTAAACTAACCAAGAGTGCTCTAGGTTTTTAAAACCAAGATCCTACTATGGCTGATATCAATGTACCCCAGCTAGTCGACAAAAAGGGTGGCAGCTACTCAGCTGTTGCACCCAGACTTGAAGCTGGGAAATTTAGAAAATGGAAGAAGCGTATGATTTGCTATCTTACCGGTATGGAACCCTACTACATCACCTGTATCAGGGATGGCCCATTTGTCCCAAAGACAGCCGCAGGGCTAAATAAACCTGAGGCCCAATGGACCATTGATGGGAGGAGGGTGGTCAATCAAGACCAACGCCTGAAAAGCATCCTTATATCATGTCTTCCTGACGATGTAATGGAATCCGTCATCAACTGTCTAACAGCCAAGCAAACTTGGGATGACTTGGTAAACAGCTTTGAGGGTCCCTCAGATACCAAGGAAAATAGGGTCATGGACCTTAAACTTGAGTATAATACTTTCAGGGCAAAAGACTCTGAAAGTCTCTCACAGACCTACACCAGATACAAGACTTTGATAAATGAATTATCAAATGATGGTGTTGTACTGTCCGAACATGAGACAAATGTTGGCTTTGTCAACAGTCTCCCTGAGAAGTGGCTCAACTTCTCACAAGGCCTGAGGAATGCTAACCACATTCAGACCCTTGAGCTCCCTGAAATTTATGGGAAGTTTGTCTATGAAGACAACTTAATCTCAAGGAGATACCCTGACTCAAAAGCTCTTGAGTCCAAAAAGGCCTTAACCTCCACACCCATATCAACTGCTTTCTATTCTAATGGTGTTATGCAGGATATTCAAGAGGATTCTGAAGAAGAAATTGATGAAAGGACTGGTGAGGAGTACCTAAATGACCTAAACTTGGAATTCCAAGAAAGGGTACTCCTTGCTAGTTCAAGACGTTTCATCAAAAGAAATCAGTCCAACTTTACAAAACCAAAAGCAAATGAGACCACTGAATGCTTTAAATGTGGTAAAAATGGTCATTTTGCTAGGGACTGTTATTCTAAAACTATTTCAGAACCCTCTTACAAATTCTCAGGAACTAGCAAGTTTCAACCTAAAATGTTTCAGTCCACCCAACAATTTCAAAACAAGGGTCAAAAGGATTTTGAAACAAAATATAGGAATATCAAAGCTAAACTTGCACTTCTTGAAACTAACCCCATATTGCCTCAGGCTGCTCAAACATCTAAACCTATTCAGACAAAGAACAAGGTTTTAATAGCTGAAGCATATGATTGGGATGATGAAGAGGTTTCCTCAGATGAGGAAATAAGAGTTAGTGCACTGATAGCACTTTCTGAAGAGGATCAGGTAGCTGTGGGAAAAAGCCATGCTAGAAATGGAGAGTGGGTCAACATCACCATGAAGAAGGTAAATACTTTACTTTCTATGGATGATGATTCTGATTGGCAGTCTTACATGAATTATATTTGTGTTGATTTAAAGTTTGTTGAGGAACAAAGGCTTAACCTGTTTTCAAAATATAACAATATTGTGTCAGAATTGAACAAATGTAGAGATGAACTGCTTGTACTAAAGCAAGCCAAACTAGAAACAATAACTCTACAAATTCAGAACACTGAGATTTTGAAACAAAACCAAGCCCTTCAAACTGAACTTAACAAAGACAAGGCTGTCATTCAAAGCTGGACCAAGAAGAACCCCAAGGTTTTTGACACTGTGGGATTAATCTCTCAGAAAACCATTGGTATTGACCCTCTTATGGTTGATCCAATTGTGTGTCATAATGAAATAAACTTCGTTCCAGCTGGCATATCTTTTGAGCAAGAATTACTTCCCAAGTCAAATGACTGGATTGTCAGGGACAACCCAGTCAGTAAGTTGCCAAACTTTGAGACTGGAAAGATCTTGCTTCCTGAAAGTCAGGCTTTGAAAAATATGCTTAGACTTACTGAACAACTCAGTAAGCTTGAACTTACTGAACAACTCACTGAGTCGTTGAATGAGTCTGAATCAGAATCATACCCTCCACTTCCTCTACTAAATACCCTTCAGGGTGCTGCACCTAACTTAGGCCTCCCACCTATGGTCTTCTCACCACACTCTCCAAAGGAGAGATCAGGAATGGGAACAACCATCCCAAAGAGAGCAAACCTTGATGTCTCAGTAAATACTGATGACTCATCAACTTTAGTCCCTTCTGAAGTAACAACCCAAAGCCCTGACTCAAAATTTGATCAGTTGGCTGAAATGGTCAGGAAGCTGGGAGAGAAGATTGCATCTTCTGAGAAATCCTCTCAATCCAAGAAGGAACAAAAACCAGCTTCCTCAAAGACCAAACCCAAACCTACAAAACCCCTGAAAAGATGTGAGCTATGCAACTATACAAATCATCTCACTGATGATTGCTATAGAGTCCTTTATTGCATGATTTGCAAAAAGGAAGATCACAGGACCTCTGATCATAAACAATGCTCAGTCATGTCAAACTTTTCAGGACTTAAGGCTCAGTGCCTGAACTACCCTTCTGATTCTAAGCAGAAACAGAAGCAAAAGGCCAAGCCTTTTCCACCCTGCCCTTTGTGTGGATTCAATGACCATCATCCTGAGGATTGTCAATATGACAAACACTGTGAATCTAGTGGAAGTTCCACGCAGAAATCCTCAGGAAAAGAGAAGGTCATTCAGTCAAGAAGAGGAATGAAACAATCCTCTCAGACTACTGAGGCTACCCCTGCAACTAAATGCAAAACATGTGGTAGCTCAGTCCACTCAACCTCTGACCATGAATCAATTAATACTTTCATAAAGACCTACAATACCAAACCCTCCATGAAATGGAGTCCTAGAAAGAACTGACCCAGTTTACTATTTTTGCAGAAGCATGCCATGGATCCTATTTGGCATCTAGATAGTGGATGTTCAAGGAGAATGACTGGTGTTAAGGAGTGTCTGCACAAATATGTGGAAGAACCAGGACCCAAAGTGATATTTGCTGATTATTCATCATGTCTCACTGAAGGTTATGGTTCAGTAAACTGCAATGGTATTGTCTTTACTAGGATAGCATATGTAAATGGTCTTAAGTATAATCTGATCAATGTCAGTCAACTATGTGATGCAAAATACATAGTTCAGTTTGATGATAAGCAAGGAACCATCTTCAATGCAAATAAGAAAATTGTCCTCATTACACCAAGAAGACAAGATGTTTATGTATTAGACATGTCCAGTCTGACTCAGGATGGAACTTGTCTCTTTGCTAAGGCCACTGATACACTCAACTGGCTTTGGCATAAGAGACTCACCCACCTGAACTTTAAAAACATAAACAATCTTGTGAAACAAAACAAGGTCCTTGGCTTACCATCACTTGTGTTTTCAAAGGATAAACCATGCTCAGCTTGTGAAAAAGGTAAACATCACAGAGCATCCTTTAAAACCAAAACCAACTTTTCCATCAGGAACTGCCTACATCTTCTCCACATGGATCTATTTGGACCTATCATTCCAAGGTCTACTAACCATGAGAAGTATACTCTGGTCATAGTGGATGAATACTCTAGATACACCTGGGTATTCTTCCTGATCAAAAAGAGTCAGGCAGCTGAAACAATCATGTCCTTTGTCAGGAACATTGAAAATCAAAATGACATCAAGGTCAAACAGATTAGAACTGACAATGGGACTGAGTTCAAAAATTATGAACTTGAATGTTTCTGTGATGAGAAAGGTATTTCCCAAAACTTTTCCTCTCCATACACACCTGAACAAAATGGTGTTGCTGAAAGATAAAATAGAACACTCATTGAAGCTGCTAGGACAATGTTATGTGGATCAGTCCTTTCCAACCATTTTTGGACTGATGCAGTCAAAAGTGCCTGTTATACACAAAACAGATCCATCATTGTCAAGAGACATGGGAAAACCCCATATGAGTTATTCAATGGAAGAATCCCTGACATCAGCTACTTTCATGTCTTTGGGTGTCCTGTGTTTATTCATAATCACAAGGATCACTTAGGGAAATTTGATGCAAAAGCTGATGATGGATACTTCCTGGGATACTCACTTGTCTCAAAAGCCTTCAGAGTCTTCAACACAAGGAGACAGCAGACTGAGGAAACATTTCATGTTACCTTTGATGAGAGCACTGATGCAATCAGGTTCTCAACTGCCTCAGTAGAAGAGATAGGAATTGATAATTCTTCAAGATATCCTCCTGATGAATATCTTTCTGAAAAAAATCCTTCTACTCAGTATCAAGATGATGCTAATCTCTCCTATTACATAATCCCTCACAACCTACCCAACCCAACCATCACTGAGTTTGTTGAGGCACATACACACACTGATGATATCAATCAGTCAGTTCAAAATACTCAAGAACCAAACAATCTCAGTGAGCTGGTAGACACTCAAGATCCAATCATTGATCATGTGTCTACTCCAGAACCAACCCCTCTACCCAATCAGGCATCCACATGTTCAAATCAGTATCCAGGACCTCAAGAAAGTTGGACTAGGTCTCAGGACATTGAACTTGTCAATATTATTGGAGAGCCTACTGAAGGCATGCTCACCAGGAGCATGGCTGCTAGTCTAAGAGCAGCCTCATCCAATGAATGCCTATTTGTGGACTTCATTTCTACAATTGAACCCAAAAGTGTTAAAGAAGCACTTACACATCCAAGTTGGGTTCAGGCCATGCATGATGAACTGGAACAATTTGACAGAAACAAGGTAATGACCTTGGTCAAATGTCCTGAGAATGTCTCAGTCATTGGCATGAAATGGGTATTCAAAAACAAAACTGATGAAAATGGCATAGTCATTAAAAACAAAGCCAGACTTGTAGCCAAAGGCTATAATCAACAAGAAGGCATTGACTATGAAGAAACATTTGGACACAAATTAACTAAGTGAGATTGTTGGGTCATGAAAAACCCAAGAATGCTTCAAACATGATTTGGACACAAATTAACTAAGTGTTAACTTAAACCGAGAACAATTTAAGTCACTGAGAGAACAGCCTCTCAGTGAGTCATCTTCAGGATGCTTAAGGCGAATTCAAGAAGAAGGATTCACTACTCAGGAAGGCGGTACTCCCTGAGTAGGACTTAAGCCAAAGAAGAAGATGATGGTTCAGTGAGTGTTGGACAAGAACTCACTGAACCCCAGTCTCCTCAACCAACAAAGTGATTGAAAGACTGAGGAACCAACGCCTGAAGAAAAGGCGGGAACAATAGGGAAAAGATCTGAGAAGATAAAAGTGTCAGCCCAACACTCTTCTCTTGTCAGAATCCAACCTTCCCTATTGCGGCTAAAAGTCATGGAGTGTCAGCCAACAACTCCCAAAGTCTTTTTGGCCCTTTCCTATTGGTTCTTGGAAATGACAATTACTATTTGTAATTGTCAGACACGCAACCTCAACAACTTGTATTATATTTAATCACTTATACTTAGATTACTTGTGTATAAATAGATCAGATGGGAGAGAAGTTAATGTGTGCTTTGTATATTGAAAGCTTAGAACTTTTGCAAAGTAACTTCTCTCCTACAAAGAGTATACAACTCACTGAGATAGCTCAGTGGGTATATTGTTACCACTCAAGCAAAACTTGAGTTTCGATAGGAGACACCCCATACCCTTGTCTATTCAATCCCAAGTGTTTGTTCCGCAAAACACTTGGGTAATAGATTCTTGGATTCATTTCTAATAAGAATTTAAACGTTGAAAAAGATTGTGTTTTTATATTCACATTTTATAACTGTTAGAATTAATCTTAAATATTGTATTAGTCATAACACGAAATAGATTAACTTTCTAGTTAACTCTAATAGTGTAAAGGGAACAACAGATGTTTAACACTAACAACTTTGGACACATGAGATATTGGGGACCAAATGTTTGAGCTTCTGTCTTGCTAGATAGATATGGTTGTAAATCAACTTCAAGTCCGAAGAATGGAGTATGATTAGTGATTGCACTAATATTGTGACGCGAAGTCAAGTTTTGTCTCTTCTTGCTTAGCTTTCAACAAAGTTAGTCTAGTCTTCTAGTTTTAAAGGCAACACCTCTGGCTAAGGTGCGCTCTCTTAAAACCCCCTTGTTAGTAGACATTTTAAGCATGTAGTGTTCTTAGAATCTAACTTAATAAGCACTAACATAATGGATGTGAAAAGTGCATTCCCAAATGGTTTTGTCAACAAGGAGGTACATGTAGTATAACCTCCAGGAATTGTTGATCCATAAAAACCATATTATGTTCAAGAAAGCATTGTATGTTCTTAAACAAGGGTCCTAAGCTTGGTAAGACATATTAAAGGCTCTCTTACATAAACATAAATATACCATGAAAATGGTTGACAACGTGCCTTTCACAAAGAAACGAAATTCACATCCCATCATGGCTGGAATATTTGTCGACGACAATTATATGAGACTCAACTTGTCCAGAAATGTACAATGATCGCTCAAAGATCACGCGTGACAAGTTTGAGATGAGCATGATGAGTGAATCAAGTTTCTTCTCTAGCCCTCATATAATATTACTTGAAGATAGTATCTTCTTAAATCTAAGTATACTATATATATATATATATATATATATATATATATATATATATATATATATATATATATATATATATATATATATATATATATAAAAGATATTTAGAGACGTATCTCACGAGAGACGACGAAGGTAAGTACGCGAATAGTGCTAGGTTAGGGGCATAATAGGTAATTTACTTTACCTAACGGAAAGTAGGCCTGATATCTTGTCCAGTGTCTGCCATTGTACTCGCTTGTAAGAAGGATCACAAAACTTCTTACCTTAAAGCGGTTAAGTGTATCTTCCGATGCATTAAAGGCACTATACACTTGGGATTGTACTATCTCAAGGGGATTGGTGTAGAAAATTTTATCTAAACCAACTCTGATAATGCGGAAGATAATATAGATCGAAAAAGTAAGAGTGAAGTTTGTACCTTCGTAGGATGTTGTCAAACTTCTTGGTTCTCCAAGAAACAAACGACTCTTATTGACTATGACATCCATCTTGACCAAACCTCTCAAACGAGAATCCTTCAACAATCTTCGTGTCAACAAGCACTATGGATGAAACAAGCTCTTATCGACTATGACATCCATCTAGACGACGTTCCCATTATGTGTAATAACAAAGGTGCTATTGACTTGAGCAAAAACCCCATTCAACACTCTCGTACTAAACACATCAAAATTCGTCACCACTTCTTTTGCGATAATGTTCAGAAAGGAAACATTTCTATTGAGAAAGTTCCCTCTCAAGACAATATCACCGACATCTTGACCAAACCTCTCAAACGAGAATCCTTCAACTATCTTCGTCTATGTCTAGGTATGATGGAACATATTCCATAAATCTTATGACTATTTGAATATTTCAATGGAAATATTGAAGTCATCTCTCATATCTCATCTCATGACTTTCTAAATATTTCACTAGAAATATTGAAGTCATTTCTTACGTCTCGCCTCATGACTTTTTAAGTCATCCCTCATATCCTCCTTATGACTACTTAAATATTTCACTGGAAATATTAAAGTCATTCCTTACGTCTCATCTCATGACTTGCTAAATATTTCACTGGAAATATTAAGTCATCCCTCACATACTTCTTATGACCACTCGAATATTTCACTGGAAATATTGAATTCATTTCTTACTTCTCGAAATATTAAGTCATCCATTACGTCTCGTTTCATGACTTTTAAACATTTCATTGGAAATATTAAAGTCATCCCTCATATTCCTCCAATGACTAATTATGTATTTCCCAATGACTACTTATGTATTTTCTTGGAAATACTAAAGTCATTTCTTGTCATCTCACCTAGTCGTTTCCATTAAAAGAGTTTATTTGGTATAAACTCTCTCCTCGCATCAAAAAGTCTTACTGATTAAGTAAGATTAAATCGTCAAAAATCAAAATGGAACAAAAGTGAGTCTCAGACATGCACGGCTCTACAAAAGTGGCACGACACCACTAAACATTAGTGGTATCGTGTGTCTGATGAACCCGTTTTCTTTCTTTCTTCCCTCTGCATACTTATTCAAAACATAATACCCACTTCCCTTTTGCTGTCAAAACCGAACACCACACCCAAATCCTACTACACTCTTGTCAATCAACATTGAGGCATTGAACTTAGAGAATATCAATCACTACAACATTAATTGTAAGTTAATTAACCTTAATTTCTTTCTAATTTGAGTCTAGGGTTTGTTCTTATGCATAAAATCGAATTGGGGTTTTTCAGTTTTGATTTAATTTTTATGCAATTAGGACTAGGATTAGACAATGTATAACTTACATGATTCCCTAATCATAGGATTTGCATAAACCCACTTATACCATATGTATTAGTTTGAATTTTACTATTTAAATGGGATTAAGATTAAAAACTTTTAGTGGAATCATGTCTAAGATACTTAAAAGTTGGATTAGGAATCATTAACACTCAAGCTTTTCAAGTTTAAGATTTTTGGCGCCAAGTTGACGCATTTGCCAAACACCCCAATTCCATCGTTTTCGAAAAATTTCACACATCTAGGATCATGAAACATTTTTCGTGCATTGTTAATGCAAACTAAAAACGTTTTTGCGTGCATACATGATCTCACAAATATTGATCGAATTACATAACTAATGTGTATTCTTCGACATATTTGATTAAGCAAAAGTGAAGTTAGGAGCGTTTGGGTAATCTCATTATTTCTGATTTAGAGTCGAGATTACCGCACATCCACATTGTTTGCATTTAGGCACACACACACTAGAAATGTGATCATCAAAATGCAACAAGTTAACATATACATACTTATATTTTTGTAGGTAACAATGCCTCGTACAGATTATCAAGATACCAAATCTTACATTCCTTCTCTCATTTATGACCCAAACATTTCCGATGAGCAAAAAGCTTATCTCCTTAAAGTCCAACATCGATATATACACGAAGGTCGTGTAGTCGATGCTTATTTTGTTCCTTTGAATGGCATCCAAGCATGCTTTCCTACGATCCAATTTGATTGTTTATATAAAATAAATGATCAAATTTTTCCTCGTTTCATTCTCGAATTCTACAGTCGTGTTCGTACCTTCAATGATCTTGAGGGTAATGTCTTTCTTGATTTTTGGATTCAAAATGAACATATCATTTTATCCATCACCGAACTCAGGGACATCCTTGGTGTTCCCTCCCATGGTCAATGTGCATATACAGAAGACCATTCTTTAGAGTCACTTCACTATCACCTTGAAAGTGAAGTTCCTTATCTTACCGAAATTCCCGACCTTCAAAGCATAAAGCAACACATCCAAATTCCTCGAGTCGCCAACACGCACCAAAAACGTGATGGTTCCATAGTTCATCTCAACCCCAATCGCATCTATCTAAAAGAACTTCTTCCCGATCTCAAAAGTTGGGAACTCCTTCTGCGTGAAAACGTTTTGTGTCTTGCGGGCAACCGGGATCATGTTCCGGTAAGTCTTGCCCATATGCTCTATTGCCTTAGTAACGAGGAGCCATACAACCTCGCATACTACATGGCAAAAAGAATGGCAAACATTCACAGTCGGACCGATAAGCTCATGCCATATGGTATGTTGCTTACTCGTCTCTTCCGTTGGGTTATGGCAAATTACCCACATCTTAATAGCATCGACTATTTTCTTGTTGATCCCGTTATGAAACCTCTTGGTGGACCACAACGCCACACTAAGCCACGTAGTGATAAAGGGGCTAAACGTGATCCACCTCCGATGCTACTTTCTCTTCTTCCTCCTTCGGTCATGGATCGTCATCTCACCCTATGGATGAGGATGATGATGAAGTGAACGAAGAAGGAACTTCTCGTGCTCGTACTTCTTCTCCCGACACTTTCTTTCGTAACCTTGATACGTCATCATTCACACCAACCACCGACCTTCCTTTTAACAACACCAACCTAAGTGCGGTGATGAGAAGGCAAACGACGATGTACAACCGACAAGTGTCCATGCATGAGCAAATGATCGGCGGGTTCAAGTCTATTGGAAAAGCACTCAAGGGGATCGGGAACAAGATTAAGAAGTTGGTAAAGTCAAGAGATTAGACAATGCTAACTTAATTAGTATTACTAACTCAAGTAGTATTAAACTATTACTAATGGGGTCTTGGCTACGGCCATTTAACATTAACAAGTTTGAATTAACTTAGTATTTCTAACTTGGTATGGGTTACTTTGGTTAATTAATGAAGCTTAACGCTTGATTATATTTATGAGCTTTACCTAGTTCATATCTCTTATTTTACATTTTTCTTGCATGCACTAGATGATCAAATTACTTGATATGATGCATGCTTAATAGTAGCCTAATTCTAGATAATCACATGTTCTTGTTTGTTGCTAGTTGTGGATAGTGTTAGGAAAACTATGTGATTATTCTTGAGTGAATTGAGGCAATAGGATTTGCTGCAAATAGTGCCCCTAGGATTACCCATTTAGGCAGCCTAAATCCTGCAGAACTGCTAAAAATGTCAACTACAGGCCACGGCTCCACTAAATAGGGCACAGCACCACTAAATTTAGTGGTACCGTGGGTGATTTAGTGGTACCGTCCCATGGGTAGACATTTTTAACTGTTTGCTTCTACTTTTTGACTTTCTTTTCCTTAGAATCTGCAAACATGTGCTGATTCCAACATTCCCAATTCCCTAAACTCACCATCCTACCTATTCTTGCATGCTTTGATTTGGCTATTTAAGCCCTTATCATGCATTGATCTTCCTCACCATTCCACTTTCATCATAAACTCACTATGTCTTCTACCATGGCTACCACCTCTCACAAAGCAAAGAAACCTAGGCTAAACATAAAACCATCCAATGAGATACTTCACATTGATCTTACATTGGATGATAATGAAGACATTCACACACCACTACCGTCAATCAATTCAACCGCATCAATTTCTACACCTTTGGCTCCATCAAAAGCCACTTCAACTAGGCCAACCTCATCATCCTCTTCCACTATTAGGACTATGGAAAACTAGAAGGGGGGTTGAATAGTTTTTACCGTTTTAAACTTTTCTTCGCTTTGTAGACTTAACGTGATTTCAAAGTAAAGCAAACAATCAAGCAATATATATATAAAGCAAGTAAGGAAAGAAATAATCAAACCATACAACACGGATGTTTATAGTGGTTCGGCTACAAGGACTCTCTTCCTTGCCCTACTCCACTCCTCGAGCCTCTAACTCAAGAGTTTTTCTTCACTAAGAAACAAGCTCCCTTCTAGGCGGAGAAAACCTTTACACGTCGCTTACTCTTTATCCAGTACTAAGCTAAACACCGAGTTCTTTACAAGGGTACAACCCCTCCCGTTGGTTCTTTAACAAGGGTACAACCACTCCCGACACTCTATGTGTTTTGAGGACTAAAACACTAACCGATCACTACTGAATGAATGGTATGACAATGATGTGTGAACTAATACAATATCACACAGTAACTAAGCTAAAGGTTTACACCACTGTGTTGAACCTTGATGCTTGATCTCTTTGCTACAAAAGAAAGATCAATAAGAATGTAATGAATGAAATGAATGGGTTAGTAATCTATAAATGCATGAGTATGTAATTTAAGCTATATAAGTGATAAGAGTGCTTGAATGATCAGCTTGCTATTTATAGGCAAAACTGACCAGACAACCCGCGAATTTGGCGGACCCAAATAATTGGTTCCACCCTTGTACTGGTTTGGTTCCGCGGGAACATGCCAACTAAGGGTTTTCCAAATCTTACTATATCTTGTCTAGTCTTGTCAAGATCTTACAAAGTCAACTCTTTAGCTTCAAGATCTTTCCAAAATATGTTGTAAAGTCAACTAAGATTTCCTAATGAGGTATGCCATGATGTCATGTGTATTTCCATTTTTAAGAAATAAAAATAAACATGTAAATGTATATATGTATGTAATGTCTAATTCCTAGTGATCATGTGATATGTAAATGAGTTTAAAAAGTTGTTACTTGTAAATATAAAAGACTTTGACTTATATTTATGCTTTGCTAAAGATAAACCTTATAATTGTCATTAACAAAATAAAGCAAAGATCGTAAAATATAAATAACGTTTTTAGGACGATATTTGTATTAACAATCTCCCCCTTTTTGTTGATGACAAAACATAAAGTTTATTTTTAAGCAATGTAATAAGTAAACTGAAAGTCTTTTAAAAATATAGATTAAGTTAGTTTTATGCAAGTTTTGAAAACTATTTTAAGCATAAAAACGTGTACTGTGATGTTAACAGTGATGTATGAACTAAATCCTTTCTCCCCCTTTTTGTCAAAACAAAAAAGAAGATATGAGTAACGGAATGTGGTGAACGGTTCTTGGTTATAACTCCCCCTAATTTGGAGTACCAAGAATGATTCAATGATTTTGAGAACTTAAAGCTCCCCCTTGGATAATACTCCCCCTAATTGGAGTGCCAAGGTTATGATGTATGAACCTACAAAACAAATGGTTAGTATATGATATACTCCCCCTCGATCTATACTTCCCATTGCTAGGGTACCAACGTATAAGATTAAAGGTTGAGAAAAGGTACAAAACAAAGGTTAGTTGTGAAGCAATCCAACCAAGTAGCATAATGCATATATAAAGGGTCAACCAAACATGTAGTGCAACCCATTTGACTTTAATAAAAAAAGTCAACTAAGTAAAAATGTCCAAACCACTTACAAAGGTCAAACAAAGATAGTTTAACCAACCATATATATAATCAACCAAAATATTATGCCAAATAGTGATCACTCATAAGCATAAATATAACATCCATTAATTGAAAATTTGTTTGTGACAAAAGTCACAAAACATGATGTTACAACATAAAAAGAAAGCAACCTAGACAACTCCTAAAAAGTCCTAGAAGTTCCTATAAAAGGAAACTAGGAAGAAACTAAAAAGCTCCTATTGTGGAGGATAAGAAAGCGCATTAAGGCGCTCGAGAATGTGGTTCAAAATGAATCGCATTTCGTTTTGCAATTCAAGAACCGAGATGTTGGTTCGTTGGACCAAATGGGCCGTCCTCTCGCACATGATACAATCATGTCTTGGAGGTGGAAGGGTTGGTTCATGAGTTGGAGGTGGTGGTGGTTGGGTGTTTGATGGTGGAGGTGGTGGAATGTAGTTTGGGGACATAATGGAGGCCATCAAAGTGGATTGGAGGTCCATAGCCTCATGGAGGTGGGAATCCACCATGTTTGAGAAAGCATAGAGGCGGTCCAACTCCTCGTTGATTTCTTGTTGTGATTGGGGTTGGTCGTTCCACATTGTCTCATCAATGGGATTGAGTGTGGAAGTTGGTGAGGGTTGTTGAGGTTGTGGTTGTGGTTGCTCTTGGTCATGGTATAGAGGACCATGGATATCTCGATAAATGGGATGGAATAGGAGAGGTTGTTGACCTTGAAAGGTCATGGGAGGAGGATTGGTATTTCTTGTTGGAAGGTCTTCCAAAGTTTCAAGATATGGGTGTGGTGAGGTTGGAGGAGTAGCAAATAACTCCATTGGTTGTAGTTTGGGTGAGTGTGATGGTGATGGTAATCTAGTAGGCTTTGATGGAGCGGGTGGTGGTGTGGTGGCTATTGGAGTGATTGTTGGTGGTGGAGTATGGATGACTACATTTGATGGTGTGGGAGTGGAGAGTGTGAGAAAATTCTCATCGGCTATGGGTGAAGAAATGTTGAGAGGTGATGACTCCTCTGATGATGTTGCTAAGTTGACAAAACAACACTGTTTAACACTTATGCAAGCAGTCCTGCGTGGTGGTTTGTTGGTGGAAGAGTTGTTGGATTTTGTCATGGTTAAGATGGGAAGGATTTCAAACAAGTACAGATCGATGATACTTAGAGATGGTGAAGGTGTGAGTTTTGATCAACTAAAGGTTTCAATTTATAGGCAGGAAGGATTATAGAAATTGGTGTTTGGATTTGATGTTTATCCATAGAAGGATTGAGGTTCCTAATGATTTGGAACAAAATATTGTGCTAGTCACATCATCTAAGTCAACCCATAGAGATGGAGTTGAGTAAAGTATTGAGGATATGCAGTTAATGCAAGGTTTGAGTGGGAAATCAATTGATGTGATGTTTCCACGGATTGCAAGGAACCAAATTGAGGGTTCCTTGCTTGTTACAGAAAGGTAACTTGATGGATTTATTCTGATTCTAAGTGTTCCTAAATCATACTAATGTTCCTAATGATTAGTAGAATAATCCTAAGAACTAGAATCAATAATCAAAGAATCGGGATTAGTCGGGAAATTGAGAAAAGTTACCGTTGGAGTTGGCGGAGCCAATCGATAACAAGCACGAAACCAAAGTTTTGGTTTCGCGGAATCCGCAGGATGAAGAATGGCGGAGCCAAGTACAACAGACGGAACCCAATTTTTGGTTCCGCCATATCCGCCAGATGAAAATGCTAATTCTTAACAGAGAGCATGTCATATTTTTCGATACCCGTTCAATTCTCGAAAATTTTCCTAAATCCTATGTAACTACTTATTGGTGACTGATTAAAAGCAAAAACACAGATTCTAACACAAGTTTGCACATAGATCAATCAAATGATAATGACTTACCATAAAAGGAGCTTAAGCCAAACGGTGGCTTAAACATGAAAAATTGATAACATCACGTGTTATCGTCCTGAAAAGTTATGTCAGTTCACAGAAATATATCATACAAACATAACATTCTAAGAATACAAGAATTCAACACATCATTGTCTTGAAATTGTCTTATACCAAACGTTCCCTAGCCCTCACTTCTTGCTAAGCTTTTTGTGGAGCTTCATGACCCACCGTCCAAGATTCTTCATCATTCCTCAAGTTTGACGAAACTCCTTAGATTGGTTGTCGATGGGAGGTAGTTGACTCATATACTCGGGTGGAGGAATCTTAGAATTTGGCAAACCATCATCCTCGCTAACCGATGATGATGATGATGATGATGAAGTGGGAGGATGAGCTCGTTTTCCTTTTGCAACGGCTACCCGATGATCGCTAAGTGGTACAAAGGTGTGGTTAATCTCGGTGTAGTCGGGAACAAAACCTCTAGCGTTTCGAGGAATGGGTGCAAAAGCTCTATAAAGACGGGTGAGAAGCATCCCGTAGGGCATGGCGGTGGTGCCTTGAACTGGAATATCGGCCATTCTTTTGGCGATATAGTAAGCGAGGTTGAATGGTTGGTGGTTAGACACACAATAGAGCATATAGCAAAGGCTTGCGTTGACATGGTCTCTATTTCCTATGGTGCTAATCACGTTTTCCCTAAGAACTTCCTCTAGCTTCTTGAATTGGGGCCTAAGTTCGTTTAGCTCCATGCCAAACGGATCACGAGCTACCTCCTTTCCTCGACTAGTCCTAGTGTGGGAGGTTCTTGGAAGAAAAAGATGAGCACGGATGTCCTCTTTTGGGGTTAAAGGTGTGTCGTATGGTGGTATACGATCAAGGTTGGAATCGAGGATGGACAATGACCATTTGTCCGAATAAAAGCAAGCTCCTTGATTTGGAATACCTAAGACATCTCCAAATTGATCTAGAGGGATGTTGAACTGAGTTTGGTTTACTTTGAAATGGACATTCATGTAACCATCATTATTTGTGCTAAGACCTACAGTTGCATAGAATTCAAGTATGAATCTAGGTATTATGGGTTCATCAATATCTAGGAGACAATCAAATCGAATGGCGTCAAGTTGTTCTCTTAGAATGGTTCCTTCTAGGAATGAGGGGTCTACGGTTCTACCCTCATGTACATAGCGATTTTCTAAGGATTTAAAGATTTCAACTTGGTCCTCGTTGAGTCCTTTGGTTTTATGGTGTGGAGGTAGATATCTGACGGTTGCTTTGTGATCATAATAAGTCGCGGCAGGCATAATTATCCTAGACACGAAAATTACATAGTTTAGTTAAATCTATTGAAAATACGTATATAGATTTCTAGTGTGTGCCTATATGGGGACAATGTGGAGGTGCGGTTATCTCGACTCCTTTTGATGCATAAAAATTTTGTGTGTGCAAGTTTTATGATAAAACGAGAGATAGCCCAAACGCTCCTACTTCAATGTGGCTACGATTGAATGTACTCGAAAATACATATTAGTTATGTATTCCCTTTAGCATTTAAGAGACATTATGCAAGTGATATTTAAAACATAACATTTTGTATTTGTATAAACAATGGTCAAAAACTGTTTTTCCTAGTCGTGAGAAGATTTTGATAAAAATTTCTCATGGGGTTTTTGATGAATTATGATAAGGGGTAAATATAGACATGGCCCAGTCGCTAGAAGTGTTGGGCTTTTGAGAACCCAAAAAATTCGTTTTCCAAAAATGGCCCAATCAAAAGTCGCTTAAATGTGGGAGTGACATGTGTCACTACTGCTGTGAATTAAGCGACTTTTTGTGAATTAAGCGACTTTTTTTTGTCTAAGTGTCATACTACTGCTGGGCTTAATGATACTACTGCTAGTATATTTCATTCTACTGCTGGGCTTAATAGAAAATTCGCTTAATTGACAAAAAGTCGTTGAAAAAAGTCGCTTGAAAAAAAGTCACTGACAAAAAGCCACATGCCACTCCCACATTTTAAGCGACTTTTGCTTGGGCCATTTTTGAAAAGCGACTTTTTTGAGTCCTCAAAAGCCCAACACTTCTAGCGACTGGGCTATTTGTAGAATTGCCCCTTATGATAATGTACTACAAGATGTAATTCCTAACTAAGGAAAACATGGTTTGTGATGCAATTCAGTAAATATGTTTTATGATTTTACTAAAAATATGCATAAACCCCAAGTTTTAATTTTGTGCATGAAATAGAAATTCTAGACACAGATCAGGAATGTAGATATGATTAGGATACTTACAGAGATTATTAGAGCACAAATTGATGGAAGGAGATGACCTAAATTGTGAGTTTGGTTGATTTTGAGTCGAGTTCCAGTAGTTGGTATGTTTTTGGGAGTTGTGATGTACAGTACATGGTGTTTGTTAAATAAACTAAGAAACTGACCCAGGGGCCGCAGATCCGGCGGAACCAAAACAAGGGGTCCGCCCTTGTTATCGGTTGGTTCCGTGGATCAGGCTCAGGTTTTTGGTTAATCTAAGGTTCAAGCTAAGGTTTTATCTACTCACTAGGTTCCATTAGTTCTAAACCAAGTCTAAGAAAGTTAAAGGGTGCTCTTTTAAGAGGTTTAGTGAGAATGTCGGCAATGTTGTCCTCTGAGGAAACTTTCTCGATTGAGATGTTTCCCTTCTGAACATTGTCGCGTAGGAAATGGTGACGTATTTCTATGTGTTTGGTTCTAGCGTGTTGGACTGGATTTTTGCTAAGGTCGATAGCTCCTTTGTTGTCGCAAAGAATAGGAATGTCGTTGAGTTCATTTCCGTAGTCGACAAGAGCTTGTTTCATCCACAGTGCTTGTTGACACGCCTTTCCTGCAGACATGTACTCGGCTTCAGTTGTTGATAGGAACTTGACCAATTTTCTTTAGAGAGACCAGTGTAAAGAGCTTTATTGGTCTTGAGCAGGAACTTGACCAATTTTCTTTCAGTGAGGGGAAGAGAGTCATCATACTTTTTGAGGATGTCCCCAGTATCAGAAGAATCAGAAGATTGAGAACCTGACTCTTCACTTTGGCGTGGAGATGACTGAGGAGATTGTTCAGGTTGTTCGGGTTGTACATCAGTCTCCATATCCTCACCTGCCTCAAAAATTTCCTCTTCACTCTCTTCCCTGAGCTCTTCATCAGACTCAATAAAAGCCTGAAAGTCCCCCATGGACTCAATACCCAAAAATTCAACCGGCTCCTCTTTATAAAAAGACTCGCCTTTGGTTTGGTCAGGTCCTGACCCCGTTGTCATAATAACTGAGTGGGTTTGCTCAGCCTGACTAGCCATAATAACTGGGGTAACACCAGCCTGGCTTTTGGGGGCAGGTCCTGAGAGGATTCGACCGCCTGAGGGGTTTATGGGTTCCGTATCAGCGGGTTGTTTCTTTCCCTATGAGTCTTTGTCCCCCTTAGCACCTTCAACCACTGATGGGTGTTTTCCAGTGGTATCACTAGGTACTGATTGTGAAAGTTGGTGGACCCCCTTCCCATCAGGATTGTGCTGTCCTTTTGGGGATTTAGGGTCTTTTTCTCCCTGAGATCCTGAGGGTGATTGCTCAGGAACGTTAGCGGGATATGAATGTTTGTGGGTCCCCTTCTCAGTAAGGTAGTGTTGCCTTACCAAGGATTTAGAACCCTTTCCTCCCTTGGGAACTGATTGTTTTTTGACAGTTCCTTCATCGGGATGTGAGGGGGGAATGCTTCCTGATCCCTCTGACTTGTTTATGTCAGTTGAACCATGTGGAAGGGGTGTGCCCGAGGTCACTGAGGATGATTGCTCAGTAACCTCCGTTGGCCTTTGTTTTGAGGTCAAGAGGGTCTCAGAAATGGGTGTCTTAGAGGTCTCGGCCTTTTTCAACCTCTTTTTAAGGTTTAGTTGGTTTTGAGGATCAGTCTCAGTGGCAAGTGGCTTGGGTCTAACCACCTGGCTGGACTGACCTTTCTTTGTCTTCTTCACCTTTTTGGTCGGTGAAGGAACTGGTGAGATAGCGTCGTTACCCTGAATGACTGATTGCATGTATTCAGTCAGGGCAATATGTGTAACCTCACTGATGCTACTAGTGAAGTTTGACTTGTGCAGGACGTCAGGCTTCGTACCTTCTGCATCAGGCCTCACGTAGTCAGAACCAAGTAGGTCCTGAAGCACACAGGAAACAAATCTAGGGTAGGACATATGCCTTTGCCTATGTTTTCCTGAGAGCTTAGCAACAAGGTCTCGAAAGATTATTCCTCCGATGTCAATTATTGTACCCTCAAGGAGACTGAACAGCATCAATTGTTGTGATGAGTTCAATTGTTCCGTAGAGGATTTATTTCCACCCAGGACCTGAATGACAAATGTCATCAGTATCCTCCAGATAGGATGGAACCATGTTTTGACTACTGGAGCCTTCTCCAATAAGCCTCCCGCAGACGTTGTAGGACGTCTGGGGTCATGGGGTGCTAGAAAGATCAGTTCATTCTTTATGTCCTGATCAGTAGGGTTGGGTGCAAATGCTTCAGCAAAGTCAAGGCCTGTGGCTTTGATGAAGGTTGAGTAGTCAAAGGAGAGGGTTCTGCTCCCATTCATCACCGTGAAGGTGATGATTGACTCTTTGGTGTCTTTGGGGCTGGTAGCCATAGCCGTGCACCAGAATTCCCTCAAATAGTCATGATAGATGACTGAGGGGGTGTGGGTGAAAGCCTTTGCAAGAAAACAATTACGAAGAAATTTCATAACGTTCTTGTAGGCTGGGTAGTTTTGTGGATAAGAGAAATTTCCTACCACATTGTTTTTTGTTAGGTCAACGTCCCTAGTGAGGAATTCCACATTGGGGGCGTATGCTATAGCATTAGAAGAAGCCATTTGTGGGTAAGTCAGGGTTTGACTAAGGTTTCTGGGTTTCTAAAGCTTAAGAATACACACAATTTGTTTTTGAGAATTAAAATGGCAGAGTTTTGCTTAAGTTCTATAAAAACGTGTGTGTGTTTCTTTTGGTTGGGTTATTTATAGGGAAGTGGAGATGGGGGTGTTTTAGACATTTGAGCGATCATAATTTATTCAAAAAGAATTATTGGAAATTGTTTTGAATAATATGTTTTGGGATCCGCATTTAATGCCAACACTCCACTTTCCTGGTTTGGCGCAACAGTCGAAGTGAACAGTTGAGCAGTTCTGCAAAAGTGTAATTTGCAGAGATGAGTCATCACATATTTGTAATGTGATTGGAGAGGCATTTAATGCCAAGTGGGAATGTGGTGGCCCAGAGGTGGAAGCCAGAAAGGCAAAAAGAACAAATATTCTTGAATTAAATATGAGTTCAGTTACCAACCTCGGACATTTACTAACTAGATACTTAGAGCATTTAAGTCAGTATTTAATGTCTCCTTTCAGGGCCCTGAATGACTATTCATTCAGTGATGGTTTTTCAGGGACTTGGGATTAGTCACTGATGATTCAGGAATATGGAATGATTCCTGAGCTACAAGGATTCAGGAACTTGGGTTTAGTTCCTGAACCCTAACGATTTCAGGAACTTGGGTTTAGTTCCTGAGGTTGAGGATTCAGTGATATGTTTTCACTGATGTACACATTAAGTCAGGGACCTGAGGTTTTAAGAATTTTCACTTCAGTTGGAAGGATTCAATCAGTGGACTGATTCTCTATATCCAACATTCCTAATTCAGCTTTCAACCTTGTGAAAGTTGGTTCATCCAAAGGTTTGGTGAAGATATCAGCTAAGTGATATTTAGTAGGGATGAAGTGTAATTCAATGTCACCATTCATGACATGGTCCCTGATGAAGTGATATCTGATATCAATGTGTTTTGTTCTCTGATGAAGAACAGGGTTGTTTGAAATTGCAATTGCACTTGTGTTATCACAAAAGATGGGTACCATCTTATACTGAATTCCATAGTCACTGAGTTGACTTTTCATCCAAAGTACATTTGCACAACAACTAGCTGCTGCAACATATTTAGCCTCAGCTGAGGATAAGGCAACTGATTGTTGCTTCTTAGCACTCCAACAGACTAGTTTCCCACCAAGTATTTGGCAAGAGCCTGAGGTGCTTTTTCTGTCCATGTTGCATCCAGCATAGTCAGAGTCTGAGTATCCTTTAAGATCAAGTCCTGAGCACTTTGGATAGTATAATCCAAGGTTAGGAGTGCCTTTCAGGTACCTGAATATCCTTTTCACAGCAGTGATGTGTGATTCTCTTGGGTCAGATTGATATCTGACGCATAGACATACTGAGAATTGGATATCAGGCCTTGATGCAAGTAGATACATCAGTGATCCTATCATTCCTCTAAAGAGAGTTTGATTTACTGGTTTACCAGTTAGATCAGGACCAAGGTTGTTTGGGGGGACCATGGGAGTTTTAACTGAGGCACAGTCACTGAGATCATACTTCTTCAGTAGATTCTTTACATACTTCTCTTGACTGATAGTGGTTCCTCTATCAGTCTGCTTGATCTGCAGACCAAGGAAGTATGTCAGTTCTCCCATCATGCTCATTTCAAACTTCTTTGTCATTAGTTTTTCAAATTGTTTGCAAAGTTTGAAACTTGTTGAGCCAAAGATGATGTCATCAACATACACTTGTACTAGTATGACATCTTTATTTGTCTTATAGATAAACAATGTGTTGTCTATCTTGCCTCTGACAAATTTGTTTTGGATTAAGAAGGCTGAGAGAGTCTCATACCATGCCCTGGGAGCTTGCTTCAGTCCATAAAGGGCTTTGTTAAGCTTACAGACATGATCAGGAGACTCATGGCTTTCAAATCCAGGAGGTTGCTGAACATAAACTTCTTCTTTCAGTGAACCATTTAAGAATGCACTTTTAACATCCATTTGGTACACCTTGAAGTTCATGTATGTAGCAAAAGCAAGGAAGATCCTGATGGCTTCCATCCTTGCTACTGGTGCAAATGTTTCCTCATAGTCAATGCCTTCTTGTTGATTATAGCCTTTGGCTACAAGTCTGGCTTTGTTTTTAATGACTATGCCATTTTCATCAGTTTTGTTTTTGAATACCCATTTCATGCCAATGACTGAGACATTCTCAGGACATTTGACCAAGGTCATTACCTTGTTTCTGTCAAATTGTTCCAGTTCATCATGCATGGCCTGAACCCAACTTGGATGTGTAAGTGCTTCTTTAACACTTTTGGGTTCAATTGTGGAAATGAAGTCCACAAATAGGCATTCATTGGATGAGGCTGCTCTTAGACTAGCAGCCATGCTCCTGGTGAGCATGCCTCCAGTAGGCTCTCCAATAATATTGACAAGTTCAATGTCCTAAGACCTAGTCCAACTTTCTTGAGGTCCTGGATACTTATTTGAACTTGTGGAGGTCTGATTGGGTAGAGGGGTTGGTTCTGGAGTAGACACATGATCATTGATTGGATCTTGAGTGTCTACCAGCTCACTGAGATTGTTTGGTTCTTGAGTATTTTGAACAGACTGATTGATTTCATCAGTGTGTGCATGTGCCTCAACAAACTCAGTGATGGTTGGGTTAGGTAGGTTGTGAGGGATTATGTAATAGGAGAGATGATGCGCGTGATGTGTCGTTGCGGTTTAGCAGTTTTAATGCCTACTAAAGTTTTAAATTTATATTTAGCCAACTTATCAATAACACACACACTTAACGAGCAGTGTACCCGGTCAGTATGAATATAATGGTAAGTAGAGTGTCGATCACTAAGAGTGGAACGTATTATCTCGTTATTCTAATCAGTATTTTAATATCCTAACGCAAGGGGGTTTCAGCCTGAGAGACTGGCACGATTTGTTTGCAATTAAATAATAAAATAAACCAATAGGCACGAATCAACAAGTAGCACACACGTACACAGATAAATACTCGAGACAATAAGAGGGCTGTCCTTATGATTAAGTAGATTGTCACTTGTTTTATTGATAGCTTTATATGAAGTGTATGTAGTTAACCCTTTCTCGTTGGTCCTATTCTTATCGGCGAGTAAACCCTTAATGATTACTTATGTCTAAAAGTTATTCCTAAGTGATCAATTTAGTAATAACCGTGGGAGCCACATTATTTTCCGCAGTCAAATGCCCGCAAGCCACTAATAAACACAGAGGTTATCAATGCACTAATAAGTAGTAACCAAAGACATCAACATATAAACTTTAATTGATGGGAAAGCAAGTATTAAAGGGAGTGCAATCTTTCGTTGTCACATTACACAAGCCACCAATCCTGATGAATTAAAGTTTGCTAACACAATAAAACAAAACTACTTAATGAATTAAACACATGCAGCACCTTCTTACAGCTCTTGTATCTTCGTTTGGTGTGTCTTGTGCTGCCTCCTTGACTGAATTCGTCCTAGGGTTCTGCTGCTTCGGTCTTCGAATCTAATATATTGCTCTCGAAATTCGTCTGGTCTTGGGGTATTTATAGTTTCTGTCTGAGGGAAGATGCGGCGCATCTATTAAGTAGATGCGGCGCATTGACTTAACTTCGCGTGGGGTCCAAGATTATAATATTCAGGAATATTCGTACACCGCCAGAAGATGCGGCGTAACTCCATGATTAGATGCGGCGCATGTCCTCTTGTATCTTGGATCGTATCTGGTGATATCTTGATAGAGATGCGCCGTATGTAATGAGTGAGATGCGGCGCATCTGGAGCAGATTAGTCTTGATCTTCTTCATTTCAGTAGACTCTTAACTTCTTGCATGTTTTGCTCCATAATCAGTCCAAAATCACTAAGTTTCACCAAATGCTTGTTTTTACCTGAGAATTACAAAAGTAAACGATTAAGTATCAATCCTCATACATAATATAGTAAAACAAGTTAAATTAATAGGATAAATGATAGTAATAAAATGTACTTATTTGAGTTCATCAAATATCCCCCCACTTGAACTTTACTTGTCCCCAAGTAAACCTTAGAATTTCTCTTATGAAAATGTATCCTAAAAGATGTTAGGATTTATTTTTATATTTAAGCATGTATTCGTTTATTTCATAATCACACAACTAAACACTTAACGAATTAGAAGTAAAATAAAATAAGTTGATAAAAGCAAATCTAATCGTTTAACTGTCCAGTCGTGACGAATATTCTATCATAAGCTTGGCAAGTATACACATCTCCTCCACTAAAGCTAAGGAATAACAAGTCTAAAGCGGTAAAAAGGGTTTTTAGGCTTAAGGGTTAATTATTCTTGATCACTATCGATCTCAAATTCCAGAAAAGGCGACAAAATCACAAATACATGATCGAATCCACGAACACGATACTTGCAATTGCTCAAATCCTTAACTCGAATAGGCTAAAGATAGGTCCAAACTTCACCAATAATAATATATCAAAAAGGGCGACAAAATCATAAATACATAGCCGAATCCACGACTACGATACTTAAGATTGCTCAAATCCCTAATCTCAATAAATCAAAGGTTCGGTTGGATAAAGAATAATAAAGGGCATGGATAACATTTGGGATATAAATTGGTGTAAAATGAAAAATAAACAAAACAAATAAATTAAAATCCTAAGTGTGGTTAATCACTATCCCAACCATCCCATGAAAAAGACTCATATCATCGAATAACTCACGCTTTAACACTTGAAACACACGCTTTAGGTAGACACGAATTATACTCAACAAGATCTTAATCAAAGAATAAACCTTAATTGGCGTTTCCATAACTGCCAATTCCCATTCAATCCATAGATATAGTACAACAAATAGTGGTGATATCGACCACTTACATAACTTTACATAAGTTGGTTAAAACTAACTTCCAACTTTTCTTTCTTTCTTTTTCTTTTCTTATTTTTTCGATTTTTTTTTTTTTTTTTTTTTTTTTTTTTTTTTTTTTTCAAACATCAACATATACATAGATGTGTAAAATTTCACCACATCACTATAATGATAATTCTGGATAATTTTTCCATACTTTTCATACTTCAGAAATAACGGTAATAGTGAAAGTAGTAAACACACGAAAAATAAACTCAAAGATATACAATATTTACTTTCACTCCAATTGCATTGTGCAATTTCCCGACCTAACCATAGATAATGAATTACGCACGCGAACACAGGTAATGTAAGGAAACACACTTTGCCTATAGCAATTAACCAACCACGGATTCTAATCTACAAGGTAGGCTAAGGTGTAAGGGTGTAACGAAACATTTTAAACATAGGTGTAAGAAACGAAAGGAATGGCTCTGAGTGTTTTTCTAGGGGTATCTTACTCTAAAAATGAGTGTAACAAAAGGGTTTATACGGGGGTTAACTAACCAGTGTAGTTAGTTAATAACACATAACATATAATAGGCTATTTGGGTGTAATCCTAGAATTTTACCAATTTAGACAAGTCATTCCAATTATATAAATAATACTCATTATGGTGGTCTCGAATAGTATACAAGCCAAGTTCTAAAGTTTACAAGTCACCGGCACACTCATAGATTTGTGAATTTTGAAAAATCACAATTTTTGAAAATAACGTCTTGTGTGCAGCTATGCAACTTAGATCTTAAACAAAAACATGCTAAAAAATTTTTAAGTTTGATATATTAAGCACATTTTAAGCATAATTTTTGAAAAAGTTTAGGACAAGTAATTGTTAAGTGTTCTAATTCTCCAATCCCCCCACTTAAGTTAAACAACGTCCTCGTTGTTTGTATAAAAGGTTAAAAACTGGAAAATAAAAGAATTAGAACAGGAAAACTCCCCTGAGATTTGCTCGGTATGATCCTCCATTAGTATAAGAGCAAAAATCATCTTTCTTGTGGATTAGAACGTTTAAGCTTCATACTTGATGTATCCACAGGAAATCTAGGAAACTATAATACCACCAACACTTTAAAACACACCTAAGATAAGAAAGGTTCAAACTTGCATAATACATTAGTAGTTAGGAAAAATAAAACTTAAAAATTAAAACTGAAAATCATCAGGTCAGTCGATGCGCCGTATCTTATGGAAGAAGATACGCCGTATCGAGCCTGGAATAAATACAGATCAGAATAAAGATGCGCCGCATCCTTAACCAGGGATGCGCCGCATTAAAATAAACTGATAAATAGTTTTAAAGTCGAAAATAAAAATGCAGAAAAATAAAATAAGATATGACCATTGCAGGAGATGCGTCGCATCTCAGAATTGAGATGCGCCGTATCCTCATGCGGGCCTGACTGACTCGACACAGAAAACAGAATAATAAAAATTCTCCGGGTTGTCTCCCGGCCAGCACTTGTCTTTATTCCAGAGTCTTCAAGTTAGACTCACGTTCAGCTCTTTAATATCGATCATTGAAGGAGTCGGAAACATCGCGCTCCTTCATCGCCAATTCAGTAATATTGAACACTCCTTGCTCGTTCTTAATTTCCACGCCGTTCTTCTTTAATATCTGCATAAACAAAGTCCTGTCCCTTTCGGGCAGAGATGACAAAATGATAGACGGGAAATTCTTATTATCATATAGGCACAAATAAGCAAGGTGGGGTGGTAGTTCAATAAACACATCAGTATTCAAATTCGTTTTCTCAACTATTCTCCTACGTTTATTAATTACTACACAATCATACCACTCATCATCAGAATCATTAACAACATTGCGTCTAAGTTCGGTAGGTACATTAAGGTCAATGAATTCCTCAAAGTTCTCATGATTAGGATTAGTTGAGTTGTTTTGAATCAATGTTTCTCCTATAAGTCTAGCTTCAAGATCGAGGTCCATACGCTCTCTTAATCCTAGCACATAAACACCTCTAATTATGCTTTTAACCGGGTCTTGGCACTTATAGACTAGTTTATTATTCCCTACCCTTAATGAGATTTTTCTCTTAAACACATCAATCTTAGCATGGGCAGTAGACAAGAAAGGTCTTCCGAGGATTAAAGGAATCTTAACATCCTCGGGCATGTCTAGTATAACAAAGTCTACGGGAAAAATAAACTGCTCAATCTTAACTAGAACATTATTAGCAATCCCTTCAGGTCGTTTTACCGTTTTATCAGCCAATTCAATAAGTAACTTAGTTGGTGCTAATTTTCCTAGTCCTAGGGTAGCGAATGTCTTAAGAGGCATAATACTAACACTAGCTCCTAAGTCAGCTAACACATTATTGAAAGATATATTATTAATAGAACAAGGTAGAGTAAAACTTCCTGGGTCTCTTTCTTTATGAGGAAAGGCATTTGAGTCGGTTGCAGGGCTCTCTTCTTTCATTGTTGCCTTGATCTCCTCTTCAATCTTTGTCTTCTCTTTTAGTAGTCTCCTTAAGCTGATTGAAGAATTAAAGAAAAATTCGGGTCTTGCACCATCATTACCATTCATCGATCTTCTAGGTATATTAGGAGTGACTTCTTCAGTGGTGCTTATGGCCTTGACATGATCTCTTGGGTTGGTTTCAGTTGAGCTCGGTAAACTTCCATATCCCCTTTCTTGAAGAACTTTGCTCATTTGACCAATTTGTTGTTCCAATGCTTTGATCGAAGCTCCTTGATTTCTTGTAGTAGTGTCCGTTGAAGCTCGAATTTCTTTGATCATAGCAGTATTCTCTTCATGTCTTTTAGCAGCATCGGTCATAATTTGCTTTAAAGTATCATCTAAAGTCTGCCTCCTTTCTTGATAAGCGGGATTGAAGTTGTTCCTTTGATATAATCCCGGTGTAGCTTCCCTAAATCTCCCCGAAGGTCGGAATGGTTGTCCAAATTGGGTGTAATATGCTTCTTCAAACGTCTCACTTTCATTCTTATTCGGGCAATCTTTAGTATAGTGAGGTCCTTCGCACTTTTCACATCCAACTTGGGCAGCATACGCTCTTTCATCACGCTTCTTCATTTCTCTACTAATTTTATCCAATTGAGCTTGAATAGCAGCAATCCCGTCAAAATTAGTGCTGCTCTTAGATCTAGTAGAGGTCCCATCGTGCCATTTTTGAGAATGATCGGCAGCTTCTTGGATTGCTTTCCTAGCATTAGTTGCACTCATTTGAGGTACAGCTCCCTTAGCATCCAAAATCTGTCTTGTAGGCACGTCCAATCCTTGATAAAACAATATTATCTCCTGCATAGGGGTTAGATAGTGTTGAGGACATTTTACCAATAAATCTTTAAATCGTTCCCAAGCTTGATAAAGAGTTTCATCAGGCTCTTGCTTGAAACTATTGATAGCCTCCATCTTTTTAGCAGTCTTAGCAGGTGGACAATATCTCTTCAGGAATTTGCTCTTCAAATCTCCCCATGTAGTGATTGAACTCGCAGGTTCATTCCTTAGCCACTTGTTAGCAGCTCCTTTTAGTGAGAGTGGAAAGATTCTTAGCATGATTTGATCGTCAGTCAATCCTTCTGAAGTAAACAAATCTGCAATCTCCAGGACCTTTTCAACATGCTCATTAGCATCCTCATGTTCCGTCCCACTGAAAGCATTCTCTCTTAGTTCCTTGAGAAACTGACCCTTCAATTCAAATTTTGACTTATCATCAAACTTAGGTCTAGCAACTCCTGAAGTGTAATCAGCACGGGTACTGTTCATGTATTCCTCCATAGTAGTGTTTTCGCCCATTGTTTCTGTTTCAACTTCCTCTTTTTCTTCAGAAAAGTAATCAAGCTCGAGTGAACTTGAAAGATCAAAGCTTCTTGTGTTGAAAAGCCTTTTAAGCGAATGTAGGGCTCGTTCAGGATCTTCGAAAGGTTGAATCAAGTTCTTCGTAGAACTCCTGGTCATGCACTTCCTGAAATCAACACAAAAATATCAGTAGGGTATGCTCGAGAAAGTAATATATCAGATAATTAATAACGAAAACGGAATACGAAAAACTAAAGTTACTGATATCTGCAGACGATGCGCCGTATCCAAAAAGTTGGATACGCCGTATCTTATAATCGTTAAAATTTAATCAGACTTTATCCAGAAAATAGATACGCCGCTTAGAATTTATGAATGCGCCGTATCGAATTAATTAATCAAAAATCGATATTTATTTAAAATTAAATACGTCGTATTAACAAAAGTTAATGCGCCGTATTTTCGTTACGTTTAAAAATACAAGATTTTTGATTCAGAAGATGCGCCGTATCGATAGAGATCGATACGTCGTATCTGTTTAATAATTCGCAAACTGTTTTTAATTAAAATAATAGATACGCCGTATCTGCTAAAGCAGATGCGTCGTATGGCGTTAACGTTTAGAAAAATTTTTCATCAAAAACAGATACGCCGTATCTTGGGGAAAAGATGCGTCGTATCGAATTAATTAAACGCGTTGTATTTAAAAAAATTAAACGCAATACGCCGTATCTGAGAGATCAGATGCGCCGTATCGTTTGATTTAGCACAGTACAACGATAGCAGAACAGAAAAAATACGAAAAATAAAAACAAAAATTAAAACACACAAACAAAAATAAACACAAAAACAAAAATAAAAGCAAACAAATAACACACAAAACAACAAATATGCAAAATAATACAATGATGCAATTAATCTAATAAAAAGAAAAACCTAATTAAAATACTAATCAAATTAACAGATAATAACAATTCACTCCCCGGCAGCGGCGCCAAAAACTTGATGCGCGTGATGTGTCGTTGCGGTTTAGCAGTTTTAATGCCTACTCAAGTTTTAAATTTATATTTAGCCGACTTATCAATAACACACACACTTAACGAGCAGTGTACCCGGTCAGTATGAATATAATGGTAAGTAGAGTGTCGATCACTAAGAGTGGAACGTATTATCTCGTTATTCTAATCAGTATTTTAATATCCTAACGCAAGGGGGTTTCAGCCTGAGAGACTGGCACGATTTGTTTGCAATTAAATAATAAAATAAACCAATAGGCACGAATCAGCAAGTAGCACACACGTACACAGATAAATACTCGAGACAATAAGAGGGCTGTCCTTATGATTAAGTAGATTGTCACTTGTTTTATTGATAGCTTTATATGAAGTGTATGTAGTTAACCCTTTCTCATTGGTCCTATTCTTATCGGCGAGTAAACCCTTAATGATTACTTATGTCTAAAAGTTATTCCTAAGTGATCAATTTAGTAATAACCGTGGGAGCCACATTATTTTCCGCAGTCAAATGCCCGCAAGCCACTAATAAACATAGAGGTTATCAATGCACTAATAAGTAGTAACCAAAGACATCAACATATAAACTTTAATTGATGGGAAAGCAAGTATTAAAGGGAGTGCAATCTTTCGTTGTCACATTACACAAGCCACCAATCCTGATGAATTAAAGTTTGCTAACACAATAAAACAAAACTACTTAATGAATTAAACACATGCAGCACCTTCTTACAGCTCTTGTATCTTCGTTTGGTGTGTCTTGTGCTGCCTCCTTGACTGAATTCGTCCTAGGGTTCTGCTGCTTCGGTCTTCGAATCTAATATATTGCTCTCGAAATTCGTCTGGTCTTGGGGTATTTATAGTTTCTGTCTGAGGGAAGATGCGGCGCATCTATTAAGTAGATGCGGCGCATTGACTTAACTTCGCGTGGGGTCCAAGATTATAATATTCAGGAATATTCGTACACCGCCAGAAGATGCGGCGTAACTCCATGATTAGATGCGGCGCATGTCCTCTTGTATCTTGGATCGTATCTGGTGATATCTTGATAGAGATGCGCCGTATGTAATGAGTGAGATGCGGCGCATCTGGAGCAGATTAGTCTTGATCTTCTTCATTTCAGTAGACTCTTAACTTCTTGCATGTTTTGCTCCATAATCAGTCCAAAATCACTAAGTTTCACCAAATGCTTGTTTTTACCTGAGAATTACAAAAGTAAACGATTAAGTATCAATCCTCATACATAATATAGTAAAACAAGTTAAATTAATAGGATAAATGATAGTAATAAAATGTACTTATTTGAGTTCATCAAGAGATTAGCATCATCTTGATACTGAGTAGAAGGATTGTTTTCAGAAAGATATTCATCAGGAGGATATCTTGAAGAATTATCAATTCCTATCTCTTCTACTGAGGCAGTTGAGAACCTGATTGCATCAGTGCTCTCATCAAAGGTAACATGAAATGTTTCCTCAGTCTGCTGTCTCCTTGTGTTGAACACTATGAAGGCTTTTGAGACAAGTGAGTATCCCAGGAAGTATCCATCATCAGCTTTTGCATCAAATTTCCCTAAGTGATCCTTGTGATTACGAATAAACACAGGACACCCAAAGACATGAAAGTATCTTATGTCAGGGATTCTTCATTTGAATAACTCATATGGGGTTTTCCCATGTCTCTTGACAATGATGGATCTGTTTTGTGTATAACAGGCAGTTTTGATTGCATCAGTCCAAAAATGGTTGGAAAGGACTGATCCACATAGCATTGTCCTAGCAGCTTCAATGAGTGTTCTATTTTTCCTTTCAGCAACACCATTTTGTTCAGGTGTGTATGGAGAGGAAAAGTTTTGGGAAATACCTTTCTCATCACAGAAATATTCAAGTTCATAATTTTTGAAATCAGTCCCATTGTCAGTTCTAATCTGTTTGACCTTAATGTCATTTTGATTTTCAATGTTCCTGACAAAGGACATGATTGTTTCAGCTGCCTGACTCTTTTTGATCAGGAAGAATACCCAGGTGTATCTAGAGTATTCATCCACTATGACCAGAGTATACTTCTCATGGTTAGTAGACCTTGGACTGATAGGTCCAAATAGATCCATATGGAGAAGATGTAGGCAGTTCCTGATGGAAAAGTTGGTTTTGGTTTTAAAGGATGCTATGTGATGTTTACCTTTTTCACAAGCTGAGCATGGTTTATCCTTTGAAAACACAAGTGATGGTAAGCCAAGGACCTTGTTTTGTTTTACAAGATTGTTTATGTTTTTAAAGTTCAGGTGGGTGAGTCTCTTATGCCAAAGCCAGTTGAGAGTATCAGTGGCCTTAGCAAAGAGACAAGTTCCATCCTGAGTTAGACTGGACATGTCTAATACATAAACATCTTGTCTTCTTGGTGCAATGAGGACAATTTCCTTATTTGCATTGAAGATGGTTCCTTGTTTATCATCAAACTGAACTATGTATTTTGCATCACATAGTTGACTGACACTTATCAGATTGTACTTAAGACCATTTACATAAGCTATCCTAGTAAAGACAATACCATTGCAGTTTACTGAACCATAACCCTCAGTGAGACATGTTGTATTATCTGCAAATATTACTTTGGGTCCTGGTTCTTCCACATATTTGTGCAGACACTCCTTAACACCAGTCATGCTCCTTGAACATCCACTGTCTAGATGCCAAATAGGATCCCTGGCATTCTTCTGTACAAATAGTAAACTGGGTCAGTTCTTTCTAGGACTCCATTTCATGGAGGGTTTGGTTTTGTAGGTCTTTATGAAAGTATTAATTGATTTATGGTCAGTGGTTGAGTGGACTGAGCTACCACATGTTTTGCATTTAATTGCAGGGGTAGCCTCAGTAGTCTGAGAGGATTGTTTCATTCCTCTTTTTGACTGAATGACCCTCTCTTTTCCTGAGGATTTTTGAGTGGTACTTCCACTAGATTCACAGTGTTTGTCATTTTGACAATCCTCAGGATGATGATCATTGAATCCACACAATGGGCAAGGTGGAAAAGGCTTGGCCTTTTGCTTCTGTTTCTGCTTAGAATCAGAAGGGTAGTTCAGGCACTGAGCCTTAAGTCCTGAAAAGTTTGACATGACTGAGCATTTTTTATGATCAGAGGTCCTGTGATCTTCCTTTTTGCAAATCATGCAGTAAAGGACTCTATAGCAGTCATCAGTGAGATGATTTGTATAGTTGCACAGTTCACACTTTTTCAGGGTTTTGGATGGTTTGGGTTTGGTCTTTGAGGAGGCTAGTTTTTGTTCCTTCTTTAATTGAGAAGGTTTTTCAGAAGATACAATCTTCTCACTTAGCTTCCTGACCATTTCAGTCAACTGATCAATTCTTGGATCAGGACTTTGGGTTGCTACTTCAGAAGGGACTGAAGTTGATGAGTCATCAATATTTACTGAGACTTCAAGGGGTGGTCTTCTCAGGAGGATTCTACCTTTTCCTGATTTTTCCTTTGGAGAGTGTGGGGAGTAGACCAATAGTGGGAGGTCTGAGCTTGGTGCAGCACCCTGAAGGGTATTTAGTGGAGGGAGTGGAGGAGTTGATTCTGATTCGGGCTCACTGATTGGATCAGAAATACTGAGTTGGTCAAAGAGTCCAAGCATACCTTTCAGAGCCTGACTTTCAGGGAGCAAGATGTTTCCAGTCTCAAAGTTTGGCAACTTACTGACTGGGTTGTCCCTGACAATCCAGTCATTTGACTTGGGTTCCATCTCTTGCTCAAAGGATATGCCAGCTGGAACAAAGGTCATTTCACTGGGACTCTCACTGGAGGTTTCAGTGAGGTGGTCAATTCCTATAGTTATCTTAGGAATTAAGCCCACATAATCAAAGACCTTAGGGTTCTTTTTGGTCCAGCTTTTAATGACAGCTTTTTCTTTCTTAAGTTCTGTTTGAAGGGCTTGGTTTTGTTTCAAAATTTCAGTGTTCTGAATTTGTAGAGTAATAGATTCTAGTTTGGCTTGTTTCAATGCAAGCAGTTCATCTCTACATTTATTCAATTCTGACACAATTTTGTTATATTTTGAAAACAGGTTAAGCCTTTGTTCCTCAAAAAACTTTAGATCAACACAAATATAACTCATGTAAGACTGCCAATCAGAATTATCATCCATAGAAAGTAAAGTATTTACCTTCTTCATGGTGATGTTGACCCACTCTCCATTCCTAGCATGGCTTTTTCCCACAGCCACCTGATCCTCTTCAGAAAGTGCCATCAGTGCACTAACTCTTCTTTCATCATCTGAGGAAACCTCTTCTTCATCCCAGTCATATGCTTCTGCAACTAATACCTTGTTCTTTTTCTGAATAGGTTTAGATGTTTGAGCATCCTGAGACAGTATGGGGTTAGTTTCAAGAAGTGCATGTTTAGCTTTGATTTTCCTATATTTTGTTTCAAAATCCTTTTGACCCTTGTTTTGAAATTGTTGGGTGGACTGAAATATTTTAGGTTGAAACTTGCTAGTTCCTGAGGAACTGTTTCCTGAGAACTTGTAAGAGGGTTCTGAGATAGTTTTAGAATAACAGTCCCTAGCAAAATGACCATTTTTACCACATTTAAAGCATTCAGTGGTCTCATTTGCTTTTGGTTTTGTAAAGTTGGACTGATTTCTTTTGATGAAACGTCTTGAACTAGCAAGGAGTGTCCTTTCTTGGAATTCCAAGTTCAATTCGTTCAGGTACTCCTCACCAGTCCTTTCATCAATTTCTTCTTCAGAATCCTCTTGAATATCCTACACAACACCATTAGAATAGAAAGCAGTTGATATGGGTGTGGAGGTTAAGGCCTTTTTGGACTCAAGAGCTTTTGAGTCAGGGTATCTCCTTGAGATCAAGTTGTCTTCATAGACAAACTTCCCATAAATTTCAGGGAGCTCAAGGGTCTGAATGTGGTTAGCATTCCTCAGGCCTTGTGAGAAGTTGAGCCACTTCTCAGGGAGACTGTTGACAAAGCCAACATTTGTCTCATGCTTAGATAGTACAACACCATCATTTGATAATTCATTTATCAAAGTCTTGTATCTGGTGTAGGTCTGTGAGAGACTTTCAGAGTCTTTTGCCCTGAAAGTATTATACTCAAGTTTAAGGTCCATGACCCTATTTTCCTTGGTATCTGAGGGACCCTCAAAGCTGTTTACCAAGTCATCCCAAGTTTGCTTGGCTGTTAGACAGTTGATGACTGATTTCATTATATCGTCAGGAAGACATGATATAAGGATGCTTTTCAGGCGTTGGTCTTGATTGACCACCCTCCTCTCATCAATGGTCCATTGGGCCTCAGGCTTGTTTAGCCCTTCGGCTGTCTTAGGGACAAATGGCCCATCCCTGATACAGGTGATGTAGTAGGGTTTCATACCGGTAAGATAGCAAATCATATGCTTCTTCCATTTGCTAAATTTCCCAGCTTCAAGTCTGGGTGCAACAGCGGAGTAGCTGCCACCCTTTTTGTCGACTAGCTGGGGTACATTGATATCAGCCATAGTAGGATCTTGGTTTTAAAAACCTAGAGCACTCTTGGTTAGTTTAAAAAGATTTTATAAACCAGAGGCTCTGATACCACTTGTTGTTCCCTTTACACGCTTAGAGTTAACTAGAAAGTTAATCTATTTGTGTTTATGACTAATACAATGTTTATGATTAAATCTAACAGTTATAAAACGTGAATATAAAAACACAATATTTTTCAACGTTTAAATTCTTATTAGAAATAATTCCAAGAATCTATTACCCAAGTGTTTTGCGGAACAAACACTTGGGATTGAATAGACAAGGGTTTGTGGTGTCTCCTATCGAAACTCAAGTTTTGCTTGAGTGGTAACAATATACCCACTGAGCTATCTCAGTGAGTTGTATACTCTTTGTAGGAGAGAAGTTACTTTGTAAAAGTTCTAAGCTTTCAATATACAAAGCACATTCAACTTCTCTCCTTCTCAATCTATTTATACACAAGTAATCTGAGTAAAAGTAATTAAAATATTACAAGTTGTTGGGCAAGTTGTTGAGCAAGCGTGTCTGACAATTACAACAGTAATTGTCATTTCCAAGAACCAATAGAAATGGCCTATTAAGTCTTTAGAAGTGGTTGGTCTGACACTCCAAGACTTTAAGCCGTCTTAGGAAGGATTTCTTCCTGACAAGATAAGATTTGATCTTATCTTAAATCCTTCCTAGATATTTCTGCCTTTCTTCTCAGGCACTTAGTTCTTCAGGACACGCTTCTCAGTTATCACTCTTAATTACTTCATTGTTGTTGAGGAGACTGGGGTTCAGTGAGTTCTTGTCCAACACTCACTGAACCATCATCTTCTTCTTTGGCTTAAGTGCTACTTCAGGGAGTACCGCCTTCCTGCGTAGTGAATTCTTCTATTTGAATTCTCCTTAAGCATCCTGAAGATGACTCACTGAGAGGTTGTTCTCTCAGTGACTTGAATTATTCTCGGTTTAAGTTAACACTTAGTTAATTTGTGTCCAAATCATGTTTTAAGTATTCTTGGGTTTTTCATGACCCAACACTTAACATTATACTTCATTCACACATTACATATTATACAACTATTAATCCAACAACAATAAACAATTAAACATAAGCACATACCTTAGCCACTTAAACCTTAACCTTCCTTTTTCCTTACTCCCCCCTCATCTAACACATCCACTAACCTAACCTCTTACACATAACTACCATTATGCTAAACAACCATAACCTTAACACATTAGCCACATAACACATAATGTATAGAAATCAATATAACTTTACATTATACCGGTTTACTTACCTTAGCTCCAAGCTAAGTCTCACAATAACCTCCTCATCATCATCTTCATCATTTATCATCACAATCATCATCATCACTCTTACTTCCTAATCATAACCATAACATCGGGGTTCATTAACACAACATATCATAATCAAGGGTTATAAAACCCATCTAAACTTACCCAACATCATCTCTATATCATCATATGATCATATCAAGATCATATGATGAAAACCCACTTAACCCATTAACCTTTACCTTAATAACCATCATTAACTCATAAATTAGAACACTTACTTGAAGGGAATCATTGCTAAGAAGGGCTATGGACACTTGCTCTTCATCTTCTTCTTCTCCTTAAGTCGACACCAACATTCCCTCTCTTTTTCTCCTTCCTAAGAACCGGACTTTCAACACTTATCTAAATAATGGTGGGAGACTCTAGAATATCCTAGATATAGCTAGATAAGATGCAAGTTTGCCTAGATGGCAACTTTAGTCCCTTAAGTCCTTTTTCTCTTATTTTGGTCACACTTAACTTTACAACACATTCAACACTTTACAACATTAGCCCCTTAAGTCTCTTTCTTTCTACTTGACCATATATGAACTTTCCATAATCTTATAACACATTCTTGATTATCACTTTGACTATCGGGTTTGACTAAAACGTAACATCCATTGACTGGCCATTCACATAAGGTCTTTATCCATTTCCATCTAGGGTGGGGCCTACTCGTAACCGGGGTACGGGTCTAACACATGATGCTTGATCTCTTTGCTACAAAAGAAAGATCAATTAGAATGTAATGAATGAAATGAATGGGTTAGTAATCTATAAATGAATGAGTATGTAATTTAAGCAATATAAGTGATAAGAGTGCTTGAATGATCAACTTGCTATTTATATGCAAAAATGACCAGACAACCTGCGGATTTGGCTGACCCAAATAATAGGTTCCGCCCTTGTACTGGTTTGTTTCCGCGGGAACATGCCAGCTAAGGGTTTTCCAAATCTTACTATATCTTGTCTAGGCTTGTCAAGATCTTACAAAGTCAACTCTTTAGCTTCAAGATCTTTCCAAAATATGTTGTAAAGTCAACTAAGATTTCCTAATGAGGTATGTAATGATGTCATGTGTATTTTCATTTTTAAGAAATAAAAATAAACATGTAAATGTATATATGTATGTAATGCCAAATTCCTAGTGATCATGTGATATGTAAATGAGTTTAAAAGTTGTTACTTGTAAATATAAAAGACTTTGACTTATATGTATGCTTTACTAAAGATAAACCTTATAATTGTCATTAACAAAATAAAGCAAAGATCGTAAAATATAAATAACGTTTTTAGGACGATATTTGTATTAACAAGGACTACCACACCCGTAGCTCCACCTAGTCCTCTTCAACCATTAGCACTAACCTTCACCATATCACCAACAACTCCTTTTGATATTGGGTCCAACACCTCATCATCTTCCGCCTCCCCATCACCACAACCATTAATGGGTCACCCCATTCTCTACCCTTTAGAACCATATAGCTTAAGTTGTGCATGGTGTCATCACAAACGAAACCTCATCTTCAACCTTAGGGATGAATTGAACTTTATGATCTCCTACCTTGAACACCTCCTAACACCACCTCAAGGACCCATCATACCACCTCCTCCACCAACCAATAGCCCAAACAACTAAACATTTTCATGTTTAGTTTCCATAATAATAGCTTTGGATCCCTTTTGTCATCAAAGCAAATCTTAGGGCCTCATGTCACTTAAGATTTCTATGTGCTTGTTGTAGTTAGTTTTATTTTTATGATGTAGTCATACTTATGTATGACATTTCTTTTAATGAATGGATGGGCATGTTATGTGGTCGTTTTATTTTGATTGGCTACTTAGCCATTTTCTTGTTTGTGGTTGGATATTTGTCTTGATTGCTACATGTTAGATATTGTATGTTTTTCATCTAACTTTGTTTTGTAGCAAGAACCATTGCTCAATTTCTTGGTGTCCTCCAAACGAGGGGGGGTATACATCAAGGGGAGCCTTAGCAACCTTTTTGCTTCGACAAAAAGGGAAATATAGGATGTAAACTCATTAAAAACTTGTTAAAATTAATTTTAACTTAAAGTGAGTTTATGTTTTGTCATCATCAAAAAGGGGGAGATTGTTGATGCAAATAATGTTCTAAAAATATTATTTATATCTTTTAATAACTTCACGTTTTGATGATGACAAAATGTGAAAACACTTTACAGTACGTTAAAATTAACGTAAACAAGTTTTTAGCCGAAAGATCTCATTTCTACGCAAATCACTCTAGGTATAAACAAACAAATTTACAACTTGACAAATGATCAAAGAAGTGAATTTGTGTTTTAAAACTTCACATTTTTAATGTGACAAAACATTTTTTCAAAAATACACTTTACAAGTTATTTTTGAATTATTAAGAAATGTTTTATTGGAAAAATAAGTTTAAATATCATAACAGCTATTTTCCCCCCCAAAATCAGCTCCAAACTTCCACAAATAAAATTTCACCACTAAAGAAAAAATGAGAATCATTTTTGTCTGGCACGGTACCATGGTACCACTAAATTTAGTGGTACCGTGTACCTATAACGGTCAGATTTCTTTTGCCTATAAATACCATCCCTCTTCACAGTTTTTGGGCATCCTTTCTCACACATATTTTTCTGAGTTCAATACTCTTATCACATCTTCTCTTCTTGATCATTTAGTTTAGTTTTCTTTTGTTTAAAGAGTGATCCAATCATTCAACCAAGTGATCACCTTCATTCCTCTACTAATGCAAGAGAAGAACACAAGGTATTAAAGAAGATACAAAGTATTGTAGTTATAGCTAGTGCACTTGTAACACTTGTTACATACTTGTTGTATCCTTGCATACATCAAGTTCATTTTTCTTTTGAGAGTTTGTGAGAGTAGATCATTGTGATCTTGTCGAGATCTTGGAGATCTCTTGTAGCTTGTGGGCTTGTGTGTTGATCAAGTGGATCAAGGGTAGATCGAGTCAAGTGTATTGATTGCGTGAAGTAGAAAGGATCGTGTGGATCGTGGTAGATTGGTACTAGCCAAGATTAGTACTCGACATTTAGCTTAGTGTTGAAAATTAGGATAAGCGACGTTGTACTTTATTGACATAGTGCTTGAAACCCTCGAGTGTGATACTCAGAGAGTGGAGTAGGGCGAAGAAGAGCTTCGTGACCGAACCACTATAAATCTCTTTGTCCCGGTTTGATCTTTCCATATCTTTTCTTTACTTTTATTGTTTATATTAGATACTATTGTTTAGTTTTCATATTGGTGTTGATTGATTACACAAAAGATTCGAATCAAAGTTTTTTCACAAGTAAAGTTTTGAAATAACTTAAAAACCGGTAAAACTATTCAACCCCCTCCCCCCCCCTCTTCTAGTTTTCCACATAATCATTGTTGAGTCTATAGTCGAAAGGATTCTCAATAGTCGTTGATTTCAATTCATTAGTCGACGAATGTTTTGGTCTTGTACTTTGTGACGATTGTATGAGAAACTTAATAAACTAAACAAGTAAATGTTTAATTTAGATTATAGGTTGAAATGAGTCTTTGAATATGTGTTCTAATCATCTTTCAAATAAATGGAACCTCACGAATTAATAACATCAAAGTGTATAGATCGAAAGGATTCTTTGTTGTTGTTAGTTTAGGCATAAGGCTCATGACATGACCATTTGATTGAGGCTTATGCATATTTGATTTATAAAACACTAAACTATTATTATTGGTTCTATAGGTCGTAAGGATTACCTTTGATAATATGTTTTCCAAACTAAACATCCTAATATCCTTGTGATCATTTGTCCAAACATGTATGTTCTTTGTGTGCTTATTCTTATATTGCTTTTCTTGTTCGTTTGATCCGTGACAATCATAACCATCAACTTGTTACTTGCTTAAATAAACAAACGACACTTGAGTGCAACCAAGTATCTTTGGACGACCTTGACTTACCAAACCCTAACTGCACAGGACTAGGGTATACTTGCCCGAATATGTTCCTAGTTAACTGGTAATTCTTGTTTATAAATTTAAAGATTCGTTGTAGCACATCACTAAGACTATTAACTGAAGCATTAAGAAGTGAGCTCACACCTGTGTCCATGTTTCAGGCACCGGTTGTGGGATCATGAAGTGTCCCGAAAATGAAAGCATGAGGCAAAATAGTTTCTTGTCCTTGAGTGATCAGCTGCCCTATAGGTTGAGATAGTGGACCCGCGGGAGCTTGGTGTGCCTGGTGAACAGTAACCATAGCAGGGGTAGGGGCTGGATAAAGGTATTGGTGTGTGGTAAATTGTGGAGGGGCGGTGGGTTGGGTTGGACTAAATCCGGTCGGACAGACATATGGTGTTGGGTTGTTAAGTTGGGCCGAGTGGCCTATTGCATAACCAAAACCAGGCGGTGGGTGAAGGGTATGACTTGTACTCGTAGGTTAGGCTATGTAGTGTAGTGAAGGTGGACTGAATAGGCTAGATGAGGTAAAGTAGGCTGAAGGCCCAATTATAAGAGTAGTAAGACGAGCAGATTGTCTAGGTGATGGTTGTTTTGACCCCGTAAATCCCAACTTACCTAAAAGTTTTTACACGATTTCCTCTGTATTATTATTGTCCTTATTTTCAACAGGTCGTATGATGGGTTTAGTATTAGAATCATGGACAAATTTTCAACCCACTCCATAGCGACACGTACCCTTAGCAAAATTAATACAAGGTCTCCATGATTTTACTTGAGGGTTAGAGGAATTTCGAGAGATACCTTTGTTGGTCATGAGTACCAATGGTGATGAGGATGAGGAGTCTACGGGAAGGGAGATAGACTAGGATTTCGACCGCATATCTTCATTGATGAGCATCAAGCGAGCCGTTTTGAAGTCAGGAAACGTATCTTTATGGTGCATGATGCTACAAACTTGATTGCATTTATCGGTTAGGCTTTCAAGAGCATAATGAACCAAGTCTTCATCCGGAATGGGAGAGTCAAGGCTCGCAAGGATAGTGGCAATCGGCTCGAGTTTCCTAAAATACATTTCCATGCTTAGGTCCCCAAGTCGAATGGAGCGTAACTCGGCTTTCAATGCATTGGTACATGAACGTTTGTTGTCTTTGAAAATATCGGTGAGTATATCCCACGCTTCCTTGGCTGTTTTAGAGCAGGCCACCACCAACCGTCGTTGAAGAGAATCCGAAAGTGTTGTAAAAATCCATGAGAGGACGATTTTGTCCACTTTAAGCTCGTCTTGAGTGAAAGGAGGAATAGAACTAGTCGATGCATCCGTAGAGACCCCTTGTATGAATTTGTCCACTTCATAGCTATAACACAGTTGCTCGAAGAAGAATTCCCACGAGCCGTAGTTCCAGTTGTCTGGGTCAAGTTTGACGGGAACTCTTGTTAGGAGATGATGATGGGTAACCGCCGAAAGCTTTTCGGAAAGAGGGATAGGAGGAGGTGTGTTGGATCCGGTCATTGTGGATATTTTTGGATCGGCTGTTTAGGAGGTGTATGGGATTGAGTGAGGAGACTTGTGACCTTAATTGCACAAGTAACACAAAGTAAATGAGGATTGCGAACGAATCACCTTAACACAATAAGAAGAAGACACGAAAAAAATTTGGTGGCTGTTATTATTTTTGGATCAGCTGTTTAGGGTTTATTTTGGTGGATCGACAAGGCTTTGATACCATGTCAGACAATGTTTTGTGATAATGATGATTATTATTGATTGATGATTACAGACCAAACGATGAGCTACATATAGGAAGTTACATAAGTTATTTTGGGTAAACCCCACAAATCAACCTAACCTATTAATGTACAACTAATTACATTGAAGTTATCCACTAATTGACACCTATGGACTTATCACATACACCGTTTGGACTTATCACAATATTCGGTTAACAATACTAAGTAACAACCATTTATCTTAGTTTGTGTTGTACTAATATGTTTTATCATATTAGGTTCCAAGTATTCTTACAAAAACTGTCTTTTAGACCCCCTTATTTAGACCCTTAAAAAAAATTGCAGGTCTAAAAGAGGATTTTACCCCGCCAAGAGTTATTTAGACCGGTGCAAATAGAAGACACCGGTCTAAATGTCTTTTTAACATTTAAACCGGTTTATTTTTAAAACACCGGTCCAAAAATACTTATTTAAACCGGTTTGTTTATGCACTGGTCTAAATTAAATATGCCTTAAAAAAATTAAATCTCCCTCTAAACTATTCTGCCCTAAATTTCCCCAAAATTTTCAATTGACCGCCTAAAAGAAAATTAATACTCAAGAATACGATTCTTTCTCTCCATCTACATTACCACCAAACCCTAATTAGCAACAGCCGTCCTCACCTACATCACCACCAGCGCCTCTTCACCTGACCACCCCGTCAGATCCGTCCCAAAACCCTAACCACCACAGTGGCCGCTGCCGTAGCAAACCCCTAAAAGTGAGTGATATTGATTTCATAATTAAGTTTATATATGTTGCAATTCTGATTTTGTGAGTTTTTATTTTTATATATTTTTCTTCTATCAAGCATTGATATTTATTATGTTGAGTTGTTGATCTTTATTGAATGTTTTATTTATTTGTTTTAAGCTTTTGTTGATTTTTGTTCTATCAAACATTTATTATGTTAAGTTGTTGATCTTTACTGATATTTATTATATTGTTGCTCTATTTCTCCGTTGATTCTACTATCAAATAGTAGAGTAGTATTTAAGTGTTTATATGCATCTATAATAAGCTTGGTATTTGATATACACTCTAGTTAAGTGTTTATATGTTTATATGCATCTATAATAAGTTGTTGATCTTTACTGATATTTATTATATTGTTGCTCTATTTCTCCGTTGATTCTACTTGCAGGCATTGGAGAACCTTGGAATGGCTATGATATACACTCTAGTTAGCTCAGCTAAGGATTGGCTTACTGAGTTATTTGCTCGAGATAATGTTGATGATGATGATGAAGAGGAAGTAGCCAAAAAGGATGAGGTGTGATATTTTTTTTTTGATAAGTCTATATAATCTCCTTAAATAAAGTCAATGTTTGACTTGTGACCTGCTTTAGTAAAACCTTGTGACTATCAGCTATTCAGCCATAAATTAAAATACGTTTAATGGTGGCAAAATATGAAAATAATTTCTGGAAATCAACTCCGTCACTATTTTTAATGATTACTAATACTTATGGGCAACAAGGTGTTCACGCTCTTTGGACTGTTTCATATGCTGCTTTAGTAGCACTGGTTGGTCTAGTGCATTATGCATGATGTATAGTTATTAAATTTGGACTTCTCATGTAGGTAATTGTGCCTCATGGATAACCTGTCACAATTGATACATTTTTGGCATAGAGAGACAGATACGAGGCAGAATTGGCACTTGAAAGAGCCAAGTAAGTTTCACAAGTATTCTAGATACTTTTTTTTGGCTTGATCTTTGGTAGGTTGATCAGTCATATCATAGTATTGTACTATTGTCAGACTAGCAGTATCTGATTTATGCCACGACAGTACAACACTTAGAAAGTTCTCACTGAAAGTGTAGCTTAAATTCCTTCAATAAGTTATGGTAGAAAGGAGCTTATCTGAAATTGGTCGAATCAAAGAAGATAAGTGAAGAAGGGGTAAGGGTCAAATGGGTTGAAAGTTGTCCAAAGTCTATTGTTATTGATTTACTGTACACGACCACCTAAATCTCTTTCATAAACGATTATAATCAACATTGTAATTTTTGTTATTTTTAATTATAATTATTTGTTAAAGAAATAAAAGGTGGACAAAAATGACCAGTTTCAGTTGGAACCGACCCCGTTACCATTATTTTACTACCTCAGTCTCATACACAGATTATATATCAAAGTTTTATTTAGCAATTGATGTGTTTGATGTCATACCATAGAGTGGTCAATATCTTTCATTAATTTGGGCTACTTATGAATACTCGCTTTTCTTCTCGGCTTTCAGGTTGATGCCGGAATCAGCACTTGCTTCGACCAAAGAAAAGAAACTAAATGGCAGACAGTGGTTTGAAACCGTGGTAAGGTATTCATCTTGTTGCTGTTTCTGCGAGTGAATGCTGAATGCTATGAAAGTTTAGACTAAAGTTTTTCACTGCTTTTAGTGGCTTCTCACTTTTGATGGTAGATCATTTGGAAAAATATCGAGTATGAGACTTCTAAACTAGGGGCGACAATATGGGTGGGTTGGGTGATGACTAAATGGTTAAAAATTGCCCCTGTGATTGTAGTACATTTACTTTTACTATAATATAAGGGAAGAAAAAAGTTTGATTTATTCTTGTGTGTCAGTCACGCTACGATAAAACAAATAATCTGTTACAACATAGTGCTTATAGCTATGATTATAGAAGGTTTAAGTACACATCAAAATTTTGGGCTGATTGACATATGAATCCATCTGTTATCTGTTTGTAAAATGGTTATTTAAAGAATCGGTGCTTCAGTTTGAACAAGTTTAATCTTTGACATGCATTCTCGAGCAGAAAGGTGCAGCAGTTGTTGAGGATGGATCTGATGAAGAAGATGAAGACTTCGATTTTGATGACGATGAAGACTTTGAAGGTTCTTATCTTTCTTTTGTCTTCTGTTCCTCACTTTAAGTTTGCTCAGTTTTATTTGCAAAACACTTAGGGGGTGGTTGGATAGCTTATTAGAAGTGTTTGTACGACATATGCAGTAGTATTTCTATGGATGTTTGGGATTGATTAATTAAATTGCGTTATTTTTTTTAAGCTGAAATAAGCAATACAATAATCGACCTCAAATTGTTCATTTTTATAAGCAAAAGAAGTTCTAACAAGCAGCGTGAAACACCTCTTAAACTGATAATGAATTAAAACTCTTTTGAAGCTTTTAGGATTGAGGTTTTCTTAGTCCTTATGCTATTTATTGTTAACTGCAGTGCTATTGTTATGTGTGTGATGTTGCTGCACCTTGCAAGACATGGTATGGAGGTGGTGGTCACTGTCATGCTCTTGACACAGAAGCTTGGAAGAACATTAGGAAAGACACGAGAAAGATCACAAATCCATGAAGAACCTCTACTGAATCTAAATGGTATGTTCTTGTCATGTTAAGGGTTTAGTGTTTATACGTTGTTGAGTGACCACCCAAATCTCAGTGGCACTCTATTTTCGATAGTGTAAAGAGTTTTTGTTTTTTGAATGATGGATGATAAGCAACGTTATAGTATTTGAAATGCTTAAGCAAGGTTTAATTGTGGGTAATTTGTGCGAATACTTTTTGTACTGTTGCTTATCGTTGTAATCCGATTTATGGATGTGGAACTGGTTGTCGAATTTACATTCTTATAATATGTACAGGCTTGGTTGGTGTTCATAAGTGTATTGTTTTATCTTGGTTTTCTTTGATTCAAGTTGGAGCAGCATCCTTGTTGGTTTGATGTTTTGAATCGCTTGGCACTTTACATATCTGGGTACGAGATTGTGTTTTTTATTGTTAGGTGGACAATATTGATGGTAGTAGCCGAACAAGGATTGCGCACTAAGGTCTAACAGGTCTCAAACTGATTCTAGTAAATGTTTGGGATTGCTTATTAAAACTGCTTAAAAAGTTTATGAGCAATCCCGAAAAACCCATTTTTTTTATTTTAGAAAAGCCACATAAAGACCGGTTTATATCATAACAACCGGTCTTAAATACCTTTTTTAGACCGGTGCGTGAACCGGTCTTTATATGCAAATGAACCGGTCTTAAAACCCATCTTTTAGACCGGTGCGTAAACCGGTTTTTTTGTTCAATACCTTTTAGACCTCCCCCCATTTAGACCCCCCGTGTAACCGGTTTAAAAGCCGTTTTTAACCGGTCTAAAAGGTCTTTTTTGTAGTAGTGAAGTATTCTCACAAGCCCATTGCTAAAATAGTTAGGTGAAACAGATTAGTAGGTTACGAAATACTAGTAATATTTTAAGCATGTTCCAACATCAATGGGGTTATTACAATTTGTTGGCTATGAAATAAAACCATTAAATTTGTTCCGTTGATATAGTAAAAGATATCAACTTTTTTGGGCAAATGATTAAAAAAAGTATCATACTTGTCATGGTTTCTTCTTCAGGGTAGCGAACAAATTTTTTTGCTTTTGTGGGTAATTTTCTTTCAAATTCATCCTCTTTAGGGTACTATGTGACATTTTTGCCCTTCGGGAAAAGAAATTCTATTAGCTAAGAGGGGCAAAAATGTCCAAAAATTTCGCAAAATACCCTAAAGAGGATAAATTTGAAAGAAAAGTACCCACAAAAGCAAAAAAATTTGTTCGCTACCCTGAAGAGAAACTGATGGCAAGTATAATACCTTTTTTAATCATTTGATATAGTAAAAGATCCCAACTTTTTTCAAATTTACCTGAACAAAAGAAAATATTATATTATATTATAGATATTCTTCATTTTCTTGAATGCTATATTTTATACTTTTTTGGAGATATGATAGTTGGAAAGTTTGGTGTGATTGGAAAGACTCCAATTAAACGATAGGTTCAGAGTTCGATTCTTATCCCACTATACTTTCCACTTTTTAATATGCAATATTGTTCAATGGCACTTTTTAATATGACAACTTTTTATCAACGAATGTTTATGTCAAATTTGGAGCCAGGGACAATGTTCGGATCATTGTTGCTTATATAATGTATTATTTTTCCACCAACACACCCTTTTAACAAGCTTACTTTATGGCGGCATTGTTCGGAAGCTAAGGCCTTGGTAACTCAAAAACCCGCATTCTTTCTCATGTTCGTCTTCTTACCCGTCTTTACGAGTATATTAAGGAACTCCATTCTGATAACAACAAACTCATGCCCGAGATGGTGAAGTTGCGCCTCCTCAATTCTCTCCAATTGATCATGAATGCTTAGAATCCATTAGTGTCCCATATGAACATGAATTGCTCAAACTATCCGTTGGAAGCAGCCATCTAGCACGCCAAGTAACGGAAGTCATCGTCAATGACATGTTTTGTGTTTTAATGACATAGTTTAGAAGGCTTTTCAAATTGCATACTACTCAAACTCTCAAACAAAAGCTACTAAAATAGCAGTTTTGCTTAGTTAACCTTAGTTTATATTTTGACTCGCGATTAGATGTATTTTACGGGTATGTGTATCTACTTAGAGTGCCGTGTTTGTAATACATCGAAATGAAAATACAATAGACTACTCTTTACGTTCGTCAAATAATTAGTTGCTTATCAATGCTAGCCAAACCAGTATTAATTTATTGCATATTGCCTAACAATATTAAGACAAAGTATAATATTAAAATACCAAGAAACCTTCAGTTATACTTCATGGGAGGTTTATCACATGCGTAATAGAGTCTTGGATCCAAGTGCATTCAAAAGGAATAACTGGCAATAGCAGACATGAATTACAATAATGTCAAGGAAGACGATATTGTGACTACACAAATTAATATTGGGGCACCTAGCATAAGCATGTGCTTATTTTTAAGCTGCTTAAAATTAGCATATAAATATATAATACTATTTATCTTTAAATAAAGAGTTTATTTAGCCCAAAATAAACAAATTTAGCCGTTTAATTCGGACAAACACTGAAAGTGCTTATCGTAATTCCAATAGTTTCCAATAAACTGAATGGAAGGAAAAAGAAGCACTCTCTAACAAGTAACAAGCTCTTATTTTTAGTTGTTTGTATAATATGTTTTATAATATTGTTCCAAGTAGTTTTACGAGCCATCGCTACAATAGTTAGGTGAAACAGATTCGTAGGTTACGAAACTTTAACTATGTTCCAACATCGTAGGGGTTATTAGAATTTGTAGGTTATGAAATAAAACATTAATTTTATTCCATTGAATAAACGATGTTATACGCTATACTTTTAACAAATTGTGTGGTTATAAATAACTTTCTTTTACTTTCGGCAATTGTTCAAGATATATATTTTGTAAGAACACATATATGTAAGTTGGAAAGTTGAATGAAGTTGTAAGGTTTTGATCTTATATACCAGAGGTCAGGAGTTCGATTCTCCTTCTTTCCCTGTAGAGCACTCCCAACAGGAGCGTTAAGCCTGCGTTAAAGGTCCTAAATGTTGCGTTAAAGTGGCGTTATACGTTGGAGGGGTGTTGCGTTAACGCTGCGTTAAGGGGCGGCGTTAAACCCTTAACGCTGCGTTAAGCAGCGAATAAAAAAAAAAAAAAATTACATATCCGGCCCTTGGTTTGTGCTCCTACTACGATGTAGATACGAAACATGCAATGACGGGAGATATGCCGGGAGTAGCGGAGACTTTTGGAATGTATTGTTTGGTTTTGGAAACATCACCAATCGTGACTTTAGGCATTTTCACCTAAACAAGATAACAACAAGAAAATAAGATTAAGAAAAGAATATGCATATGTCGTATATACTACTCATGTGGAACGCAAACATACTTCGACTCTAAAAGTTTAATCCTAAGAAGTAGTTTGCAAAGTTCCTTATTTTTAATTTTTAACTCGCTTAAAATGTATTTTACGATGTTAAGGAGTAGTTATAGAGATATTATGGTAAAGAACCAAGAACATCCAAACGCTCCTTTATACATCATAAGCCACTTTGAAATGTGGCTAGACAAACATTAGATTGTATGTCTAGCTATTTCTTACGAGTATTTATGTTAAGTAACTTATTAAACGTAGATTTTTACTCAAAAAAAAATGTCCTTTTCAATTTGTTATGACAAACGCTCCCTTTACTAGAAAAATAACGACTAGTATCTCAATATACATATGAATTATGTATCTTGATGACTCAAACTTACTAGTTACATATTTATAAACTTGTCAATTAGTTGTTAATTTTATTTTGACTTAATTTCGACAATTTTATGACTTAATCCAAACACCCTCTTATGTTTATAAAATCATTTTTCATGATTCGAAAAATATATTTTTAGGATTAAAGAGTTGTGAAAATATAATGTGGTTAGTTTTAACAAGTGTTTATGGCATAATTCAACAATGTATAATAAATTTTGATTAAGAGTGTTTGGTTTTTCAAGATTTTGGCATGAAGGTTTTTAATTACTTAGATTCTAGGTTAATTAAGAACTCTAATCCTATGGGGAGCATTTGGTTATGATAATTCTAGACTTAATTTTAAAAAAAATCGAATTTGAAAAATTTAAATAAAATACCTAATTATGATTAGACTCAAAATTGGATGAAATAAGATGAAATGTGTTTTAGAAAACTTACAATATATGTTGCTAATCGAGATATAAGTGTTTGCCCCTTGCTAGTTAAGCCCGAATTGGTGATTTGGTAAGTGGTTTTGGTGGTTTTGGGATGAAGTGGTTCGTTCACAGCAAGTAGGAGGAAAAGGGTGTTTGAGAAATGGGGTGTTTGGCTAAATTTTCAAGAAGGAAAATCGATTTGGTAGCAGCAGATGGCTGGTCCCCTTAAACATTAAGGGGGCCGCCCTCGATAACAAGTCGGTCCCCTTAATTTTAAGGGGGCCGCCTACCAAAGTTTGGAATTTTTCGAGTTTCGTTTCTGATGGCAAAATATTTATATGTATATAGATAGATTTATTATATATCAAAAATACGTTGGGTTGTATTGGCACGAGGAGGGAATACTTGACACATTTTATTAACATTTCGTTAAAAAAAATATCTTGAGAATTTTGGATAAAATGATCAAGACGTCAAGTTGACAATGAGTTTGAGGAATGAGAGGGAATGTGTATATATATATATATATATATGTGTGTGTGTGTGTGTGTGTGTGTGTGTGTGTGTGTGTGTGTGTGTGTGTGTTATGTGTAAAAGTGGGATGTTTGTCGAGAGATGATGAGGTAAAGACGGAGATGAGTGCTGACGGCGATGGGAGTTTGTTTCATCCATAGTTTTCTTTGCGCGAAGGTTTAAATTCTACTTCTACGTTGATCCACTTAACTCACTTCTCTTCATCACCATGAGTTTTGCGATAGTAGACATAGAAGATTTTCGTGTTGAACGTTAAAGTCCAAAAGAGCCAAGGGGGAAGAAAAGGTTCGAGAACGAACAATTTCTTTTAGTTCTAGATAGTCAACTAATGACGTATCTAGGTTATGTGAGGATATATATATATATATATATATATATATATATATATATATAGACTACTTCTTATGTATATGTATAATAATATAAGTATATATATATATATATATATATATATATATATATATATATATATATATATATATATATATATATATATATATATATATATATATATATATATATATATTTTAGATATATGTATAAAGGGATTGCATTCTAACTAACACATGAGTATTAACTAAGCTAGGCATTTTAAACTAACGGGGGCATGCAATTAGCTAGTTCATCAATCTAAGCATATAGCATATTAGTGAGCATGAAAGAGAGGCGTACCTTTTAGTCTTCAATAAATAGTCTTCAAGCACTTCAAAGTGTTTATATTGACTTATAAAAGCCAATCATAGAAGAGATACCGATTTCCCGATGAGTTGACAATTTAGCCACTTGGTCCCCATTGTCTAATTGGTCCAAAGTTGTTTGAACCAAACATGGTTTGCAATTGACTAGGATGCATATATGGTGGAAGTATTCCCCAAGGATTGAAGCTTGGTGGATTTGAATAATTCCACATTGGGTAACTATTATTATTATGGAGGTTTTGTCGATTTTGGTTTCTTCTAGGTTGAGGAGTTTTAGGCCGAGGGTGAGGATTATTTGGTCTTCTTAGGGGAGGTGTTTTTTATCTTAATTTCGGTTTAGGGGATTCTTCTTTGGTTTTTAAAGATGGTTTGTAGAAAATTTTTACTTCATCATTACTAGCAATGGGTATTTTTCTATCTTTCATAAGTATGTATTTAGGTTTTGACTCTAAGGATTTTTGTTTACTAGATTCACATTCAAACTTTACATTTTTAGTTTCACTAGTTGAGGCCTCAGCTAAATTAAATCCTAAGCCGGTTTTATCTCCTGATATTCTTTGAACACTTATTATTTTCCTAAGTGAATTACTACTATTTTCGAATTTGTCAAGTTTACAAATTTCTTCCTTAAGTTGTGTAGTTTCATTTTCTTCGCCTTTTTCTAAGTTGTGTAGTTTAATTTTTAATTCAAGTATTTCATTTTCTAATTGGTTATTTATGTGTTTTAGTGATTTGTTTTTAGTCATTACTTTTTGACCTAATTTGCATAATCTATTATATTCACTATCTAAGTCTTTTTCGTCTAATGATAAATTTTCATCACTAAAGTATTCGGTTTCGGAATGTACCTCACTTGATGTCTTAGCCATAAGACACTTCTCCTCCTTTGTGGTTTCTTTCTCATCTTCGTCACTATCACTCCATGCTCCTCCAACGAACGCCTTTTGATTTTGCTCCCTTGACATCATTGGACATCTTCCAATGAGATGATTTGGATCACCACATTTAAAACACTTCCTCTCGCTCTTGCTACCTTTGTCGTCTTTGTTTCTTTGGAGTGCCTTTCTTTCATCATGTGGTTGTCTAACGAATCTTCCTCGTCTTTTGAAAAACTTCTTGAAGTCTCTTACGGCCATGGCATATTCTTTGTCATCACTTTCGGAGGTTGAGCTATCCTCGTCACTAGATTCCTTCCTAGCTTTCAATGCAATTGACTTGCTTTGTTCTCTTTTTCCTTTGACCATCTCAGAGTCTTTCTTTATTATTGCTTCGTAGACTTTCAAGTTGCCGATCAACTCATCAAGTTGAAGAGTTGACAAGTTCTTCGATTCTTCAATCGCCGTAACTTTAGCTCGCCATTTTGGATGAAGAGCCCTAAGAAATTTCCTAACAAAATTCTTACTAGAAAAACTCTCATCAAGTGCTTTTAAACTTGTGATGATTGTGTTAAACCTAGCAAAAGCATTATCAATTGATTCATCTTCCGGAATCGTAAATTGTTCATATTGTTGAACAAGAAGATCTATTTTATTATCTTTGACTTGACTATTACCTTGTTGAGTTATTAGTAAAGAGTTCCAAATTTCTTTTGCGGCTTCACACATAAAGATTCTTTCGTATTCTTTACACGGTAACGCATTATAAATAACCATTTTTGCTTCATTATTTTTAGCAAGTTTTCTTTTTAAATCATCATTTTGTTTTTCAAAAGGTACTATTTCATCCTTTTTAGTTTCTGGGTTATTTTGAGTAGGTAAAAAATCACCATTAGTAATAACATGCCAAAGATCTAGATCTTTTGATTTCACATAAGTTTCGAATCGATTTTTCCAATAAAGAAATCCATCACTTTCAAATAGTGGTGGTTGATGAGTGTGTAAATACTTATCATTTTATACCCATAATAGACACTGAAATGACCTAAAACACCTGAATTATACTGCAGATATCCTTGTTTTGTGTTTTATGTGTCTCAGGTACTGAAGGATTGAAAACAGAGCAAATACGAGCATTTTTGGATCGACTTGGCAACAATTGTGCATTTGATCAAGTGAAGACGAAAGTCAAAGACAGAGTCAAAGTCAACCCCCCAAAATCCCAAAATGACACAAATGGTCCCTGGGAATAATTTATATTTTTGGCAGCTTAAGTCCTTGGATTTTCAGAAGTGTACAATTTTAGCCCTCAAAATTAAATCCAAATCCAATGATAATCCTAAATCCGGCCAACCCAACCCACACTTATTATAAACCCCACCCCAATCCAACACACCAACAGCCCAACCCTTCCATTTTTAAATAAAACCCAGACCCGAAAGGTTTGACCTCAGGTCAAACCTTTCTCCTTCAATACCAACCCGCCATAACTAAACCATACCACCTCACCCACTGTTTTCTCTGCCCCATCACCTCAACCCCCTCCTCTCTGCTTGTAACACCCCAACCCGACAAGGGCAAAGGTGTCACAGATACGGATTCTTATCAGAACAAACACAAGCATATGACATACATAATACAAAAGGATTCCAAGGGTTACAACTGAAAATCTGATATTACAAGGTTACAAATGAGATATACAATAATCACTAAGTCTGAATATAACTCTTCTAATCATCTCCAATCCAAATTAACTAGCAAGGTCTTCTAAGTCCAAGGTTCTCTCTATTAATAACCCAGCTTCCAACTAAAACCTGCCGCACACGAAAAGAAAACGTGCGGCTGAGCTTACAAAGCCCAGTGGACAGATATATAATAAACGGAAACGAAAGCAAAAGAAATGGAAGTAAAAGTAAAAGAACAGATACAGTATAACGAAATAGATAAGTCAAAGTACAGAGAGAGAGTAAAGGTTTAGGACAGTAATCCACCACGAGCCCAGAAACATATCATATCAAATCACATACCAGGGTGTATGGAGGGGTGACCTCAGCATACCAAGACAAGGTTGAGGGGATACCTCCAGGGTTGGAGTTGCAAGCTCCCAGGGTTGTGAAAGGCATGTATTGCACACAGTACCAGTCACCAGACATACCAGATATATCAGAAACAGAACAAGACTAGGATGCATCCATTCGCCCCCCAAGAACAAATCATATTGGCCATAATAACAGGAGTGTGCACATATCAGAATCAAGATGGGGACGGTGTAACCAAATCACTAGGGCTACACACTAGTCATGCCAGTGGTGCATCACAGACACGGCCATGTTACCTTCATGGCTAGGGTCACAAATTTGGCTCGGGTATCAAACTGGGATCAAGGGTCAAATGTCAAAGGTTCACATCATAATCAGGGTGTCATATCAGAAGGTTCAAATATCAGAAGGTCAACATCAGAAGGTCAATATCAGCAGGTCAATATCAGCAGGTCAATATCAGCAGGTCAGTAATCCAAGTTCCATAGTACTAGTTCAATTAAAAAGGTTTCTAATTAAGAGTCCATTTAAAACAATCTTTTAATAATTGTCTTCATAAAAATGATCCTTCAGAGTAGATTTCATAAATGATCCTTCAAAATGGTTTTTCATAAGATAGTCTTTTAAAATAGTTTCATACAAGTTAATAAAATCCCAATTAAAAGAGTATTGTATCATATTTGTAAACTTCATTTTAAATAGCTTTCTCTCAAATCATTTTCCAGGTCAGAATTAAAAGGCTTCTCAGTCTAGGTTCATATAATAGGTCAAAGGTTCAAGACAAAGGAATCATAGCAAGGTATCAATGTCAGGTATCATATTAGGGTTCATGTCAGGGTTCATATCAAGATTCAAGACAAGAGATAAATGCAGGGGTTCATTATCAGGAGGTCAAGTCTCAGGTATCAAATCAGAGGCTAAACAGATCAGAACATGAAAGAGGTCATAGGAAACCTTACAGAGAAGGTCAGAATATCTGTACCTTATTCCAGAAGCAAACACAAATCAGAAATGGATGACACAAAGTGGATCAGGACCTCTCTTTCTTCACACCTAGAGGGGTAGAAACGAATCACAAACCCTTCCATTTTAAGTAACCTTCTATATTTAGCTGGTTTCCAGATTTAGTAGGTTTCCTCTTTTAGCTTTTAGATTCCTCAAGTTACTCTTTTAGTCTTTTAGGTTTCATAATTTACACTTCATACCCCTTTACTTATCAAAGTTACAAAATGAAACCCTAGATTTACATAGTTTACATTTTAACCCCTCTCATTAATTTATTAACACATCAAGCATTTTATTTTCCAAGATTATAGAGTGTACCCTCAAATTAACTTATTATACGAATTATACCCTCAAGTTTCACGATTCACAATTTATAACCCTTAGCTTAGGAAAATAACACTTTACATCCTTTTTACATGTCTTGACAGTTTTTAGGTATTAACTGGACTCGTTTTAAATAATTTGTAAAACATATTAAACCTTCGAAATAAAATCTATAAAAATTCACAGACGTTCCCCAGGGTCTTTAGTATTTTATGTAATTTTTTCAGATTTTATTAAGTTGTCTAGATACGAACTAAAAATCCTTTTTCCCAACCTGTTCCAGAACCGGATCAATTAAAAACACCCGACCATTTTCCATATTCTTTCCCAGTCTAGAAAATTTATAAAATTCTACAAAAATTCCAGTAATTAGATAACATGAGATATTTTACTCAGCTAAAAGGAAACATCCTAATTCGTTATGGTTTGAAAATGATAAATGAAAAACCCAGAATGTTTTTCCAGACTTTACAAATACGACCAGACACATGATTTTCTAAAAATCAAAAAGTAGCCTTACAGGCCTCTAAAAATTACAAAATAAATTTCTCCAGATAGCCACTTCATTGAAATTAGTTTTAGACTCAAAAACCATCCCAATACCCGTTCACATCATAAATTTACAGCCGGTTAAAGTCGAGCAAAGTTCCAGATCAGAAGCATTTGTCACAGAACCATGTATATACTTAGGGTTTCTTCATCCCGTTCATTCATTCTTGACACCAAACGATTTTGGGTGAGTCCATAACACATTTAGGTCAATTAAGACAGGTCTTAAACACATTCAAGTCGAATTATTCCATCATACCAATTGTCCGATTCATACATACATGATTTTTAGGGTTTGTTAATTTATGATTTCATGTGACATTTTATGTGGCTTATAATTCGGTTAAAAAAATACAAGAACATGAACAAGGATTGAGCAAGGTACGTGATACCATACCCTCGTAGATCACACGAAGAACACGGATAACGAGAGATCAAAAACACCACACGAACGGATTTCTTCTTCTTCTTTCTTTGGTTCGTACGACAGCAGCCACACAAGACAAGAACACATAACAAGGATCGATTAGGGTTTGTTTTTAATGGTTCGAATGGATTAATGATATCAAGAACATGATTACCTTATAAATGAGAATGACACAAGGATAAGATCAAGCCTTCCTTTTGGTTTTATTTGTGTCGACAGCAGCAACAAGAAAAGAGGCAGCAGAAACTTTTGTTTAGAGGGGATTAGGGTTTGTTTTTGTTTAATTTTTTGTGTGAGCCGTGAATATGAGATGGAGAGGGGGAGGGTTCACGTTTTTTGTGAGGGTTTTTAGGGAGGAAAGAGAGCCAAAAATTTGGATGATTAAATGGTGATTAGTTCTTTCCAAAATTATGCACATTCATACTTATCTTCCAATTAACAATATTGTGTACATAAATTAATTTGATTTGGCCTATAGAGGCTTCTTAAGCGTGCCATAACTTTATTTATAAAGTTCTTGTGTTACTTCGTATTTTACTTTAGGATATATATTCATATGGTATGGTCTCGAATCATAACGTATCATATAACTCAAATTTTAATTCATAGCGTATTTTATAAGTTCTTAAAATTTTAAATCTGAGGGCATTTTTGTCATTTCGGATTGTATTAATTTTGGGGTTTTACAACTCTTCCCCTCTTAAAAGGAATTTTCGTCCTCGAAAATTGAAGTCGCAAGGTTAAACAAAGTCGTAGCAAGTCGCAAAAGTTCATCACAACATTTTCACGCCCGAGGAGGTTTATCAAAAGGATCTTCAGACCAAATAGTTTCTCATGACTCAAATCAAAACAAGGTGGTTTCAAATTCTCAGAAGGAGACGAATTAGGTTGATTCTGATCAAAAGGTCCATGCAACATAAAATGGACGATAGGTGAATCTTCAGAAAGCTCATATGGAATACGAATAAGATTTCAAATCGAATTAATTGCACCAGCAGAGAGCTCTTCAATGAGTTTAAGATTCATAACTGAGGTCAACAGAATGCAGCACGAGAGTCCAAATTCACCCAGATATTTAACGAACGAAGGTAGAGTATACGCATAGGTAGAATGAACCTAAGGTCTCATTAATCACGGATAATCCATCGGGAGTCAAGCTCTAAACTTCTTAGGTACTTCCCGAGATATCCTATGGCCACAATGAGGGCACGTTATATGGTGTAAGTATTATCACGTTAATAATACCAGCACCACATAAATATGCCTTCATGATGATCATACTTTATCTCGAGTCGTAAGCAAAACAATCTATCTTCATCCACCGAGTACTTCTACAGTCTCAGAGGTCAACAAAAACAAATGTCATAATCAAGAGGGAAAGCCAAACTACTCGCCATGGAGATTCTCAAAATGCCCAAGAGGCATCGAAATGATTAACAAAGATCAGAGGTCAGAGTCGGAATCTGAAGGTAAGGATCAAATAGTGTCAGGAAATTACTATGCAATTCTTAATGCTTTCAAGATTCATTTAGGTTTCAAAACTTAGGTGGTGCAAGGCATAAGCTTTCAATTTCCAAGGGGGATCTCAAGAGGCTTAAACCAAGAGTAAGGTACGAATCAGAGTGATGCGGAAGCAATGATGCTTAAACAAATGCCTTATAGTCTACCCATTCCTCACCGGTCAGAACTTAAGCTCCTATAGGGAAATCCTTAAGCAAATTTTCAAAGGTTGTCTTACGAGCGCCTACAGGGAAAGCTTAGTGGTCCTAACTTACACAGGTCAAGGGTAAATGTATTACGAAATCGCAGCCTGTCTCTCTGATACCATAATTGTAACACCCCAACCCGACAAGGGCAAAGGTGTCACAGATACGGATTCTTATCAGAACAAACACAAGCATATGACATACATAATACAAAAGGATTCCAAGGGTTACAACTGAAAATCTGATATTACAAGGTTACAAATGAGATATACAATAATCACTAAGTCTGAATATAACTCTTCTAATCATCTCCAATCCAAATTAACTAGCAAGGTCTTCTAAGTCCAAGGTTCTCTCTATTAATAACCCAGCTTCCAACTAAAACCTGCCGCACACGAAAAGAAAACGTGCGGCTGAGCTTACAAAGCCCAGTGGACAGATATATAATAAACGGAAACGAAAGCAAAAGAAATGGAAGTAAAAGTAAAAGAACAGATACAGTATAACGAAATAGATAAGTCAAAGTACAGAGAGAGAGTAAAGGTTTAGGACAGTAATCCACCACGAGCCCAGAAACATATCATATCAAATCACATACCAGGGTGTATGGAGGGGTGACCTCAGCATACCAAGACAAGGTTGAGGGGATACCTCCAGGGTTGGAGTTGCAAGCTCCCAGGGTTGTGAAAGGCATGTATTGCACACAGTACCAGTCACCAGACATACCAGATATATCAGAAACAGAACAAGACTAGGATGCATCCATTCGCCCCCCAAGAACAAATCATATTGGCCATAATAACAGGAGTGTGCACATATCAGAATCAAGATGGGGACGGTGTAACCAAATCACTAGGGCTACACACTAGTCATGCCAGTGGTGCATCACAGACACGGCCATGTTACCTTCATGGCTAGGGTCACAAATTTGGCTCGGGTATCAAACTGGGATCAAGGGTCAAATGTCAAAGGTTCACATCATAATCAGGGTGTCATATCAGGAGGTTCAAATATCAGAAGGTCAACATCAGAAGGTCAATATCAGCAGGTCAATATCAGCAGGTCAATATCAGCAGGTCAGTAATCCAAGTTCCATAGTACTAGTTCAATTAAAAAGGTTTCTAATTAAGAGTCCATTTAAAACAATCTTTTAATAATTGTCTTCATAAAAATGATCCTTCAAAGTAGATTTCATAAATGATCCTTCAAAATGGTTTTTCATAAGATAGTCTTTTAAAATAGTTTCATACAAGTTAATAAAATCCCAATTAAAAGAGTATTGTATCATATTTGTAAACTTCATTTTAAATAGCTTTCTCTCAAATCATTTTCCAGGTCAGAATTAAAAGGCTTCTCAGTCTAGGTTCATATAATAGGTCAAAGGTTCAAGACAAAGGAATCATAGCAAGGTATCAATGTCAGGTATCATATTAGGGTTCATGTCAGGGTTCATATCAAGATTCAAGACAAGAGATAAATGCAGGGGTTCATTATCAGGAGGTCAAGTCTCAGGTATCAAATCAGAGGCTAAACAGATCAGAACATGAAAGAGGTCATAGGAAACCTTACAGAGAAGGTCAGAATATCTGTACCTTATTCCAGAACCAAACACAAATCAGAAATGGATGACACAAAGTGGATCAGGACCTCTCTTTCTTCACACCTAGAGGGGTAGAAACGAATCACAAACCCTTCCATTTTAAGTAACCTTCTATATTTAGCTGGTTTCCAGATTTAGTAGGTTTCCTCTTTTAGCTTTTAGATTCCTCAAGTTACTCTTTTAGTCTTTTAGGTTTCATAATTTACACTTCATACCCCTTTACTTATCAAAGTTACAAAATGAAACCCTAGATTTACATTGTTTACATTTTAACCCCTCTCATTAATTTATTAACACATCAAGCATTTTATTTTCCAAGATTATAGAGTGTACCCTCAAATTAACTTATTATACGAATTATACCCTCAAGTTTCACGATTCACAATTTATAACCCTTAGCTTAGGAAAATAACACTTTACATCCTTTTTACATGTCTTGACAGTTTTTAGGTATTAACTGGACTCGTTTTAAATAATTTGTAAACCATATTAAACCTTCGAAATAAAATCTATAAAAATTCACAGACGTTCCCCAGGGTCTTTAGTATTTTATGTAATTTTTTCAGATTTTATTAAGTTGTCTAGATACGAACTAAAAATCCTTTTTCCCAACCTGTTCCAGAACCGGATCAATTAAAAACACCCGACCATTTTCCATATTCTTTCCCAGTCTAGAAAATTTATAAAATTCTACAAAAATTCCAGTAATTAGATAACATGTGATATTTTACTCAGATAAAAGGACACATCCTAATTCGTTATGGTTTGAAAATGATAAATGAAAAACCCGGACTGTTTTTCCAGACTTTACAAATACGACCAGACACATGATTTTCTAAAAATCAAAAAGTAGCCTTACAGGCCTCTAAAAATTACAAAATAAATTTCTCCAGATAGCCACTTCATTGAAATTAGTTTTAGACTCAAAAACCATCCCAATACCCGTTCACATCATAAATTTACAGCCGGTTAAAGTCGAGCAAAGTTCCAGATCAGAAGCATTTGTCACAGAACCATGTATATACTTAGGGTTTCTTCATCCCGTTCATTCATTCTTGACACCAAACGATTTTGGGTGAGTCCATAACACATTTAGGTCAATTAAGACAGGTCTTAAACACATTCAAGTCGAATTATTCCATCATACCAATTGTCCGATTCATACATACATGATTTTTAGGGTTTGTTAATTTATGATTTCATGTGACATTTTATGTGGCTTATAATTCGGTTAAAAAAATACAAGAACATGAACAAGGATTGAGCAAGGTACGTGATACCATACCCTCGTAGATCACACGAAGAACACGGATAACGAGAGATCAAAAACACCACACGAACGGATTTCTTCTTCTTCTTTCTTTGGTTCGTACGACAGCAGCCACACAAGACAAGAACACATAACAAGGATCGATTAGGGTTTGTTTTTAATGGTTCGAATGGATTAATGATATCAAGAACATGATTACCTTATAAATGAGAATGACACAAGGATAAGATCAAGCCTTCCTTTTGGTTTTATTTGTGTCGACAGCAGCAACAAGAAAAGAGGCAGCAGAAACTTTTGTTTAGAGGGGATTAGGGTTTGTTTTTGTTTAATTTTTTGTGTGAGCCGTGAATATGAGATGGAGAGGGGGAGGGTTCACGTTTTTTGTGAGGGTTTTTAGGGAGGAAAGAGAGCCAAAAATTTGGATGATTAAATGGTGATTAGTTCTTTCCAAAATTATGCACATTCATACTTATCTTCCAATTAACAATGTTGTGTACATAAATTAATTTGATTTGGCCTATAGAGGCTTCTTAAGCGTGCCATAACTTTATTTATAAAGTTCTTGTGTTACTTCGTATTTTACTTTAGGATATATATTCATATGGTATGGTCTCGAATCATAACGTATCATATAACTCAAATTTTAATTCATAGCGTATTTTATAAGTTCTTAAAATTTTAAATCTGAGGGCATTTTTGTCATTTCGGATTGTATTAATTTTGGGGTTTTACACTGCTACACTTCACCTAACAGCCAAAACGCATTTATTGCTTCTTCCTCCTCCCCAAGTTACCAGTCCTAGTGGTTTTCCCACTCACCACACTTTTGGCGCCAAAATGAGATTTAACAGCTGAGATTGATTCAAGACCATCCAAGGGTGTAGAATGGACCAGAGAAGGAAATAGGACCTATCCCATCTTAGTTTTGTATATATAGGACCACAATGTAGCCTTAATTGGCAGTTAGTTTTTATTTTAAGTCGTATTGTATTTTAAAAGTTCAAAGTTTATCAATTTTAGTTTTCAGTTGTTATTACAAGTAATTTGAAGTCTGTTTTATGTTAAACCTTTGTATAATTCCTAAGTGTTAATGAAAATCTCAAGTTTCAAATTTCTATGGTGACCATTGATTCGAATTAAGCAGTTGTTGTTTGTTGAAGCTAGTTATCAGTTCATAAGGGCTTATATAAGCTTAATGAAGCTTTTCCTAAAGTTATAATAACCTAAATCAGTGTAACTCTTAAAAAACAAAAAAAGTCAATAAAGTCAAAATAAGTTGAAAAATAAGCTGTTGAGAAGAAGAAGCAAGGAGCAGGGTGTATCATGGATGGCCTTTGGTTTAGAGCTTCTTGGGAAGCTATAGGTTGATCTGTTCATTGGTTATCAGTTCTAGTTTGGAGCTAATGCAAATTGTAAGAAATCTCCAAATTCCAAGTTTTACTGTACAAGAGCTTATTTATGTGCTTATTGATGTTCTCAGTACTTCTTTATGTTATTTAAGTTAAAATAAGTCAGTTTGATAGTTGGTGTAAGTCTAAAATCTCATTTTCACTCTTTAAATTAAAATCAGTCCTTAAATAGCCATAATTAGTAAAGCTTATTAGAGTGCTTATTCTCAGTTCAAAATCACTTTTTAGTGCTTATCATACTCATTGGTCATCTTTAAATCCAGAATCCTAGCTTAAACATAGCTGTTGCTTTTAAAAAACCATAACAGGTCCCATAAAGGACTGTTTGGGTTAAAAACCCAAAATGGGTCATTCTGTGTGAGTACTGTGCATTTGCTATTTTGCCAGCTTTAATCTTGCTTAACTTTGCTGTTGTAAGCTTTTTGTAGAATCTTTCAAGCCAATTTGAAGCTTTGTGCAGTTTTACATCAATAGGTTCAAAGTTAGAACCCCAACTGCCCAAATAAGCCAATATAAGCCACAAGCTTATTAGGACCTTATCCTTGGCATTTCTGAGTTCCTTATAGTCAATATAGTAATAGCCAAAAAGCCTAGTAAGTATCCCTTTGATTTAAGCCCTCTGCACAAAACCAAACCATAGCAGACTAAATTTTTCGTATTTTCCATTCTGCATCAAATTTCTTTTATTTTTCATTTCTTCATCTTAAGTCCAATTAAGCTGAAATTTGGCACGCATATAGTTTGTTGGCTTGTGTACTTATTCATATTTTTAGTTTATTTTTTAGAATTTTTCTAACCAGCTTATTAGTGGCTTGAAAAAGCTCGTTTTTACCCTGTTCACACCAAAATCAGCAGTCCATTTCCATTTTAAGAGCTTATTAGCTTATTCCCTTAGCTTTTTCTAGAATTTATAGCTTATTTATAGTTATCTCAGTCCAAGTAGCTTATTTCAATTCACTGTTAGCTTATTTAATTAGCTTATAGCTTATTTCTCTAAATTCCTAGTTCTAGTTAAAACTTTTAACCAACTGTCATCATTTCCGCTTATTTCTTGCTTATTTAGTAAGATATAAAATTAGTTCCTTTTTAAAAGTTGTTATTAGATAGCTTATTAATAAGTTTGTAAAAGAAAAAAGTAAAAAAAAATAGTTTACAAAAAAGGTGCAACTGGGACTCGAACCCTGGTCTCTCAGCACACAACACCAAAGCCTCACACCACACACACTTAACCAGAATGCCCTTGGGTCTTTTCTGGTTAAGCTTTGCACCCTTTATTATTTAAACCTTGTTTTCATATTAAGCCATCCGAATTCTTTAGCTTATTATCAGCTTATTAGAATAAGCTGGCATCTTTTTTATAATTTTCCTAGGTTTGTTTTAGCATAAGGTAATTTCACAAAAAATTTCAGAATTTTTAGAATAGTTTTAGTATTTTTAATTAATTTTTCTTTTACGTTTAGTTTTTGATTCATAATCAAAAATATAAAAGTAAAAAAAAAATATAAATCTTTTTTCTAAAATTTTCTTTTATTATTTAGGATTTAAGAAAAATAATTTTGCACTTATAGGACTTATTTTTAGAGATTTCACTTTTTAATCGCGTTTTAGAATTCCCGTAACGCGTTTTTAATATAATTTGTTAACCTTAATTTTCTTGTGAGAATTTGTTTCTCATTTGTTAAATTAGAATAAAAATAAAAGCAAAAATTCCATATCATCAGTCACTCTAATCCAAACCTTACACGGTTGTCCATTCACTCCTCGCTGGGACACGACCCGGGTAATCACTTATCTGGTATCACACACACAAACATGAGTTTTTGCAAGTTAGCTTTTTTCCTAAAGGGTTGATTTGTCTTTATTCACGCGTATCCGTCTGATATTATTTGTTGGATCGATATACTCTGACCAAACTAACTTATAGCTTGTCTACGGTTTAACAACTTTGAATGAATTCAAAACTATTAATAATGAAACACTGATATACTTTGCTAAGTATGCGGAATCTACTTTAACAAAGCTAAGAAGAATTAATAAACAACTTTGAATATTATTAAAACCTTGAACCTGCTTTCTTACACAGATTCACTAACAAACTCTAATCACTAATACTTCTAACAAGCTTCTTCGTGTAAACTTGTCTCTCTAAAATCTTATCTAATCGTATCTCTAATCGCATATGTCTAATGCCAACCTAGGGATCCTTTTATAGGCACAAGGAAAACCCTAGTCGGTTTACAAACTTGAACGACAAGTAATTCTAATTATAACTCTAATCTAATACGAACATTCTAGAATTACACATTAGTCCTTAAACTATTTGCATAGCAGTCCTTCAACGAGCAGCAGTACTTTGACTTAATTAGCAGTACTTTGACTTGAGTAGCAGTACTTTGACTTTCAGCAGTACTTTGATATTTCATAGCCCAACAATCCTCCCCTAACTTGAATTCTACTTGCTTGATTTCAAGTTCCTTTGTATTTCTTTAACTTCAACACTTTATCTTCAAGGAAAGGTTGTTTCTTTGAAATCTGTCTCGTTGTTGTTTTGTCATCATCAATGCAATCAGTATCTTCAATCTTCATCAGCAACAATTCTTTTCAGCATCATATCTTTTCAGCAACACAGCATCATATTGACAATAGGTACATCAGATCTTAAAAGTTTCATACTATTCTCATCACTTCCAGGTGTGTTAACTCCTGTGAGAGGTGAATCATTGAAAACTTAATGGATTTTGATGTCTCTTTACCAAAGCCATTAACTCTGGAGTAGCCAATGTTTAGATTTAGGAAAAACCATGGTACATTGATAACCATATGATTTTTAGCAAATCATCAGCTATCAACGGATTTGAGTAGTCTTTACCAAATAGCCGTTTGCTTTTGGACTAGCTAGTTCTTTTAGTACAATCACTACCATGGTGAACTAATTACCATATAATGGTTTTCCACAGCCTTTACCACAAAGCCATTATCTTGTGGGCTAGCCAACTCTTCACTAATATAGATATGGTGAGTTGAAAACCATACAATTTTTAGTAAATTGTCAACTAAAAACGGATTTGATAATCACATCAGAGCCGTACCCTCATGATGAGTCAAACTCTTTCTTGTTTATTAAACATGGTGAGTTGATTACCATTTGTTGTGTAGTACAAGTACTAACACCATGCTGTTGCTTTCAAAACCATTTGTTGCTGTTTAATCTTTGTGCTTCAAAATGTTTTTGCACTTATAAAAAATTACTGACTTTATCAAAAGACTTTACTGGTTTTATGCTGCAAGCAGTACTTTGAGAAAGTACTGTTTGACTAGCAGTACTTTGAAAAAAGTACTTATTTTTCAAAAGATTTATATAATAATTAAACCATACCAGTAGTTATGCATTAATCTTCAGATTCAGTTGTCCACTTGATAAACAATTTTATGACCATCAATGCTACTTCATTCTCTTGTTCCACTTCCATGCCATGCTCTAGCATCCTGATCATCAGATCTCTTGTGAGTAGATATCTCTGTTCTGCTAGCATATGAATCATAGTGCCATCTTCTAACTCCAAAACATGTATTCCAACTGATTCAAAGAATCTCCATCTGTTAATCTCCCAATTGTCTTGATTTTCCCACAAAGTATTGTCCTTTGTTTCCTCTGTCTCCCAGATTGTTGTGAGATCTCCTAACAATATCAAACCTACTCCTTGTGGTGGAATATGCTCAAAATAAGTTTGTACTTGGAGATATAACTGAAGCATATCATCTCTATCAATCAGATGTAGTATATCCCATAATGAATTGAACACTCTAAAACTTCCATCTTGTCTATGGAAGATCAGATAATCTCCTTCTTGAGATTCTACAACTGAAAAAGTAGATATCTTGGACTTCTTATCAGTATCTTCTTTCAATTTTGGATGTTCAAAATCAACAACTCTAAGATAATTCCTGAGCTCATCAACTGTATCTGTTCTCAATTCAAATGCTTCCTTGAACTTCTTTGATGGCTGTTGATCAGTAGTTCTTTTCCTCTTTGAGCTTCTTGTAACAGCTCTTTCCTTTCTTTTATCTTCAAGCTCCTTATCTTCAAAAGAAATAATGCTTGCAAGATCCTTTTCTATAGCTTCTCTAACAGCATCATACAGATCCTTCATCTCTGTATATGTCAATCTGACTAAACCTGTATATCCTTGACCTTTCAGATAAGCCATCATATCATTCCTTTCTCTAGCTTTACTAATTGGCCTTTGTGATTGAACAATCTTCCTTGATTCTTCAGCATCTATCTCTGCTTGCAATATTCTAGCTGCTTCCTCATTTTTGGCAATCTGAATTTGTCTTAACTGTGCCAATGTCATCTTCTTCTTCTTCTTTTCTACCAAGATTCCTTTGCCTTTATCTTTTGGATCTATTTCCTGAGTAGGTTGAGAAGAAGTATGATGTTGTTGTTCAACCTCATGAATACTGATGCCTCTTTGACTTGACATATTAAGCATAATGTCAGCAATTGTTTCATCATCACTGTTAGTATGAGCTATAACATCTTCTTCCTGAGCTAGTTTAGAAGGGCCAACTTCCTCTTGAACTTGAATTGAAGGACCAATATCTTCTTCAAAATCTAAAGTTCTAGGTGTAATAGTAAATTGCCTCTCAGTACCTTGTTGAGCAGTACTTTCAGCTTCAGCTCCTTCCAAGTTTATTTCCTCAGTATCACCACTTCTTACTTCAACAGCAGCTTCTTCCAAATTGATTTGCTCTGTTTCATCACTCTTCCTCTCAGCAGTATCTTGAGGAATATTTTCAGGTGGTGTCCTCTGAGTATCATCCATAAATCCAGCATCTTGTTCAAAACCAGCATCTTCATTCAAATTCTCTAAATTCCTCCCCAATTGGAATGAAGATTGCTTCTTAGACTTTTTCTTCTTTGACTGAGAAGACTTCTTAGGTTTCTGACCACTCTGCTTCTGAGACTTTACCCATAATCGATGGTGTTGAACTAGTGGCCAAACAAACTTCTTCAACCGTTGAAACTGAGTCTTTAATTTGACTATCTTAGCAGCTTGAGCCTCACTCTCCTTTTTCAGCCTCCTTAACTCCCTTGTTAAAGCATAATTATCCAACTCTGCCTCTTCTTCTTCAAATTGCTTAGACATATTTGTGGAAGAATAATCATTAGGAGATGGTGGTTGATTCATACCTTGGTCTGACTCCTCATGAGTAGGAATGTCCATAGGAGCAGTATCTTCCCGAGTAGCAGAATGTGGAGAAGTAGTATGTTGAGAAGCAGTAGGTTGAGGAATACTAACTTCTCTTGAAACTGGAGACTCTTGGCTTGCTGATTCAGAATTTGCTTCTTGCTCTTGCTCTTGCTCTGCATCTCTAACAACTTGTGCAACTCCCAATATATGAGCAGTCAAAGTTGTGTTGGTTCCAGAAAACTTGACACTTTGTTTAGATAGAAAAGTAAACACCTTTGGTGGAAGTTTAACAGTGGGTAAAAAACTTTGAGGTTTAGGGACATCCTCAAGTTGATTGTTCAAGAATAACTGAACAAACCTTGGATACATTAAGAATGGCGAACCATTAGCAATATGTGTAAGCATACCATCAAGAATTAGTCTTGAAAAGTTGAATCTTTGATCGGTAGCCAAACCCACTAATGCAGATGCAATATTTTGACCAAATTGATCAAAAGAAGTACTCTTGGGACTTAAACAATGAAGTAAGACGTGAATGAGGTACTTCCAATGAGAACAAAACAAAGGCTTTTGAAAAGTAAGTTTCGTCAGATCTCCTTCATAACCTATATCACTTAAAGTGTCCCAAAGCACTTGTTTTTCAAAACGAACAGCCCCTCCTTCATCATTAAACATCAAAACATCCCTAATCGTGGCCTCAGAAATCCGAATAGTTCGTCCAGTAACCGTAGCCCTAATCAACGATTCATCTTCAATCGTTGCAGTAGCCCAAAATTCTTGCATCCAGGGACCAATAACATCAGGGTCAACTAAAATAGAGTAGTTGATGGAAGACCCAGTTAAGAAATCAATGATCGCATGAAAATCAACATTATCCCTTGTCTTGTCCAAATTAGCGATCATATTGTGTTTGCTAACAGTGAGTCGATTAGCCATGATGAGTGGTAGAGAAGTATTCGCTGTGAGTGTGTGTTTTGTTAAAAAGATTGTGGTGTAAAAGCGAATGAGGGATCTCAAATATGGTAAAAGGCGGGGAAATAGGGAGAGTTTCTTTAAATAGGATGGAAACAAATCAAACTCAAAATAATAAAGTTACCGTTTTGATTAACTTATTATCTCCGCCGTAAGGAATTAATTAACCGTAGCCCCACAATTTTTGACCGTTGGAACAGTACATCCACGTAAGCAGTACGTTGAAGCAGTACTTTGCTGAGTCAGTACTTTAAGCAACAAAGCAGTACGTTCCATCTTCTTATCCACAATCAACACTCCAAACTAAACCAAGAACTTGTAAATGGTTCATGCATAAGTTCTAACTAATGACTATGTTGCCTCCCCTCAAATACAACATATGGTCTAAACTAAACTTCTAAAAACCAATACTTTCATTAAGAACTAATAGAAAGTATACTAACTAATACTAAAGCCTCCCCTCAAATGTAGCCTAGTAGTTAATCATCCCAATGCTCACAACTAAGTGGTTGAATCTTGAAACATCAAATCCCTTAGTGAGTAGATCAGCTACATTATCATCTGTGTGAACCTTAACCACATTTATAAGCCTGTGCTCATAACAATCCCGAATGAAGTGATGCCTAATCTGAATATGCTTGGTCTTGGAGTGATAAACTGGATTCTTCACAATGCAAATGGTACTCTCATTATCAATATTGATAGGAGTATTTTTGAAGTTGAATCCATAATCCAAGAGTTGATTTTGCATCCACAAAACTTGTCCACAACAGCTTGCAGCAGCAACATATTCTGCTTCAGTAGAGGAGGTTGCAGCAATTGTTTGCTTTTTACATTGCCAGGAAACTAATCTGCTTCCAAGATATTGACATCCTCCTGAGGTTGATCTTCTATCATAGTTATCCCCTGCATAGTCACTATCTGAAAAAGCTTCCAAATGAAAAGGTGACTCCTTAGGATACCATAATCCTAACTTTGGTTGATGCTTGAGATATCGAAAAATCCTCTTGACTGCATACATATGGGAAACCTTGGGTGTAACCTGATATCTTGCACACAAACATACAGCAAACATGATGTCAGGTCTTGATGCAGTTAAGTACATAAGACAACCAATCATTGATCTATAAAGCTTGACATCCACAGCTTGTCCATCTTCATCCTTGCCTAAGGGTTTATTGTTATCAATGGGTGTGGTGGCAGGCCTGAGATTTGGAAGGTCAAATCTTTTAAGTATGTCTGCAACATACTTTTCTTGGTTAATGAAGATTCCATCTTTTGTTTGTCTAACTTGAAGTCCCAAAAAGAAAGTTAATTCTCCCATAGAACTCATTTGAAACTCCTTCTGCATAAGATCTTCAAATTCTTTCACCATAGACTTCTTTGTGGCTCCAAATATAATATCATCCACATATACTTGGACTAACATAATGTCTTTCTTATCCCTTTTGATAAACAAAGTCTTATCAATTGCTCCTCTCCTATAACCATGTTGTAATAGAAAATTTGAGAGTCTCTCATACCAAGCTCTGGGAGCTTGATGAAGGCCATACAGTGCCTTGATCACTTTGTAGACTTTGTTTGGATGTGCAGGATCTTCAAAACCAGGAGGTTGTTTAACATAAACTTCCTCAGAAATTGTGCCATAAAGAAAAGCACTTTTCACATCCATTTGGTAGACAGGAAATCCCATATATGATGCAAAGGCAAGAAATAACCTTATTGCCTCTATCCTTGCAACAAGAGCAAATACTTCATCATAATCCACTCCTTCTTCTTGGCGATATCCTTGTGCAACCAATCTAGCTTTATTTTTGATAACATTCCCTCTTTCATCTCTTTTGATTCTGAAAACCCATCTTGTACCAATGACTCTTTTGCCATCTGGTAAATCACATAATACCCAAACTTCTTGAAGCGTGAATTGTAGAAGCTCCTCTTGCATGGCTTCAACCCAACTTTCATTAGCTAAAGCTTGAGCTACCTTCTTGGGTTCTTCTTGAGATAGAAAGCAAGCAAACAGGCATGTTTGTTGATCCTTGTGATTCATCCTGTTTTGTTTGTAAACAAAGCTAAGTAAAGCAGTATGTTGCTTAGAAAGTCCTTTAACTTTGTTCCTTGTAACCACTCCTGAAGAGGGTGATCCAATAATGTTACTTTGAGGATGAGCTTTATGAACTCTCAATGTAGGAGTTGGTGGTACTGGAAGATCAGACTCCAAGTTAGTAAAATCAATCCCTTCATTGGAGAAAATACCTTCTTGATTAAGCTCATCATCAATTTCTTCTAAACCAGGAATGTTAGCATTATCCAAATCATCATCATCAACATTGGAATCATCAGCATTGTTCCAATTTGATTGTTCTAACACACCAGAAGTACTGTCAAAAAGATCATCAGTACTTTGATCAAAAGTACTGTGAACAGTATCTTGAAATACACTCTTTTTCTTTGCAGCTTCATAAGCCTTCCTTTGTTCATCTTCATAGGATTGTGCTATAGTTTCTTGAAAAAGCATCCTATTAAGTTCATCTTGTATGGCTTGATCTTCATCAGATACTGTATTAGTTGGTTGAGCAGTACTTTGGTCTTCATCTGTTACTTCAGGTTCTTTGTCAGGAACATCTTCTGGTGTAACATTGACTCCATGAACAATGTACTGTGAATCATCTTCTTTGTGATTAGCCTGATTCTCTTCTCTAACAGGAACATAATTCATAGATGGAGTGAACTTGAGATCAAGATCAAACATCCAATCAGGACCTTTACCTCTCTGAGTTTCCTTATCTTCCAAAAATTCAACATGAAGAAAATCTTGTACCCTTTTGGTATTCCTGTTATAAACTCTAAAACCTTTGCTATTTGTACAATAACCCAATAGATATCCTTCATCTGACTTACCATCAAATTTTCCCAGAGAGTCAATGGTATTTAGAATAGTCAGAGAGCAGCCAAAAGGTTTTAGAAAACGAATGTTTGGTTTCTTTCCCATTAGTAACTCATAAGGTGTCTTCATCTGAGGTTTAGTTACTGAAACTCTATTTAACACATAGCAAGCAGTACTTATGGCTTCAGCCCAAAAGAGAATAGGTAATTGGGAATCTGCAAGCATTGTTCGAGCTGCTTCTATCAAAGTCATGTTCTTTCTTTCTGCAACACCATTCTGCTGGGGTGTTCTAGCAATGCTAAACTCTCTCTTGATCCCTTTCTTGGCACAGAATTCATCCATATGCTTGTTCTTGAATTCTGTTCCATTGTCACATCTAATACCTCTTACTTTGAGTCTTAATTGATTTTCAAGGGCTACTATCAGGTCATGGATAGCATCAAAGGTTTCATCTTTGAATCCCAAGAAAAAGACCCAACTAAATCGGCAACAATCATCTGTCACAACCAAGCAGTACTTCTTCTTGTTTAAACTCTCTACTGAAACTGGTCCAAACAGATCCATGTGTAGCAACTCCAAAGGTTCTCTAATATCTCTTTCCCCAAGCTTCTTACATGAAGCTTTATGTTGTTTACCCTTCTTGCAAGCCAAACATGAATGATCAGTCTTGAATGTTTTGGAAGGTAAACCTCTAACTAAATTTCCTTTGACCAGCTTGTTGATGTTCTTAAAATTAACATGACCTAGTCTTCTGTGCCACAAATGTGCTTCTTCCAATGATGCCTTTGCTACTGAACATGTTGCTCTTTCAGCAGAATTGAGACTCTTTAAGTCTAAACTTTACACATCATTGGTTCGTGGTACTCTCAATGTTACCAAGTGATCATCAACAAATTTGAACTCAGGGGAGAGAATGAGACATTCTGTATCAGTGAACAGAATTGGGTACTTCTTGTCACAAATTTGAGATACTGACAAAAGATTGAACTTGAGCTCCTTCACATATCTAACATTCTCAAAATCAATACATCCAGCCTTGATTGTTCCTTTGCCAGTGATTCTCCCTCCATCAGGATCATTACCAAATGCAACTCTTCCTCCATAATATGCCTTAAAATCTGACAGGATCTCCTTGTCCCCTGTCATGCTGCCAGAGCAACCACTATCAACAATAATATGATCTTTAAGCTCCTCCTCTGGGTTGCCCTGCACATTAAAGAAAAGGGTTAGTTTCTTTTAGGAACCCAAGCCATTACTGACTTGTGTTCCCCTTGTGGAGTGACATACTTGAATTCCTTCAGTATGTAATCTCCACTGGTTTTAAAGGCATGGTCAATGATTATTTGAGTTGGTCCCATGTCCTGTGTTGTATTATCAACAACACTCCCTGTTTACACCTTATCTGATGAAAGTACTGCTTGTTCCCCATCAGTACTTTCTTTCTGAACCCAATTTCGTTTGACCTTAGGTTTCTCTGATCTAGGTATTCTGCTTGAGGTGTAAGACCTTTTATATGAATTGAACTTCTTAGGTCTTCTAGGTGAAAAAGTGTTAGCAGTACCATGATTGGGTGAAAACTTATCAGTCCTTTGAGAAGGTACTTCTTGAGACTTAGCAATGTGTGAAGGTACTGGTGGTTTGGAAAACATTCTTTTCTGGTGAGGGTACCTATAGTCTTTATAGAAATTACTATGGTTGACCCTATTTGAGTGATTCCAAACTGGTCTAGTCTCTCTTGGCTTATGGGTGGCAGGTCTATTCTTTGGGAACTGACTTAAATATTCTGAGTGTAAGTCACAATGCTTAATCAAGTGATCAGGACTATAGCATACATAACATAACTTTCTCTCCATATTCCCAAATCCTCTTCTATGATTAAAAGGTTTCCTATAGTGAGCAGTATTTTGAAAAGATTCTCTTGGAGGTACTGCTGAATGTCCAGCAGTACTTTGAAAAGTTTTTGGAGGTACTGCTTGTTTATGAAAGGCTGTAGGAAACTTTTGATCATTACCCCTTTGAAAATCATTCTTAGGTTTCTCAGAACTAAATTGACCAGTAAGCTTCTTCCTAAACTCTAGGTTGTCTACACCATAACGAGAAACATCTGTCCTAAGTGGTTGAAACTGACCAGTGGGTGGAGGAACTGAGTGGTACTCCTTATCTTTCTTAAACTCAGGAGGTGATTCACTAATTGGTTCCTCATTCCTAGATGTGTTTTCTTCTGAGCTTGTAAGGTCATCATCACTAGGTGGAATCTCTTCCTTATCACTAGGTGGGGATTCTTCCTTATCACTAGGTGAGGTCTCATCTGAACTACTATCTTCACCATAACCTAGTCCAGCTCTACTGTTTATGACTCTTTGTTTTTCAACAAATTGAACATGTGATAGACCAGCCTGTTTAATACTACCAAGTTTTTCTAACAAAGCATCTCTTTCCTTAGTAATCTTTTCTAATTCAGACACCCTACATCCTAACTTCCATTCACTTAATTTCAATTGGTAATCTTGTTGCTCATATTTTTCTGCCCAAGCCATTTCATTATTTTCATGTGTTAATATTTTGGCTTCCAATGACTCTAAAGTTAATTGATAACCAGCTACCTCAGACCTAGCTGTTCTACAATTATCTCTTTCAGTCACATATTCTTTAAGCAACTTTTGATAAACATTATTACACTTAGAGCATACCTCAGAGACATTGGATGAACTTGGTGAAGTAGCTACCATAGCAATCTGAACAGGTTCATCTTCATCCTCCATGCTCCAGTCAAAGCTTCCAAGACCATCTCTTGATTCCAAAGCAGCATATCCTGGTTCCTCATCAAAAGCTGTGCCCCAATCAATCTCTTCCATTGCAACCATAGAATAGGTTACAGGTTCATCATCAAATTCAGCACTCCAGTCAATCTCTGCTAAATTTTCTTGAGCCACCAAAGCTTTTGGTTGTGATTCAGTAATAGGAACCTCCTTTCTTTCAACCTTGGGTTGTTCAACCATCCTGTTTGCCTGATATTTTGCAAACTTGCATTCCCTTGCAAAGTGTCCAAGCTTTTGACAATTGAAACATTCAATCTTGGATTTGTCAAAAGTTATACCTTGTTTGGTTTTGAAATCAATTCCCCTTCCTGTCTTGTTCATGAACTTCTTGATCCTTGCAGTGATCATAGCTACTTGCCATCTTATGTCAATCTCCTCTAAAGCATCTTCTTCAATCTGCAACAAGTCTTCTTGATAGGTAACAGGTAAAGTGGCTTGTTGTGCAAAGAAGGAACATACAACATCATCAGAATTGGTGTTGTTTGTTGGTGATGGGTTGGGAGTAGTTGTGGTTGTGCAAACATGCTGTGAATCACCAACAGTACTTTGAGAAGGATAAGCAGTACTTTTAGTGGAAGTACTGCTTCTGTTTTCAGAAGACACAAAAGCTATATTGTGAGTTTTCTGAGAACTGTGACCATTCATCTCTTGCTCGTACACTTTCAAATTGTTATAGAGATCATCAAAGTCCATAGACTCCAATCCAGGTTGTCCTCTAATCATAGTAGCAACCACATGCCAGACAGATGGCAAACTCCTTAAGAACTTCAAATTTGCATCTTCAACAGATACCTCTGCTCCATACAGTTCTAGCATACTAAGTAGATTTTGAAATCTGTCATAGGCAGCATCAAGACCTTCTCTTTCACCAACAGTGAAGGTTTCAAACTGCTGCTTCAATAAGTTTCTATGCATCTTCTTTGAAGCATCATTACCTCCAAATCTTGTCTTGATCGCAGCCCATAATTGTTTTGCATCCTTAGCATCATGAAACTTTAGCAGGTGACCATCAGGAATAGCAGACAACAGTATGTTGAGAGCCTTATCTTGATTTCTCTTTGTAGCTGCTGGCAAGGTTGGTTGAGGTGGTTTGGGTTGTCCTTCAACTTGTAAAGGTTCATCAAGAACAACATTACCATTGACAATTACATCCCATAGAGCATGGTCAGTAATAGCAAGGTACTGCCTCATCTTCATGCTCCAGAGATCATATTCTCCCTTCTTGATGATAGGAATTCTGAGTGAGGTGATGGATGGGATAGGTGCAGCTTCAGTCGACATTGTTGAGGGTTTGTTGATAAATCGGTTTTAAGGGTTTCTTCTTAATCAGAGTCTCCACACAAGCTCTGATACCACTTGTTGGATCGATATACTCTGACCAAACTAACTTATAGCTTGTCTACGGTTTAACAACTTTGAATGAATTCAAAACTATTAATAATGAAACACTGATATACTTTGCTAAGTATGCGGAATCTACTTTAACAAAGCTAAGAAGAATTAATAAACAACTTTGAATATTATTAAAACCTTGAACCTGCTTTCTTACACAGATTCACTAACAAACTCTAATCACTAATACTTCTAACAAGCTTCTTCGTGTAAACTTGTCTCTCTAAAATCTTATCTAATCGTATCTCTAATCGCATATGTCTAATGCCAACCTAGGGATCCTTTTATAGGCACAAGGAAAACCCTAGTCAGTTTACAAACTTGAACGACAAGTAATTCTAATTATAACTCTAATCTAATACGAACATTCTAGAATTACACATTAGTCCTTAAACTATTTGCATAGCAGTCCTTCAACGAGCAGCAGTACTTTGACTTAATTAGCAGTACTTTGACTTGAGTAGCAGTACTTTGACTTTCAGCAGTACTTTGATATTTCATAGCCCAACATTATTTATATACACTATTTAGCACGGATCAAATTTTGGAGCCGCTGCCGGGGAGGTTGTATTGCGACAATATTGTTTAAAGTTTTAAACGATTAGTGATTTGAGATCCTTCCTTGTGAAGTTCCTATTTCTCATAAACCATATAAAATACAAAAATATTTTCCTTTTCTTTTGTATATATAATATCATATAAAAAATAAAAACCCAAAAACATTTTCTGTTTTATTGTAAAATAAAAGATAAAAGCAAAATTAATATAATATTCCTCAACTTGGGTATTATCATAATAAGTTCCCAAACCAAAGATTAAAACTTGCCTTTGTGTCGCTTGCGAATTCGACTCACCTTTGATTGATAAACAAACTCTAACGGAGGTTTCAGGAGGTTTGACATTAAATTTTCGAACCGAAAGAAGCGGGTTTTTAAGGAGCATTTATTGCCCACCTTTGCTTCTCCGCCACTCTGTGCATTTTTCAGTCAGAGAGCTACCGTACGCTGGTTGATTTAAGGTTTAAGTTCCTTGTGTTTTGCTTCGATCTTGATTTAATTGAAATATTTTATTTAGTGCATGCGCACTCGTTCTTCCACGTCGACAAGCCCTTTACGTGAACTCGTAGATATTCCGAGAAGACGTAATCGTAGACGTGCTGCCCGAATAGTCAAACCCGAGATTCGTGCTATTCCCATTGATAATATGGCAGACGATCGAACAATGGCGGAGATGCTCCAGGCACCCACCGAGGGTTACGGAGATGCCATCGTTTTACCACCCATCGATTCTGATCATTTTGAATTGAAAACGCATTTGATTCAACTCGTGTCTACAAACCAATTCCACGGGTTTGAACGAGAAGATCCGTATGCACACATCCGTTGGTTCAACAAGTTGACCTCTACAATCAATTACAAGGATGTGCCACAAAAAGTTATCAAATTGATGTTATTTCCGTTTTCACTCGAAGGGGCAGCCCGGATTTGGCTGGATAAAGAACCCCCTCGATCCATTGAAACTTGGGAAGATCTCGTAAAGAAATTTGTCAATTATTTCTTCCCTCCATCAAAGACGACTAATCTGAAAAATGAAATTTCTGGATTTCGTCAAGGTTTCGATGAAAACTTCGGAGAGGCATGGGACAGATTTAAAGATCTCCTAAGAAAATGCCCGCATCATGATTTCACGGAGTTACAACAGATCAATACGTTTTATAATGGGTTGAATGGAAACGATCAAGATTCACTTAACGCAGCCGCCGGTGGCAATATCTTGAATCGTCGACCTAAAGATGTGATTGAAATTTGTGAAAATAAATCAAAAGTTCCTCTTTCTAGAAACAAAGTGAATGTTCCTGTCACTCCTGCTTCTTCATCCGGTAACTCATCAGAGTTAGCCGCTTTAACGGACGCAATTCGTTACATGATGAAGGAAATGAAAGAAATTAAGAGTGATATTCATAAACCGGAACAAATCAAAGCCATAAACAAAGTGTGTGAAACTTGTGGTGGCCCACATGCGTATTACGATTGTCAAGCAACCGATGCTTCTGTTTGCCAAGCTTCCGTAGCTGCAGTAAACTACAATCAAAACCGACAGCATGCTGAAACTCATTACCGAGCACCAAATACTATGGTACCACCTGGTTTTCCACCCGTGCCAAATCAAAATAATCAAAATCGCTTTGTTCAGAATCAAGGATAAAATTTCAACAATTCTCAGAATTTCAATCAGAACCGTAACAATTTCAACCAACACCAAGCTCCGAATCAACATGTTTATCAACAACCTCCTCAAGCTCCTTTGACTAATGATTTCATGAAAATTCATGAGTCCGGCATGCGTTCAATGCAGGCTCAAATCAATAATATAAAAGTCGAGTTACGAAAGGAAATTGATACTACGATGTCTCGTCAAACAAATGAGTTGAAGAATATGATGGGCAGTTTTATGAACATGAACCAATCTTCTTCATCTTTCGGACGACTTCCGAGCAATACCATTCCTAATCCTAATGCTGAGTTGAAAGCCGTCACCACTCGTAGTGGTAAGACGCATAATGGACCCTCGACTCCAATGCCCCCTCCACCGGGGGAAGTGACTCGAGATGCCAAGGTGACAAAGGACAAAGTGCAAATTACTAGCCCACAAAGTACCGCACAGGTCCAACCTCCGGTCGTCCAATCTCCAATTCCGGAACCCGATGTTCCGAAGACAAATTCTAAGCCCTCGATTCCTTATCCTTCGAGGCTTAATGAACAAAAGCTCCGTGACAAAACTAATAGTCAAATGATGAAGTTTCTTGAAATCTTTCAAAAGTTACACTTCGATATTAGTTTTGCGGATGCTCTTCTCTACATGCCAAAGTTTGCTTCAACATTCAAGAGTCTCCTTAGCAATAAGGAAAAGTTGCTTGAATTAGCAAAGACTCCATTAAATGAGAATTGTTCGGCGGCGATCCTTAAAAAGTTGCCCGAAAAATTAGGAGACCCCGGCAAATTTCTCATCCCTTGTGATTTCCCGGGGATGGTTGAATGCTACGCCTTGGCCGATCTTGGTGCAAGCATCAACCTGATGCCGCTTTCCGTGTGGAAAAAGCTTTCACTCCCGGAACTTACTCCCACAAGGATGACTCTTGAATTGGCGGACCGCACTGTTACTACTCCTAAAGGCGTTGCTGAAGACGTTTTTGTCAAAGTAGGAAAGTTTCATTTCCCATCCGATTTTGTAGTAGTGGATTTTGAATGCGATCCCCGAGTACCTCTCATTCTCGGGAGATCCTTTTTAAGGACCGGCCGTGCTTTGATCGATGTTTTTGGCGAAGAAATAACACTTCGGGTTGATGATGAAGCAGTCACGTTTAACATCAATGCGAATTCTAAATCTCTAACCACCAAAGGCAACGTTGCTATGGTTAATCAAAAATCTGATTTCGTAATTGCTTCCAAAAGAGGTGATTCGATGCTCTCAAGATTTACGGTTAGGAGTCCTTCACAAAAACGTGCTGAGCTAAAAACAAGGGAAATTACCCCTGGTACAACCAAATGGTTTGAAAGTTGTACTACAGAAGTTAAAAGTGTTTTTGACTACGATGAACTAGAATCGGAGAGCACACCACTTGCCCCACCTCCGGAATCGGTTTATCGTGTTGATTCTGTGGATAATCCTACCATTGCTCTCTCTTCCCCCTCTCTCACTCCGTTTGAGGGAGGTGACTCCATCTTGGAAGAGATTGAGGCTTGTTTATCTTCTGATTCAATTTATTCTGGAATTGATGATGGTGTATTTGACATGGAGGGAGATATTCTTCTCATTGAGAAGTTGCTTAATGATGATCCACCTTCTCTCCCTCCGAAGGAAATTAAAATGTCTAGAAGTGATTATCTTCTTGAGGAGTTCGCCGATGAACTCGCTCTCATCGAGCCAATCCCACCGGGGGATGAAGATGATGACTTTGATTTCGAATCAGATCTGAGAGAAATTGAATATCTTTTATATCGTGATCCATCACTCGATTCCTACCCTTATAACGAGTATAGTGATTCACAAAGTGATGACGATCTTTTCAACTTTGGAGCTGATAATAATGAATGGAAAGAACTTTTATATGGCAAACCTTCTGATGAGAAATCCCTTGGAGATGAAAACCCAAAGAAGAAAACCGTGACTGAGCTAAATAACTTCTCTCCTTCATCCCCAGAGGATGATTTTCTTTTCTCTGAGGAGTCTTCCATCGAGTATCCTGTTGAGTTTTCTTGTGAAGACAAAGTGTTTAATCCAGGCATACTCGATGGTAGTAAGAATCATTCAATGATGAAATTGACTCCCGATAAGAATTTAAAGTTACAAACCTCGTTTGAGTAGCTTTTTATTCTGGAGAAAAGTGATCCCCCTCTGTCATATCTTAATGGTGAACTCCTATTTTGCATGGAGTTAAATCTGACTGGAACTTTACTATCATTTCCTTACGGAAATGAGGACAAAGTTTTTGATCCCGGCATCTCAATCTATCAATCTTATGAGCCGGATGTATCTCATCGGAGTGGAACTTTCAAGAAATTCAATGTTTATCTAAACACATTGAATGAAAGTCCGATGGAGATGGTTTCTTCCACTTGCTTCCCCATGAACCAATGAATTCGGGGTCGAGTCAAGCTAGTGACTCGGTTAACAAAAACATTAGCATTGCATGGGTGAACGCCCATGTTTCTGTCTTCTCTCTTATTTCTAACACTAAGTGTGGGGGAATCCCACTGTGCTTGCCTCTTTTGTGTTGTTTGCTCTGATTTTCAGGTTTCCCTTGGATTATGATGATTGCCGCGCCTGTTTTCAATCCAGCCGCCCAATATCCTATCCTTTTGCTAACGATTATCTAGGGATATCTTTTTAATCCTTTTTGTAAAAATAGAGATTTCTTTCACACACTTGGCTATTAGTCTTACCTTTTTACGTTCTAAGTGTCGGCATAATAGCCGGTACTTTGAATATTGAGGGCAATATTCAATTCTAAGTGTGGGGGGGAATTCTCTCGAATTTTGTCACATTTGTACCTTCTAGTGCCCTAGTACCCCCGTTTTGGCCAAAATTTTAAAATTTTTTCGTTTTTAAATAAGAAATTACATAAAAAAGATGTGCTTTGCACCAAAAAAAAAGGAAAAAAAAAATAGAAGTGTTTAGTCTTGATTAGGTTAGAACAAAGGGAATCCCGACTCTGCCAAAGTATTGATCTGGCTGCTTCCTTAACTATTAGACTAAGGTTTTATGATATGTGCAAATGAAAATGCTAAGCGTAGAGTAGTTGGTTCTCTTTAAGAGCTTATATAAGTAATCTATGGCTTTTCCTCCCAGAAGATAACTAATCTGATTAAATGCGTGCTGTTTTCAATCGTTTGAACGCCAAAATCATGTTGTTATGCAAAACAAATTTTTATACAATTTTGATATAGAGCCCGAGTTCAACTTCTTATTTTAATTTTTGGGAAAGCATATATGTAAATATATACTCCCTCCGTCTCAATTTAATTGTCCATATTTCCTTTTATGGATGTCTCAAATTAATTGTCCACTTTCCTTATTTAGTAAAAACTAGAGAATCTAGTGGAGGAATATTCCATTTTAGTGGTTGAAAATTAAAGTGACCCTACTTTTATTAAACTTTGTGTTTTCTCTCTCCTGACAAATAAATTGAGACGGAGGAAGTATAAGTGTAAAAAAAAAAAAAAAAAAAAAAATGATGAAAAATAAAAGATGAAAAATGAAAAAATGAAAAAATGAAAAAATGAAAAAGAAAAATAAGAAAATGGAATGATATTGCAAAATGCAATAAATTTTGATATTGTGAAAATAAAGATGTATGTGTTAAATAAATGTAGGAAAATTGCTTTCTCTTAAATTTAAATCGGAACTTGAACTTGGATTCGTCAATTTTGAATAAAAGTTAAACGGTAATTTAGTAGATCGTTGATTTCAAAGATCCCGAAAGCTCCGGTATTATTCTCTGTGAGGTGTCAAAAGCCTGGTCACCTAAAACCAACTGGTTTGGGATGTACCGAGAAGAAAACCGTTACATGGAGTGATCTCATCTTTGAGTCTCTAATCTCTAAATGATCGTTTGTTGTTATCTATTTAAGTATTTTAATACTAGCGTAGTGGGAATATCTTAAATCTTTGAAATCGAAATTCCGCTGATTCCGGTACTATTCTCTGTAAGGTGTCAAAAGCCTGGTCACCTAAAACCAACTGGTTTGGGATGTGCCGAGAAGAAAGCCGCTACATGGAAAAGGCCCTTTTGATCCTTAGATTTTCGAGGTTCCCGGTAAATTAGTATTTGACTTAAACAAATAACAACCATAATAAATGTCGATTTTCGCGGTCAAAATTTTGAAAATGAGCACAGTCACCTAAACTTGATAAATGTGGGAGTGAAAAGTTAAGTTTCGGCTTACATAGATTATTGATATAAGTAGTGTTAGCATTTTTACAAAAAGTATTTGCGCATTGAGTCTAAGCTTAGTTGGGAGTATTAAAAAGAGGATGACGATTACAATTCCCTGGAGACACCCAGTTTGTGTGAATCCTGTTCCGTGATACCATTTTGGAAATCAAGCATGTTATATATTTTGTTCTAAGTTTAAATTTCTTGCATTGTATAAAAAATCAAAACGGGGTATACTTGGTATTCTTTTGATCCTTTCATTACTTCATATGATCGGATTGCTAGGGACTAGCAATAGCTTAGTGTGGGGGATTGATGAGTGTCTAAATACTCATCATTTTATACCCATAATAGACACTGAAATGACCTAAAACACCTGAATTATACTGCAGATATCCTTGTTTTGTGTTTTATGTGTCTCAGGTACTGAAGGATTGAAAACAGAGCAAATACGAGCATTTTTGGATCGACTTGGCAACAATTGTGCATTTGATCAAGTGAAGATGAAAGTCAAAGACAGAGTCAAAGTCAACCCCCAAAATCCCAAAATGACACAAATGGTCCCTGGGAATAATTTCTATTTTTGGCAGCTTAAGTCCTTGGATTTTCAGAAGTGTACAATTTTAGCCCTCAAAATTAAATCCAAATCCAATGATAATCCTAAATCCGGCCAACTCAACCCACACTTATTATAAACCCCAGCCCAATCCAACACACCAACAGCCCAACCCTTCCATTTTTAAATAAAACCCAGACCCGAAAGGTTTGACCTGAACCTCAGGTCAAACCTTTCTCCTTCAATACCACCGCGCCATAACTAAACCATACCACCTCACCCACTGTTTTCTCTGCCCCATCACCTCAACCCCCTCCTATCTGCTACACTTCACCTAACAGCCAAAATGCATTTATTGCTTCTTCCTCCTCCCCAAGTTACCAGTCCTAGTGATTTTCCCACTCACCACACTTTTGGCGCCAAAATGAGATTTAACAGCTGAGATTGATTCAAGACCATCCAAGGGTGCAGAATGGACCAGAGAAGGAGATAGGACCTATCCCATCTTAGTTTTGTATATATAGGACCACAATGTAGCCTTAATTGGCAGTTAGTTTTTATTTTAAGTCGTATTGTATTTTAATAGTTCAAAGTTTATCAATTTTAGTTTTCAATTGTTATTACAATTAATTTGAAGTCTGTTTTATGTTAAACCTTTGTATAATTCCTAAGTGTTAATGAAAATCTCAAGTTTCAAATTTCTATGGTGACCATTGATTCGAATTAAGCAGTTGTTGTTTGTTAAAGCTAGTTATCAGTTCATAAGGGCTTATATAAGCTTAATGAAGCTTTTCCTAAAGTTATAATAACGTAAATCAGTGTAACTCTTAAAAAACAAAAAAAGTCAATAAAGTCAAAATAAGTTGAAAAATAAGCTGTTGAGAAGAAGAAGCAAGGAGCAGGGTGTATCATGGATGGCCTTTGGTTTAGAGCTTCATGGGAAGCTATAGGTTGATCTGTTCATTGGTTATCAGTTCTAGTTTGGAGCTAATGCAAATTGTAAGAAATCTCCAAATTCCAAGTTTTACTGTACAAGAGCTTATTTATGTGCTTATTGATGTTCTCAGTACTTCTTTATGTTATTTAAGTTAAAATAAGTCAGTTTGATAGTTGGTGTAAGTCTAAAATCTCATTTTCACTCTTTAAATTAAAATCAGTCCTTAAATAGCCATAATTAGTATAGCTTATTAGAGTGCTTATTCTCAGTTCAAAATCACTTTTTAGTGCTTATCATACTCAGTGGTCATCTTTAAATCCAGAATCCTAGCTTAAACATAGCTGTTGCTTTTAAAAAACCATAACAGGTCCCATAAAGGACTGTTTGGGTTAAAAACCCAAAATAGGTCATTCTGTGTGAGTACTGTTCACTTGCTATTTTGCCAGCTTTAATCTTGCTTAACTTAGCTGTTGTAAGTTTTTTGTAGAATCTTTCAAGCCAATTTGAAGCTTTGTGCAGTTTTACATCAATAGGTTCAAAGTTAGAACCCCAACTGCCCAAATAAGCCAATATAAGCCACAAGCTTATTAGGACCTTATCCTTGGCATTTATAGGTTCCTTATAGTGAATATAGTAATAGCCAAAAATCCTAGTAAGTATCTCTTTGATTTAAGCCCTCTGCACAAAACCAAACCATAGCAGACTAAATTTTTCGTATTTTCCATTCTGCATCAAATTTCTTTTATTTTTCATTTCTTCATATTAAGTCCAATTAAGCTGAAATTTGGCACGCATATAGTTTGCTGGCTTGTGTACTTATTCATATTTTTAGTTTATTTTTTAGAATTTTTCTAACCAGCTTATTAGTGGCTTGAAAAAGCTCGTTTTTACCCTGTTCACACCAAAATCAGCAGTCCATTTCCATTTTAAGAGCTTATTAGCTTATTCCCTTAGCTTTTTCTAGACTTTATAGCTTATTTATAGTTATCTCAGTCCAAGTAGCTTATTTCAATTCACTGTTAGCTTATTTAATTAGCTTATAGCTTATTTCTCTAAATTCCTAGTTCTAGTTAAAACTTTTAACCAACTGTCATCATTTCTGCTTATTTCTTGCTTATTTAGTAAGATATAAAATTAGTTCCTTTTTAAAAGTTGTTATTAGATAGCTTATTAATAAGTTTGTAAAAGAAAAAAGTAAAAAAAAAATAGTTTACAAAAAAGGTGCAACTGGGACTCGAACCCTGGTCTCTCAGCACACAAAACCAAAGCCTCACACCACACACACTTAACCAGAATGCCCTTGGGTCTTTTCTGGTTAAGCTTTGCACCCTTTATTATTTAAACCTTGTTTCCATATTAAGCCATCCGAATTCTTTAGCTTATTAGAATAAGCTGGCATCTTTTTTATAATTTTCCTAGGTTTGTTTTAGCATAAGGTAATTTCACAAAAATTTCCAGAATTTTTAGAATAGTTTTAGTATTTTTAATTAATTTTTCTTTTACGTTTGGTTTTTAATTCATAATAAAAAAATATAAAAGTCAAAAAAATATAAATCTTTTTTCTAAAATTTTCTTTTATTATTTAGGATTTAAGAAAAATAATTTTACACTTGTAGGATTTATTTTTATAGATTTCACTTTTTAATCGCGTTTTAGAATTCCCGTAACGCGTTTTTAATATAATTTGTTAACCTTAATTTTCTTGTGAGAATTTGTTTCTCATTTGTTAAATTAGAATAAAAATAAAAGCAAAAATTCCATATCATCAGTCACTCTAATCCAAACTTTACACGGTTTTCCATTCACTCCTCGCTGGGACACGACCCGGGTAATCACTTACCTGGTATCACACGCACAAACGTGAGTTTTTGCAAGTTAGCCTTTTTCCTAAAGGGTTGATTTGTCTTTATTCACGCGTATCCGTCTGATATTATTTATATACACTATTTAGCACGGATCAGTGGTCTTTGCATAGGTTGCCCTTCTAAATATTTTTCGGATTCCATAGATCGTTTCAAGTTTTAAAATACAATTTATTTTAAAAATCTTGTTTGACGTGGCTCTTGATACCAATTGTGGAAAACTAGAAGGGGGGGTTGAATAGTTTTACGTCTTTTTAATTTTATTGTGAAAACTTTTGTTTATTTTTTAAAACTTCGATTCGATCTTATGTGAATTCAACTCTTGAACAATATGAACAAATATAAGTAAATGTAAATAAGTAATGCAAGTAAAGTAAATGAAATGAAATGAAAGATAGGGATGGAAAAATCAAACCACAACACAAGGATTTATAGTGGTTCGGCTACAAGGACACCTTCCTTGCCCTACTCCACTCCCCGAGTCACCTACTCGAGAGTTCTCTTCACTATGTCAACAAACTCCCTTATGGCGGAGAAAACCTTACACAACTTTCGCTTACACCGGTTTAACGACACAAAGCTAGATGTCGGGTTCTAATCCTAGCTAGAACCAATCTCACAACTTCTACACGACTTCTTCACAACTTCTTCACGACGGCTTCACGACTTCTTCACGACGGCTTCACAACTTCTACACTACGGCTTCACAACTTCTACACTACTTCTTTACAACACAACTACTTACTTACACTTTGATCTACTAATTACAACTACACAACACCTTATCAAATACTTTACACAACTACACAATTATATGAATTAAGCTATAATACTTCTTCTCTAGTTGTTGAAGGAGTATTCTTCTTTTGCACTTGGATGATGGAAGCTTGGATCACTTGGAAACCAATGCTTAAGAGAATATGATCAAAGGATTTTAGAAAGGATTTAGAAAGATTGAGAAGAGATTTAGAACAGAAAGTTTGAGGTGCAAAAGGTGAGGAAAAAGTCCAGGGATGAACCAGTATTTATAGGCAGATTCTGACAGCTGGAGGAGCGGGCCGGTCCCCTTAAAATTAAGGGGGCCGCCTAGTAAAATTAAGGGGCTACCCTACCCGAACGTTGCTCAGATTTGTCTTTTTGTGGGGAAGGTTTTTCTGGAACATTTTTGCCATTTTTGGTTGAAAATTTGAATTTATAAATTTATAATGGATTAAACATTTTTATTAAATACCAAAAATGATTTTCTAAAAGATATAAAATGTTTGTGACATTTTATAAAAATTCTTGTGATTAAGAAAATGTTCCTTTGATCATATAATGCATTAAGCATTTGTTTATTCATACCTTAAGTGATTTAGTTGTTAAAATAGATATTTACAACTAAATACTTGTTTACGTCATAATTTTTTTTTCGTTTAATGATTTTACATTTTGTGATTATCAAAACGTAGAGATATCGAAAAATATTAATAACGTGTTCAGGCATTATTTATATCAACATAATTTACAAACACAAATCTTATAAAAAAAAAAACACACACTTAAGTCTATAAAAACATAACCAAAAAAACATGAGTGAAACATCTTGGTCCGGCGAGGATGATCTTGAGGAGCTTGAAGAGATCGATATGCTTCTTCAAGAATTCGAGAATGAGCAACAACAACACCAACAACAAGCCGAAAGTAGCACACACACATCCATTTCCCGGGAATATGAAATTGCTGAAGCACGGCTAATGCGTGATTATTTTGGTGACAATCCAAAATACCCGGAAGAATTGTTTAGGCGTCGCTATCGTATGAGCCGTAAACTATTTTTAGAAATAGTTCAAGGTATTCAAACATACATTCAAACTCATCATCCTCTTCCAAATCACTTTGAATTCTTTAGAGTCCGGCCCAATGCCGCAGGTAATATGAGTTTTAGTTTGATCATGAAATGCACAAGCGCCATACGCCAATTGGCGTACGGCGTAGCGGCTGATGCATTGGATGAGTATTTACAAATGGGATCACATTGTGCACGTGATTGTTTAGATAACTTTACTATGTGCATAATCCAGTTGTATATGGGTGAGTTTTTAAGAAAACCAGACGCGAATGACATTCGTAACTTGTACCACGCACATAACGTGGTTCATAAGTTACCGGGAATGTTGGAAAGCATCGATTGTATGCACTGGAAATGGAAAAATTGTCCTAAAGCATGGCAAGGCCAATTTCACCGAGGTGATAAAAAGTATCCAACCATAATGCTTGAAGCCGTTACTTCATATGATTTGTGGATTTGGCATGCATTTTTTGGGTAGCGGGCGCGAATAACGATCTTACAGTTTTGAATAATTCTAACTTATTCGACGACCTGCTTGATGACATCGCCCCCGAGGTTCCGTTTGAAGTCAACGGTCGTAAATTCAAAAAAGGGTATTATCTTGCCGACGGAATTTACCCGGAATGGTCATCTTTTGTCAAATCCTTCACGGTTGCCCATGGCCAAAAGAATGCCGTATTTAAAGCCAAACAAGAAAGTGCTAGAAAAGATATCGAAAGAGCTTTTGGTGTCCTACAAGGACGTTGGCATATTATTGCCCAACCGGCGCGTCAGTTTACGATTGCCAAGCTACGGAGAATCATGTACACGTGCATCATATTGCACAACACGATTTTGAAGGACCAAAACTTTGCCATTTCTGATGTTAGTGAAACGTATATTTGTCCGCGAATAAATTTACAACGGACATGGATTGAGCGATGCAATGTGCAGCGAAAAAAGGGGAAGGAACTACGCGATAAACGCATACACGCAGCGCTTCAACGAAATCTTATCGAGCATGTTTGGCAAATAAATCAATGGGAAGCATTTCAGCAGCAACAACAACAACAACAAGATCATTAGTTAGCTGATGCATTTGATGTATTATTAGTATTTGTTGTACCGTTTTTTTAATTCCCGTATCGTTTTTTTTTTTCGTATCGTAACTTTATGTTTAATGTGTGTTTGAATAAAATGTATTGTATTTTTATTTGAATAAAATTAATTTAGTTTATTTGGGTATTTGATTAAAAAAATAAAAATAGATAGTGGTGGGGCCCAAATGAGTAAGTTGTGGTTTGTTGTTTGGGGAGGGGGGTTGTTAGTTGTGGTTTGTTGTGATGACGTGGCACCCCGTGGGGCCCGAATAAAGAGGCAAGTCTCCTCACTGCACCCCCCGCTCTTACTGAAAATAGCCCTTGAGTTTTCTGTTGGGAATTAAATGTTCTGAAGATTAAGTATCAAGAATTACAAGTGTTGAAGGTTAGTACTGCTGAGAAGAATACTATAACAGTTCCAACTGCTAGTGTATACTTAGGACTGTTCAAATTATAACTAACCGTACTAACTGAAGTTAGTATTGGTAGTACAAAGAAGGTACTGCTAGTCGATACTGCTGAGTGGATAAGTGTCACGTATACCACTGCTGGTTGGATAAGTATTGAAAAGATATTTGTGTACTAAAGTCAAGTATATACGGTAGATAATATCTTTGGACAAAGTGATCAGTAACAAGTTGTGTACATAGATACATGTTGTATCTTATGTACTGACACACTCAAGATAAGTTAGCAAGTAGTTTGATAAGACTTAACAATATTGTAAAGATCTTTCTTGATAAGTTGATATATAAAAGAAAGATCTTAGTCTACAAAAAAGAGTGACAAGTGTGAATTATTAAGTGCTTAGAAAATAACTCTTAGAACATAGAACAAACAAAAATATCACAAGTCGTAGAAAACATAAGATTCAAGGTCTTTGTAACCCTAGTGATAGTGAATATCACTCGTATTATCTTGAATAATATTGAATCGTTTGGTGATAACATTGCATGTTCTTTGTTCTATATCCACAAGCATAACTGTTCCATTTCCATAACACAAATAACCTTCTAAGTGTGATTGAGTAAATTCCGCGTACTTGATCATATTAACTCAACTTATCAGATACACAAAAGAACAAAGGTTTAACCACCTTCCAGTGTATCGATCAACCTCATCATTTTCCAATAATTTAAACGAAAATAATTTTGACTCACGCGTTGCAGCGTGTGAATAAATATTCATTTTACTAGCTTTTGAATCGTCTTCGCCGTTGAGGCAAATATTCATTTTACTAGCTTTTGAATCGTCTTCGCCGTTGAGGCAAATAGCATAACGACGTATAATATTGTAATGACTTTGTTTTCAGATTAAATATTGTAACAATTTATAAATCTAGGGTTTTTTAAAGTCTAAGACTTTTTTACAAAATTGAATATTAAATTTTGTATACTTAAATAGTTATAACATCCGTGAATGCGCACGTTTTACATAAATTTTTTCACAATTTATTAATATCGATTAATATTTTGTATCCATTTTTGTTGCACAAAGGATTTGCCTTTGTTTAACTAACATGGTGTTTAAGTTAATTTTATTTAGATTTAAGTATCGATACCATGTTCTAGACATTATGGGTATTTAGTAGCATATAATGACCCTTGAAAAATTATGTGTCGTTGCTTTATGTATAATCTCATGTAATTATTTTCATTTCACAGTAACCTGTAGGGTCGTGCATTCATTTTGATACTTATATTCATGTTAATAATAATAAAAGTTGTATTTAACTTTTAAACTCGTGTACGCACGTGTTAAACTTGTAAATAGGAATAACATGTTATGCCCCGTCCCCGAAAGACTAAAATTTGAAACTTTACGCGGAAACGACTTGATTATAACGAACTTCTAGTTACTCTTTTAATATCTGATAAAAATCTGTTACAAACTAACCCTTGAAACTATTTTTAAATAAAACTATACTCAATTACATTTGAAATGATGGGTGGCACGACCCGTGATGACTTACGATTTAAAAGATATGATTTATCGAACATTGACAAAAATCTGCCAAGACAACATGTGTACCATACGCCCTTATGCCCAAGGTACAATAGGGCGTATGATATGGTTCTCAGAAACTGTGAATATGCAATTTTAGGCAGAAGGCCTTATGCCCAGCCCATAAGGGGTATGACCTGTAACTCAGAAACTAAGAAAACCACTTTTAATTGCAGAAGAACTTATGCCCAGGCACGGAAGGCCTTATGCTGCTATTTCCAGATTTTACCAAAAAACCTAACTTTTTACAACTTACTCTAATTTTCGAAAAACGACTTCCATAACTCAACATAACACCAAAACTTCCAGAAATCGTTAACATAACATAACAAATCATTTCATAACTATTCGACCCGCTAAACCCCAAAATGGGTAGAAATATACCTTAAGCCAAACACCCATTTAACCCATTACATACACTTTAACCAAAACATAACAACATCTTTCCATATATTACCATAACTAGTTAGAAATCCATTCACACGTTTTTATGAACCATACCTTTGAAAATGGGTAAAATGGCTAGTTGCCAAACATCCATTTCTAAGTGTTATAACCAAAATAAGATCCATTCATACATCATGTAGATCAACTAAACTTAGACCATGACTTGACACTTAGAGACAAGTTCATAAATGTCACAACGACACTTTCAAAACAAAAGATATACCAAAATGAAAGACGACACTTAGGGCTTACAACTTTAACTTCAAGTGCGTTTGGTCCAAAAGACGATATTCTACCTACGCTTCCAAAATGCGACCCTTCCACTAAGGCTATGAACTAAACTTTATCTTTACCTTTAACCTCCACACTTGAACCTACAAAAAACATCAAAAACTATAACTGTAAGGGAACGCTTAGTAAGACATGGCATAAACATACATTAACATCATTATAACTAGTGATTAACACTAGCCAGAACATCATTTGGAGCACATTAACAACATTAAAACTTACCTTTATCAAGCATAAAAATATGCTAACATTACACATTACTAGAATTGGATCCAAGCTATATTCATTAAGCAAGCTCCTTAAACATTATACCATAATACATCATAATTCAATAAAATTGACATTATGATACATTAAACAAGTTTAGCCATAATACTTACCTCTAATCCACCAACTATAATTTCTATTTGGAAATTGCTATAAATTCTTCACTTGCTTCCTATAAGGAAATTAGTCCTAATTAGTGATGAATTCAGCATAAATATAAGAAATCATCAATCTTTAACCTTTTACCCGATTTCCCTCTTAGAACCCTAATTACAAGATTAACAGAAATTACTTACTTGTGGAAAAGATGATAATTAAGGAGCTTAGGTAACTTGTTTCTATACACCCTTCTTGATCAAATAAGCACTTGAACCAAATCTTAGCTTCCAACCAACCTTTTTCTTTCCCTCCCTTTTCTATATGTCGACACACACACAAAAACACTTAACAAACTCTCTAAACTTATCTATACTATTCTAAAGATATATATTATACTAAATACTAAAACCAGGTTTTTCCGTTATACAAAAAGCGCCGCCCTATTGGTTGGAACCCCTTTGAACTGTTTGAAGCACTGTTCATCCGTTTTTTAGCAGTGCTCTGTCCCGTTTACCATTCCATTATTTTCCCGAATAAGATATTTCCCTCCCCTATTCTAGACCCTTCATCCTCACAAAAACACACACACGCACCCAACTCTCTATCTCTGTCGCTCTCTTTCTAGAAATTTCCATAACACCGTTCGCAAACCAAGGAGCCAGATCCTCACCATTAACAAACTAAAATAGCAAAATCAAGATCATCAAAAATCACAAACCTATAAAAGAGGGGGGAAACGGGAATGATGACGGTCGTTAGTTTTTATATGAAGAAGCCCAAATCAAGGGAAATCAACTTCTTTGGTTGTTTATTCTCGACAACTAATTTTGGGGTTTAAAGATAATTGTGTAAGTTTCTTTTTACATTCTGTCAAATTAAATTGTGTGTTATTATACGTTTTAAGTTATGGTCGATTTTTGATGGGGTTTAAGTTAATGAAGATATAGTTTAAATTAATGAAAATATTGAACCAATTTTCTTTAAAAGGTTTCACTTTTAGCTTCTGATTATAGGTTTGAGATGGAAGAGAAGGCCCGATCTCTTAGATCCAATGCGAGACAGAGACGGCAGGAGTTGGCGGCGGTGGTGTGGCAATGATTCCGGCAGGGTCAAGAAAGACGTTATACACTCTAACGAAGCAGTTAATTGTCTCTTATCTCATGCTTTTACCATTTTCTTAATGTTATAATGATTCAATCTTTTTTGTTTTGACTGTGTATATTTTATGTTTTTATAGGAAATGATTGATATGGACGAGTTACAATGGTTGTGTGCTACTTTTTCTTCACCAAATATTCAATTTCTTGATGAAGGTTTATTTTTGTTTTACCAATTTAATAGAGGGAACTGAATGTGTTTTTCTTCACCCCAAAATAATTGACCTCGAATTTAGATAAAGGACTTGAATTGAATATGTTAACTTGCTCGCATATGCAACTAGCGCTAACGTATGATACATTTTTATAGGGTGTATGTATTGACTTAATTGATCACTAAACCCCTTAGCTGTTAACTACTATCTGAACCTTTTTATAACCATGTTTGGTCATTTCTTTTTAATGAATTCAGGTGAGGAAGGCAGAGTCAGATAACAAAGGTCGCAGTGAGAATGCTTTTGGCCTGCAATGGCTATGAATAGTGTTTGTTTATCTGAAATAGAAGTTCTTGAAGCAGTCACTTGGTGCACCTGATATCTGCTTCACTGATTTCTCAGTGTCTGATGTTTCACTCTCGCTAAAGGTAGTCATCATTCTCTATATCTTAGAATGTTTTCTTAAACGAATAGTAACGGGTTTAGTTAATAAGGGGTGTTTGGGATTGCTTATTCTTCTACATGTTTAAAAACAAGTGCTTCTGGGAATGATGTTTGAACGTACTTATTTTTGTAAAAGATGTGGCGAGAGTCGAAAAAATAATTAGTTACAGAAAATTTGTAGTAAGAATTATTTAAAAAATGTTAAAACTATAAAATAAAGACTTGGTAATATGAAATTTAGAATGTCAGATATGCATTTAGTAAATGGAACATATGATTCTCTCAAATGTGTAGGTTCATTTGGTGTGTTGAGGAGGTGTGTTCAGGGGATGTGTTCAGGGAGGTTGTGTTCACGAGGTGGGTTCAGAGGGTAGGGGTTTAATTTGGGTAATAGTGTGCGTGTGGAAAATAACAAGGTTTTGAACCTTGATATAGCTATCAATTTAAGCTCTACATATGAGAAATTTATAAAACTATATGGTTCATGTTGAAGAAAAGAAGATGAACATATGAATATTATAATGAGGGAGAGGTGGGAGAAATACATAGTAGACGAGTAAGAAGATTACTTATGATATTTATTAGCTTTTGAGTTTTAGCCATAATTTTATCTAATAAGATCTAATTTTAGTTGGTTTATTAGCTTTTGGTTTTGTGGATGAAAATCCATTGGATAATGATATAATCATAATCAAAACTTTGGTTTCGAGTAGCAATCAAAGAAAGTTTTGTGTTTGTTGTTGAAAAAAATTGAGAGTAACGTTTTTTTTTTTTGTATGTATCTGCAACAATTAGTATATTACTCTATTTTCCTCTATATGGCTATATAATTTGTAAACTGATTATTTGTGATTACCCCATTTGTATTTCATCCATAATTATACTGTTTCTTAAATGTGAAAGTGAGGTCACGGGTGTTCATATTATATTATTCTATGAGGTTAAGTTATTACCTTATTTACAAAAAGAGACCTATAAGTTTAGGCTTATCTGGCTTAAGCTTTAGCATTCTAATATCCATAATGCATTTGTATCTTTGATTTTGTGTAATTTATTTGACTTTATATTGTGAATTGTATAGAAGTAGATTGGTTGAATATCTAATATATGTTCCTCAATATTGTGTGAGTTGCATTAGCTGTCTTTGCAAGGTGCAAGTGTTCATAAACTTATAAATGCCTCATTTATATTTAGCAAAACATGTCTTTAACTCTGTAAGTAATACGTACTCTACGGGTATTTTAATAAGTATGTATGGATAAAATACTAGTATCAAGGCTAATGAAATGATTTTGTTTATGGCAAGTTATTTATTTTTTGTTTCAATATTATGATTAGTCACAGGTCCGTAGCAATTGTGACAGGGTTCCGGGAGTGGATAAATTGGTTAAGAGTTGATAAAGGAGGAGGCGTTGATGTTGAAGGAAGGGAGATGGTGGTGTTTAACGGGGGAGGGGGTTGAGGGGGTGTTTGTTGCTAACTTGGTGGGGATTTTTTGGGTGGAGTTGCATGTGGTGGAGGTGGAGAGTTGGAAGCCGGCGGAGATGGGACGTTTTCAGGAGGAGGTGAGGAAGGTGCAACTGGTGTGGGAGGTGGTGGACAGGGGTCGGGTTGGGTTGGAGCCAGAGGAGAAGCGTTTTGGTCTGGTGGAGGAGGAGAAACATTTGCCAGTGGAGGTGGGGATAAAACCGGAGGAGGCGGGGAGTTTACAGCTGGAGGTAAATTATATGTATAAAGTGGGGTGCATATCAAAATGGGCGGGTAACACAGATTTGTGCTACAAAATAGGTAAACTATTAGACTTATATTAAAAAGATGTAGTTTGGTTTTTTCCTTAAACTGTACTGCAATGTGGTTCAAAAATTATCATCAACCGTTGTTGTAATTCGGACTACTGATATTTGGTAGTACCTAATATGTGTTCATTTTTTGGTTTCGTAAACAATCTTATGCAGGCATGTATTTGTTTTTCAATTTGGAATGAGGAAGGCAATAAGAGACAACTTGAAAATAGGGTTGCAAATGATCAAGACCCATTTGATCTCACTTGATTGAACCTTTTTGCTCAGGTAAGTAACTGAACACTTGATTCAACTAGGCACCTCAATTGATGAGTTCATGTGATAGATGCATTTTGATGAGTTCATGTCATATATGCATAAGTCGACTTATATTTCTTATCTAAGTTGCAGCCTTCTGAAGACACTCTTTTTGCTCACCCAGGACTTTTACATGCATGTGTACCGCCGATTCAGAAAAAAAAAATATATGGGATTACGATGCTAGACCTCAACTTATGAATACATTACATTGGTTATCCATTGAAAGTCAAAGATAGAATCTCATAAATTACTAATGGCAGAAACATAGAACTTCGCCTTGGGTTACAAGTGATCTTATTATTTTTATATCTATTTTTTCACATTAAATGTTTTCTAATATACAGTTGTATATATGTAACTTGGAGTTACTTTTATGAAATGCAGTTTGCTTTCTTGCACCCATCAAAGCACAAGTTTAAGCATCCTCGGTATGGCTTTGAACTATTAGAATATGTTGGCCAGAAAATCCAGGTTAGTCTTCTTTCTTTTGCAACAACTTTATGCTTTTAAATGAATTATTAGCCATAACAGCTATTAAATGTTAACAATAGACTGATAAATGTTTAGGTGCTGTAAAATTTCGTATTAAGGATTCTTTATTTAATTAGATTAAGGGTTTTTTGGATTGGTGTATGTTACCTGCTTGAAGGGTTGTTTGGAACACTTAGTTTACAACCGCTACTATTAATGTGTTCCAGTTTTGTGTTTTAGCTGGGTGTCAAAAAATTTCGGTTGAGGGACTATGATTTTGACTTTTTTCGTACATGTTATTTCTTTGATAACTTATGATGAGTGAATGCAAAATGATATATTTATTACACACATCTGTTGAATGAAATGCAATCAAATACATTTATAAGTTAACGACATCTAGCCACCAAAATCTCTATGCTGAATCAGCTAAACAAATGCATACAGGTTCGTAGATTTTCCTTCATTAAATATGTGAAGTAATACTCATAGTAATGATACTTTTCATGTGTTTTAACTACATCTCTCAGCTGGTGAACATGATTTCAGGTATCTAGATCACTTCTAGATGAAAACCAGCTCCGAACCATTGTGGGCGAGATTGTCATTCTTGGATCCCTTTTTAGGCTAGAGATGAAGGAAACAGTCAAAAGATAAATAGTAGCACTACAAAGCTACATTGTTTGTTTGAGTGTTCACAAAATTTATTTAGATGTCACATAAGGTGGAGCTGGATGTGCAATTAACCCCATCACCAAAGCAGATGCCGGAAAATATAGTCATAGAAGCGGATGTTGAAGCTAAGTTTTATTCATTATTAACTCGACATTTAGAAAAGGGTTAAAAGTATAAAGTTTAGTTTTACTTCAAAGACTCATACATCGGACCAATGATTTTTTCCTTTTATAAAACCGCAATTACGTATACTCTTTACATGTATCGTGGTGAACTAAATTTGCATGTTTACAAACTCTTCATATCCCACTCGACAACACGACACTCCCGTAGCAACGCGCGGGCTACCCCGCTCGTTTATCCCAAGTATAGGAAGTAGTTTGGTCTTTTGGCAAAAATATTCCCTCCATTGCTATCATAATTTGGTTTTAGTACTAGAACAAGTTGGTTCTAACACTAGTTTGAGGTTTTAGCAACTTAGTTCCTTACACTTATATACTTCATAACTTACAACTACGGTAACTTACAACACTAATATAATATATATTAATAATAATACCTCTTCGTGTTTCGAATGTTACAAAACATGAGTCATTATTGAATTATAGTTTAACAAAATACTTTGACATCCTTGCTTAATCTTATAAAGAGGTATAACATAAGTCGTTCGTATATGTACAGTCTCATGTATTCAGTTACATATCACAGTATCTCATGCTTTAATTTTAATATTTAAAATTTCATCCATATACATTAATTTAATAATAATAATAATAATAATATTTGAAAATTACAATAACATATAGTTTTTTTTTTTTTTTTTTTGTGTTTTTTTTTTTTTTTTTTTTTTTTTTTTTTTAATGATATCTAAAACATATGGTGTATTTATTAAAACTTATAAAACTATTATAATATGAAAAATGATAAGTTACTTAAATGTATATAATTTATTTAAAATTTAACAAAAAAAGTTTTATTAATTATCCCCATAATTTTTTAGTTTTTAATTCTATAAAATTGACACATGTATTTTTATGCATATTATTTTTGTAGATAAAATTTTGATGAGTTTGATCAAATTTTTTTAATTTTAATTTTCGATTGGCCAATGAGATGACTCCATTTAATACGGGACAAAATTGAGCACTGATTGATGTAACTAAAAATCCTTCTAAGATTTGATCGTCCACTTAATATGTTCTCTTATTTATTTTATACGAGATGTTTTGGGATAACGTCCTACGCAATTGTATACTAGTTATACGAAACGCAAAGGTATTTTACGGCTAAAAATTTATAGTTAAAGTGCCACGCTTTGTAACACTTCGATATGAGAATATAATCTTTGTGTTTGTAGATGTAAGTTGTTTATCAATGTTAGCCAAACCACATTAAAACCCCCTCTTTTTTTTTCCTTTTTTTTTATGTGTCTAACATTATGATTAAGAAGAAAGTTTTTAGAATAAAAGTAGGGATAATATATCAAGGGGCTTCTAATTTTTAAGTTTTTCTCATATAGGCTACCAATTTTTTGAAAATAACTTATAGACAATCAGATTATGTATTTATCTTTGCTTACACTCATTCTGGTCAAATTTAATCCGAATAATCATCAAACAGCAAAAATGAACCTATCACTAACATATTAAATTTAGAATAAACTACACCAATGGTCCTTGTGGTTTGCGTTGACTGGCGGATTTGGTCCTTTGACCAAAAAACTTGCGCCGGTGGTCCTTAAGTCAGAAACGTTATGCGCCGTTAGTCCCTCGTGTCTAGTGGCCCCACAAATAGTAGATAACGCCCGTTTTCTAAGATAACTAAAGGGGCAAAATGGTCAATTTATCTTACACTCTTTTCCCGCTTAAATATCTAACCCTAGTTTATTCCCTCTTTCTTTAATTCCACCCACCCACACAGTCTTCCCCAACCCACCTAACCTTTCTTTAATTCCACCACCATGTTCTAATCACAGTTAGTCGCAAATCAAAACAAGAAAATGCCCACATGTCCTCGTTGTCATTCAGTTGCTGTTATTAAAACTTCATGGACTAATAGAAACCCAGGTTGAAGGTTTTATGGTTGTCCCCAACTGGTATGTGTTTATGGTTTTAATATGTAATTGCACAAAATATTTTGTTGATCTTGTTGGTTTATTTTGTTTCACAGGAGTGTAACAAGTTTGTTGATTGGTTTGACCCCGAAATGTGTCAACGTTCTATGGCAATTATTCCTGGGTTATTAAAGTCCCTGAACAATCATCAAGCTATGGTACAAGATCTTGAGCAAGAAAGATCAAGAATGAAGAAATATCTGATTGTGTCATGGGTTTTTCTTTTTGTGTCTGTAATGTACAACATTAGTTAGATGGTTAGGTCAGTAGGTTTGGGGTTTAATGTAAAAAAGGTGTTATGAAGTTGTATTTTGGGGTTTTGATTAATGAAAAAAAAAAGCAGTTTGTACTTGAAGTTAACTAGTAGCATTTAAATTTCATTCATTAGAAAGTAGTTACAAAAGTCTTAGATGCATATTACAAGTACCATGAAAACCTAGCACAAAAGCTACCACAAAAGCTTGTTCTTCCCAAAAGCTACCACATCTTGTTCTTCCCTTTCCCAGTTATCTTGTTCTTCCCTTTCCCAGTTGTCTTGTTCTTCCCAAAAGCTGGCATACTTTTTTTGCCTCTTCCTCCAATTGCATCCCAAGTGGGGTGATTGCATAGCCCTAGCACCTGAACCCTCTTACCTGGTTTAGAAGTAGTTTTTGTTTCAACATGATGGCTGACCAACATTGTGGACTTTGTAGCAGGTTTGGAAACATCTTTTTCATCCTCTGATGTTGAGTGATAGCTGGAAATCCAACTAGGTAAAGAGTTGACTTCAAAGGAATCAGAGGAGATGGTCTTTTTGTTAACTGAGTTAGAGTAGTTATATGGTATGTTCCATGGTTGTGGAGACCTTAGATCCCCAGATGAACTAGAATCTGATGAAATTTCAATTGGGCATGGATTTGAAGTCATGGTTGACTTGTTTGGTAAAGTTTTGGGTGACTGTGTTTATTGGGTCAATACAGGATGTAAAATGGTATTTAAAGACCAATACAGAGTTAATGCCATTCAATGCTTGTTTGGTAATGTGCAGGACCCATAGTAAATTAACTTAAACCAATAGACTTAATACCCAACTACCATCTGTTTTGACCCATAGTCAAAAGTCAAGCATTATACAACTAAAACCAATACAGAAAACATAATCACCATTAATCAAAGAATACCAACTAGCTAAAACATAATCATCATTAATCAATCAAGTTTCAAGGCATAGAATGCCATAAACATAAAAAACAACTTAATTGATATTCTGCATACTAAACATAACAGTTTTGACCCATATTAAGCATAACAGACCTAAGAACCAAATGTTTTGACCCATATTAAACATAACAGACATAACAGACATAATAACAAACAAACTTCAACCTAACACAATAGTTTTCTTCCTTGGTGCTTTCTTCTTTTTTGCACCATCTTGTGTTGCCACAGATTTCCCTTTATCCTATGCAGCTGCAGTAGTTGCAGGATTATCACCATCTAAATCCACACCTTTCCTCTTACTTGCGTTTGAAACTCTTGGTCCAGTGCAGCTCCTTTGGTTGTGACCTTTGTTCCCACATTTGTCACAAGTTACAGTCTTGTGTTTCCTTGAAAGCTTACCATCCTTAACTATACTTATATCCTTTTCAAACTTTGATTTTTTCCTTGCTTTTCTAGGTCTGCCTGTTTGTGGCTGGTGAGTTGGTGGCAACAGTGTGGTTGGAACATTGCACTTGGGCCAATGAACAGGACCTCTAATAGGTGTGATATGAAAAGAATAGACTTTCTTCCAAGTATCTAACCTATAGCATGGATGCACCCAATCTTCTTGTAAGCCTACATCCTGATGGTTAAGTGACATGTTCCAATTTGTTGCAACAGCATGCTTGCAAGGAATACCCGTCAATTCCCATCTTCTACAAGTGCATGTTCTAGCAACAGCATTGACCACACACTGGTCATTCCATGGACCACTTACCTGGTATAACTGACCTCCATTCCATTGGACAGTGTACTTGTTAGCTTCAATTGCATTTGCTTTCAAAATCCTTGTAGCAGTTGGTGTGAGTGGTCCATCACATCTTGCAATAAGTTTGTTCACAGTGACAATCCTAAGTATTTATAAAGAATACCAATTAGAGTCTGCATCCTAAGTATACAAATTAAGATGAATGACAATTAGGGTCTGAAAACTATTACCTTCTCATTAGATACTCCCTGGCAAACTCCAATGTGGCAATTATTGGTTTGTCTCTTCCTCCAACTAGCTTCCCATTGAAAACTTCACACATATTGTTCAATAACACATCTGACTTGGCTCTCTCTGAACAAGAAGATTGTTTTTTAGAAATTAGTTAATCAATACATGAGAAATGTGGGTATGTGCTTATTCACATACTTTTTCTTGACCAAAACCGGACCAAAATAACCAAAAACCTGACCAAAATGCCAAAAGATATTGTGTTTTTGTGTTTTTGAATGTGCAGGGATGGAAATCGTGAAAATTGACAAAAGACACAAGAAACCCGGGAATACGAGCACGAGATTTGGAATGGACTCAAAGCCGATGCCGGGAAAGACATGTTTGGCCAAAAGTTAAAAATCACCCTTAGATCATCTTTGAGTAAATGGCAAGATTGATCCTTTGAAAATCCATAAATTACACCTATAATCCCTTAAATAACTTTAAATCCTTAAAACTAATCCTAAGTCCTAAACCCGGTTCCAAAAATTACCCAATCCATCCCACATCCTAAGCCCATCAATAAATAATCCATAAGCCCACTACCCTTTTATCCCATACCCGATCCACCCACAACCCAAAAACAATAACCCGGTTAAAACTTTATCACACAGTCAAAGGAAAATAAAAAAAATAAAACTCACACATCACTTTTACCCGCCCATTGTTCTTCCCCATTTTACCCAGACGAGCCCTAATTTTACCGTACCATCTTTCACCATAATTAAGGGTAATACGGTCAATCATTGGCCCTTCTAGAAGATATCTGAGGTGCCAGGAAGGGCAGAAGCGCATGAATGGCTACGTGGCGGCATCCCATTGGACCGAACACATCATATCTTTGATCCTAAGGCTGAAAATGAAGCGTGCCAAACAAGGGAGTGATCTAAGGGTGATAAAGAGCTGAGGATACACGCGGATTGCCAGAGTGGAAGACCCAGAAGGTTCATTCGAGTCCTATAAATAGGAGAGGATTTTTCTCATTTTCTCATGTAATTTTGGATGTTAATGTTATGCTGTCGAATTAAATTTGTAATGTTTTAAAAGAATTAATGAAAGTTTATTTTGTTTAAATTGTTGTCTCTTCTTTATTTTCATATACCTTTATTACTGCTTATTTACATAAGCTTGATTAAGCTTATTGCTATTGTTTTACTTATTCAGTTTAGCATTGAATCCAATTTTCATTCCTGTCATTTAAACTTTTCATATTAAACCAAAATTTAAAAAAAAAAGAAAAATAATAAAAAAAATATATAAAATGTCTTGGTTAATGCAAATCTCAGCTTACATATAAGCTATTTACTTAGTTTAACAAGCTCATAAAGCTTTTTAGCTTGTGTGAGCCTGTTTTGTTTCATTTTCCACAAAAATCACTAAAAGTCAATGAAAGTCAAAGTTCTCATGAACCATGGTGATTATAGCTTGAATTGATAGTCCAAAGGAGTCCTGGAAGCTTTTGGCCTATCCAAAGATAGGCTAGCTTAGTGAACTCCCTCTGTTCTTGTTGAGGGAGAAGCACTTTGTGAGTTCACTCTTATTTACTTTTCTACTCAATTTATATAGTTTTAAATCTGCTTTGTTGTTTAGATCTGATTAGTTACTGTTTGATTGCTTTTATTTGATCTTATTTTAGTAGTTATAGTGATATTAGAGTTTGCTTGAATCTGTCTCACTATATGCTTCTGATTTGTTCTTATACATGAATCTGAGATACTGCTATGGATTGTTGTGTTTGAGGTTAATCTGAGTTTCTTTGATAATATTGAATGATGTGTGATGATTGTTAAGGTGTGGTTTATTCTGTATCAGATTATGTTAGTGGTAATGAGAGTTAAGGGGATGATTGGATCTATGTTGATTGATGTGCCATTAATGATAGTTGGTGGTTATTCTGGTTAATTTCACTTGCAGTACTCATTTATAGCTTAGATTAAGCATTTCCTTGTTGGTGTAATTGGTAAAAGTCAAAGTTGCTTGCTAAGTTGGTGTTCTGCTGTCATAAGCTGCTACTAGGGATCTGTGTTAAGTAGATTTGTTAGTCAATTAGTTTATGCTTGTTAGATAATCATTAATATAGCTTAATTGCATCCAGTTTAATAGATTTAAGTAGCTGAATCTCTCTATAGTCAACTTTTAATAGCATATAATCAGTCAACTTTGTCTGTTCAAATCAGTGTATGCTGATGGTGTCTGTCAGTTTTATAAGATCAATTTGATTAATCATAAGTGCTTGATTTTGTGTGATTTTGTGTTTCTAAGTAGTTATCCTAACATAGTTTTAGCATTTTTAAATTCAAGTGGTAACAATATCATCTGGTTGCCTAAATTTGCTCTAAAAATCTGTTCAAAGTCTGCTGACTAAGACTTTTGCTGCATGTTCATGATTTGGTCATCTGTATTTGCTTCAAATTGGATTAGCAATTGGAAGTTTGTGATAGGGCTTTTTAGAAACTAGTAATCTCTGCTTGGTTAGCTTTCCAAAACAGTTTTTGTTTTCAAAATTGGTTAAGTTTTGAGTTTTCTACAAGCCGTTGAAAATCTGCTTTTTGAGTTTATTTATGCTATAGCTTAGTGCTAATTTTTGTGCTTTTCTGCTCATTGGGGTACCCAAATCTGCTTATTTGAGTTTGATTATGCTTGTTTGTTGCTATTTGATGATCTCTGAGCATCTTGCATTGATTTGAGCTTATTTGCTTTAGAAAAGTGCTTTTTGGCTTATTGAGAATAAGCTCTTTCTGCTTATTTGTGCTTATATGATCATAGAGTTTATTTTTCTTTAAAAGTTAATTAGTTTTTAGATTTACTGAAAAAATCCCAGATTTAATTAAGTTGTTTTGCTATTTAATCTGCATTTTTGTAGTTTAAGAGTAGTTTTAAATAACATAAAAAGAAAAGAAAATAAAATAAGTTTCTATGTTATCACTTTTGGTCCCTAGATTTTCTGCTTGATTCTAAATCGTGCCTGGGTAGTGTTTAGTATTAAATCAGTTTGTTTATTTGGCAAATTCAGTCCTTGTCTTTTTGTTTGCATTATTAGTCCATAGTTAACTTTGCATTTAGTTAAATATTTTGCATTGTTAGTCCTTTTAGCTTGCATCTTTGCATTTTTAGTCCTCATTTCCAAAAATTTTCTTTTATCGTTATTAATATAGGAAAAATTATTTTGCATTTTTAGAGTTTAAAATTTAGAATTTCACTTTTATTCGTGTTTTTAAAATTACGTCGCGTTCATCTTTAAAATTCAATTTTCGTTTAAATGTTTAGTTTAATTGTTCTAATAGCTTAGTTTAATTGTTAATCTTGATTGTTATTTTAATATTAGTAGTGTAATCAAAAATCAATCACTCTTATTCACATTCACTACACGAATCACAAATCCCGAATCACGAAATTCCATTCAATCTTCATCGGGACTACGACTCGGGTTAACACATATTTCTTTGTGTGTTTTCCTTGAACTATAATTGACACGAATCAGTTTTTGGCGCCGCTGCCGGGGAAGGTTGACGCGAATTTGTGATTTTGTTTTTCGATACGTGTTTTGAAGACCCTTCCTCGGAAGTTATCGTTTTTATAAAAAATAAAAATACAAAAAGAAAATAATTAAAAAACACTTTTCCTAAAGTGTTTTCACCATTAATAATAAATCCTCGCTCTCGAGAGGGCGTTGTAAACCATTCCGAATAAACAACAAAAGAGATCGTGAAGTTAAACGTTTCTCGGATTATTTCTTTACTACAACCTATACACGGGGTTTAAGGAGGTCTTGACATTAAATTGCAGACCGAAGAGAGATCCATTCTTCTCTCCCGCCACGCTGCGCGTAGTTTTGAAAGAAACGAGTACGGTTGATCAACGATCACCAAAAAGATAATAATTCTAATTTTTCATAAAAAATAAAAATCCAAAAATATTTTATTTTCAAATTTGGTTTTCCTTTTTAATTTTGTATTTCTTTTTGGTGTATGCACACCCGTTCTTCTTCTTCTCAACCTCTTCTTTCACCACTCTCTAATCCCGAGAGGATTATCCGTCAAAACAACCGTGTTCATTTCTCAACCGTTGAGGAAATGGCCAACAACCAACACGATCAACACCCGCCGATGGGTGGAGATAATCACAACCAAGGGCAAGCTCCCGATCTCCGCACTATGCAAGAGTTACTCCAATGTCCCACCGTGGGATACGGAGATGCTATTGTCATACCTCCGATTCGAAATACAAATTTTAAACTCGAGACCGGTTTAATTCAACTTGTCACGGGAAATCAATTTCATGGTTTTGATCGGGAGGATCCTCACAATCACATCCGATGGTTCAATAAATTAACCTCAACACATTACCATAAGGATGTCCCTCACGAAACAATCAAATTGATGTTATTCCCATTTTCGATCGAGGGGGCGGCCCGAATTTGGCTCGAGAAAGAACCTCCTCAATCAATCCATACTTGGGAAGATCTCGTCCATAAATTCGTGAACTATTTCTTTCCTCCATCTAAAATGACCAATGCTAGGAATGAAATCACAAATTTCCAGCAACGATTTGATGAGAATTTCGGTGAGGCATGGGACCGATTTAAAGATCTCCTACGGAAATGCCCACATCACGGATTCTCGGAATTGCATCAAATCGATACGTTCTACAATGCCTTAACTCAATCAGATCAGGATTCACTCAATGCAGCCGCCGGTGGCAATATCATGAGTCGAATGCCGAGAGAAATTCTTTCAATTATTGAGAACAAATCCAAGGTACCTACCTCAAGGAACAAACCGGTTGTTTCTAAGGTAAGTACCCAAGCTTCTAGCAGTGATGCTAAGATCGACAAGCTTGCAGATATGTTCGAAGCTTTCCTTCTCTCACAAAAGAAACAATCTTCTCCACCCGCTCAAGTGAAAGCGGTGCAAGAAAATTGTGTTATTTGTGGTGGTCCCCATCCGTATTATGATTGTCAAGCTACCGATAGCCAAGTTTGCAATGCTACTGCAGCAGCTGCAAACTACAATCAAAATCAAGGATTCCGTCCTCAAGGTGAAGTTAACTACCGAGTTAGCAACCAAATGGGACCACCCGGTTTTACACCCGTCCAAAACAACCAAAACCGTTTACCTCAAACCAATCAAGGTTACAATCAAAATCAAAGCTACAACCAAAATCATGGGAATTATAATCAAGGTTTTGTTCAAAACAACCGAGGGCCAAATCTTCCAAACAATCAAAATCAAGGATTTGTGCAAAACCCATCGCCCTCGGATGAGTTATTAAAACAATTCATTCTTCAAAACCAACAACAACAAAAGAAACAAGAGGAAATGAATAGAATGATGATTAATCAAATAACCGAATTGAACAAACATTTAAATGATCGACCCTCGGGTTCAGGGACTACTTCTCTCCCAAGCAACACGATCGCTAACCCGAGGGGCGATGCTAAGGCGATCACGACTAGGAGCGGTGTTTCATATGATGGACCCACGGCTCCGGCTACCGATTCTTCTCTACCTCCCAAGGTAGTCGACCGTGAACCCGAGGCGACCAAGGACATGGAACCTCCTACTAACAACGGAGGAACCAAAGACGTCCAACCTCCGGTCATCCATCCATCTGAACCAAAGGTTGTGCTGGAGCCCGAAGAAATTCCCGAAAAAGCTCCCGTCAAAGCAAACCTTCCGTATCCTTCGAGATTGAATGATCAAAAGCTCCGCGATAAAGCTTCAAATCAAATGGAAAAATTTTTCCAAATTTTTCAAGAGTTACATTTCGATATAAGCTTCGCGGATGCTTTACTTTTGATGCCTAAGTTTGTTTCCACTCTCAAAAGTTTGTTGAGTAACAAGGAAAAATTAATCGAATTAGCAAAAACTCCTCTGAACGAAAACTGCTCAGCGGCAATTCTCAAAAAGCTTCCGGAAAATTCCTTATTCCATGTGAATTTCCGGGAATGGTTGAATGCTCCGCCTTGGCCGATCTCGGTGCTAGCATCAACCTATTGCCGTTGTCAGTATGGCAAAAGCTTTCTCTGCCCAAACTTACCCCCACTTGCATGACCCTCGAGCTTGCGGATCGTTCCGTAACCCGTCCCGAAGGTATAGCCGAGGATGTCTTCGTTAAAGTGGGGAAGTTCCATTTTCCTGCAGATTTTGTGGTTGTTAATTTTGACGCCGACCCCCGGGTTCCTCTTATTCTCGGAAGATCATTCTTGAGGACCGGGCGTGCTTTGATTGACGTCTATGGTGAAGAGATTACTTTGCGGGTCGATAAGGAAAAAGTTACGTTCAATATTAATCCGAACTCGAAACCTCAAACCGACAAATGCAATGTCGCTACGGTTGATCAAAAGTCCGATCCCGTAATTGCTCCTAAAAGAGTTGATCCAAACCTTTCAAGATTCACGGTCAAGAGTATGTCAGAAAAACGTGCTGAGCTCAAGGCTATGAAAATCAATCCTGGATCGAGCAAATGGTTTGAATGTTGTGCTGCAAATACTAAGAGTATTCTTGATGATGATGAATCTGATTCGGAGACCACAACGGAAGAGGTGGAAAATGCTAGCTCTAAGAGCACACCTCTTGTCCCACCTCCGGAGCCGGTTTATCGTGTAGATTCTATCCTTTCCGACTCTTCCCATCCTTCTCCTCCGATTGAGGGAAGTGAAATCTCGAGGGAAGAGCTCGAAGTGTTCTCTGATTCTCCTCCAATTTCACCGGAAATTGTTGAGACCGATACTGATCCAGGGGAAGATGTCTTGAAATTTGATGAACCATTGTTTCCCCTGAATGATGTTAATGAAAAGCCGCCTAAATCAGTTCAAGTTGTTGATTCAAAATCAGAAGAGCAAAGTAGTGGCAGTACCACTTCTTATATTGATTCTCTTCTTGAGGAGTTCGCCGATGAACTCGCTCACATCGATCCGATCCCACCGGGGGATGAGGACGATGACTTTGATTTTGAATCTAACTTACGAGAATTGGAATCTCTGCTGAACCATGATCCGTCTAAATATGATTCTTATCCCGAGGAGTTCACCGATGAACTCGCTCACGATGATCCACTTCCATCATATGATGATGATCTCTTTGACTTTCATTCTGATCTTGAAGAAGTTAAAAAAACTTTTATACCATGCTCCATCATCTCATTCTTACACCGAGCTTAATGATTTACAAGATGATGATGATCTCTTCGATTTTAGGGCCGATCAAACCGAATGGAGAAATCTTTTATATGGCAAACCTACTACTGAAAAAGGCCCTAAAATTGAAATCATAATTGAGGATGCTTCAATAGTATCTCATGATTTAGCTCCTCATTCTCCCGAGGATGATTTCTTTTTTGAGTCCTCCATCGAGTACCCTGCTGAATTTCCTTGTGAGGACAAAGTATTTAAGCCAGGCTTACTCATTGATGGTGAAATTCATCCTTTGATGAAATTGATTCTTGATACAAATTTAAAGTTTCCTGCCTCATCTAAGGAACTTTTAATTCTGAAGAAAAATGATTCCTCTCTGCTTCTTTCTATTCAAAAACTCCCATTCTGTCCGGAGTTATCTCTGCTTGAAACTTTACTATCGTTTCCAGCCGGAAACGAAGACAAAGTTTTTGACCCCGGCATCACCGCTTTCATCTTCTAAAGCCATGGGTATCTCAATCAGAGTGGAACTTTCGTGTGCTTCAATGTTTATCCAAACATCTTGAACGAAAGTCCGATTGAGATTATCTCTTCCACTTGCTCCCCCAAGGACAAACAAATTCGGGGTCGAGTCAAGCTCATGTGACTCGGTTAACAAAAACAAGCGCTTCGTGGGAGGCACCCCATGCTTATCCATCTATCCTCTTATCTACTTTCTAATAAAACTTGAGGAGGGATCTCTCTTCCGTATCTGGTGTTTCGTGTTTTCTGTGGTATGTCCAGGTTAGCCCGATTGATGAAGACTCTCGTGCTCGTAGTTTCCTTCTCGCTACTCGAGTTTCATCATTCGCTGCTTATCCGATATCCTAAATCTTATCGTTTACATCTATCTTTTGGCATAATTAATAAACGGCCTTAGATTTATGTAGGAGAACCCTTACCTTTAAGACATTGAGGACAATGTCTCGTTTTAGTCTGGGGGGGGGGGGTAATCTTGCGATTTGATTTTTGCCTTGCATTTTTGCCGTTTTCTCATGCAACCCCGTTTTTCCTCAAAAATTGAAAAAATCCAAAAAAATGAGAAAAATTTAAAAATTTTTGCAAAAAAAAAATATAATAAATTTTGACAATTTTGTTAACTTTCCGCTGGAGAGAGTAGGAATAAAATTCTGACTTGACCGGGCGTGTTGAGCCCTAGCTTGTCCCCTTAACCGTTTATAATCTATAAGCTCGTGCTAGTCTTTTACACAAGGAGCTAGAAAATGCGAATTCTTTTTAAGAGTTTGCAAGTTCCCGTATTTGACTTTATATATGCATGGCTTGACTATTTGGCTAAGCATTCGCGGATCTTATTATTTAAGATTTTAAATTTGCGAAGAACGAGAAATGATAGAGTTGTTTATAAGTTAGATTGCTAAACGTGGAGTAGTTGGATCTCTTTAGAGCTCATCGAAGTTACTTGTGGCTTTTTGTTCCCATAAGCTTGTTTCACCCTAAAAATAGAAATCTAGGAATAATTAAAGCTATTTTAGTTTTGGCGATAATTAGTTTTTATTTCTTCCTTAGAGGATCCTTGCTTATGAAAGTTGGGTACACATCAAGGTACTGCCAGTGTTACGGTGTAATAGACTATTCCATCTTGCCGGCTTACAACCGATGTTGGGATTGTTATAAAAGCCGTAGGACTCGGGATTTGGCAAAATATATAATGAATATGAATAATAATAATAATCCAAAGCCATAAAAAGTTTTCTGCATCTTGCCGGTTCGCAGCCGATGTTGTAGACTTCTAATAAAGGCAGAGGAAAAATTCCAAGGTCATAATAGACTATCACATCTTGCCGGTTCGCAGCCGATGTTGTGATTGTTATAAAGGGCCAAGGATCAATAATAATATGTGCTTAATAATGTTAAAAATGCCAAATTTCGACTCCGAGGTATCCTAATAAAGGCTTCCGTCTCTGGACTCGTAGATGAGTTGTTTCGGTCGCAAATAAAAGGGATATTCTCAAAATCGTGTTAAATCAGAGACCTTGATGTGGACCTCATTTTTGTATGCAACGGTTTTCGAGGGAAGATTTGAAAACTACTTAGCATCTAAACTAGGTATCTTTATCGGATTAAAAATTATCGAAACGAGAACTTGAAGAAATTCATTTCTCACCAAAAATAAAATAAATAGAGGAAAATAGGAGTTTGGGAACGAGAAGTAATTACACAATTAGCTTTCTGAGTAGTGTTGGCAATCTAACTTGTAAATAACAATGATTTCGTTTTTAAGCTTAGTTTGGGGACTCGTGAAAAATCGGGGACGACGAATTTTATCCGTATGGTCACTTCTTTATGAGTCGTGTTTCCTGCTCGATGACCCTAAAAGTTATCGTTAGATAATGATTGTCGACGAAGCCGTCACCTAAATAATAAAGAAAATTACAAAAATAGAATAAAAAGGAAAATCGGGGAGTTTTTAGAACTCAAGATTTCTTAATCTCTTTTGAAAATTTTGCTACTTCTCAAAGTTAGTAAAAAGAGATTGGAAATTTTCGGTTTCAAAAACGTGTTTTTATAACATTGCATGAGGACATTGCAATAGCTTAGTCTGGGGGAATTTGGTATGTGCTTAAACACATACTTTTTCTTGACCAAAACCGGACCAAAATAACCAAAAACCCGACCAAAAAGCCAAAAGATATTGTGTTTTTGTGTTTTTGTATGTGCAGGGAAGGATATCATGAAAATTGACAAAAGACACAAGAAATCCGGGAAAATGAGCACGAGATGTGGAATGGACTCAAAGCCGATGCCGGGCAAGACATGTTTGGCCAAAAGTTAAAAATCACCCTTAGATCATCTTCTAAAAAATGGCAGCATTGGTCCCTTGGAAAACCAGAAATTACACCTATAATCCCTTAAATAACTTTAAATCCTTAAAACTAATCCTAAGTCCTAAACCCGGTTCCAAAAATTACCCAATCCATCCCACATCCTAAGCCCATCAATAAATAATCCATAAGCCCACTACCCTTTTATCCCATACCCGATCCACCCACAACCCAAAAAACAATAACCCGGTTAAAACTTTATCACACAGTCAAAGGAAATAAAAAAAAATAAAACTCACACATCACTTTTACCCGCCCATTGTTCTTCCCCATTTCACCCAGACGAACCCTAATTTTACCGTACCATCTTTCACCATAATTAAGGGTAATACGGTCAATCATTGGCCCTTCTAGAAGATATCTGAGGTGCCAGGAAGGGCAGAAGCGCATGAATGGCTACGTGGCGGCATCCCATTGGACCGAACACATCATATCTTTGATCCTAAGGCTGAAAATGAAGCGTGCCAAACAAGGGAGTGATCTAAGGGTGATAAAGAGCTGAGGATACACGCGGATTGCCAGAGTGGAAGACCCAGAAGGTTCATTCGAGTCCTATAAATAGGAGAGGATTTTTCTCATTTTCTCATGTAATTTTGGATGTTAATGTTATGCTGTCGAATTAAATTTGTAATGTTTTAAAAGAATTAATGAAAGTTTATTTTGTTTAAATTGTTGTCTCTTCTTTATTTTCATATACCTTTATTACTGCTTATTTACATAAGCTTGATTAAGCTTATTGCTATTGTTTTACTTATTCAGTTTAGCATTGAATCCAATTTTCATTCCTGTCATTTAAACTTTTCATATTAAACCAAAATTTAAAAAAAAAAGAAAAATAATAAAAAAAATATATAAAATGTCTTGGTTAATGCAAATCTCAGCTTACATATAAGCTATTTACTTAGTTTAACAAGCTCATAAAGCTTTTTAGCTTGTGTGAGCCTGTTTTGTTTCATTTTCCACAAAAATCACTAAAAGTCAATGAAAGTCAAAGTTCTCATGAACCATGGTGATTATAGCTTGAATTGATAGTCCAAAGGAGTCCTGGAAGCTTTTGGCCTATCCAAAGATAGGCTAGCTTAGTGAACTCCCTCTGTTCTTGCTGAGGGAGAAGCACTTTGTGAGTTCACTCTTATTTACTTTTCCACTCAATTTATATAGTTTTAAATCTGCTTTGTTGTTTAGATCTGATTAGTTACTGTTTGATTGCTTTTATTTGATCTTATTTTAGTAGTTATAGTGATATTAGAGTTTGCTTGAATCTGTCTCACTATATGCTTCTGATTTGTTCTTATACATGAATCTGAGATACTGCTATGGATTGTTGTGTTTGAGGTTAATCTGAGTTTCTTTGATAATATTGAATGATGTGTGATGATTGTTAAGGTGTGGTTTATTCTGTATCAGATTATGTTAGTGGTAATGAGAGTTAAGGGGATGATTGGATCTATGTTGATTGATGTGCCATTAATGATAGTTGGTGGTTATTCTGGTTAATTTCACTTGCAGTACTCATTTATAGCTTAGATTAAGCATTTCCTTGTTGGTGTAATTGGTAAAAGTCAAAGTTGCTTGCTAAGTTGGTGTTCTGCTGTCATAAGCTGCTACTAGGGATCTGTGTTAAGTAGATTTGTTAGTCAATTAGTTTATGCTTGTTAGATAATCATTAATATAGCTTAATTGCATCCAGTTTAATAGATTTAAGTAGCTGAATCTCTCTATAGTCAACTTTTAATAGCATATAATCAGTCAACTTTGTCTGTTCAAATCAGTGTATGCTGATGGTGTCTGTCAGTTTTATAAGATCAATTTGATTAATCATAAGTGCTTGATTTTGTGTGATTTTGTGTTTCTAAGTAGTTATCCTAACATAGTTTTAGCATTTTTAAATTCAAGTGGTAACAATATCATCTGGTTGCCTAAATTTGCTCTAAAAATCTGTTCAAAGTCTGCTGACTAAGACTTTTGCTGCATGTTCATGATTTGGTCATCTGTATTTGCTTCAAATTGGATTAGCAATTGGAAGTTTGTGATAGGGCTTTTTAGAAACTAGTAATCTCTGCTTGGTTAGCTTTCCAAAACAGTTTTTGTTTTCAAAATTGGTTAAGTTTTGAGTTTTCTACAAGCCGTTGAAAATCTGCTTTTTGAGTTTATTTATGCTATAGCTTAGTGCTAATTTTTGTGCTTTTCTGCTCATTGGGGTACCCAAATCTGCTTATTTGAGTTTGATTATGCTTGTTTGTTGCTATTTGATGATCTCTGAGCATCTTGCATTGATTTGAGCTTATTTGCTTTAGAAAAGTGCTTTTTGGCTTATTGAGAATAAGCTCTTTCTGCTTATTTGTGCTTATATGATCATAGAGTTTATTTTTCTTTAAAAGTTAATTAGTTTTTAGATTTACTGAAAAAATCCCAGATTTAATTAAGTTGTTTTGCTATTTAATCTGCATTTTTGTAGTTTAAGAGTAGTTTTAAATAACATAAAAAGAAAAGAAAATAAAATAAGTTTCTATGTTATCACTTTTGGTCCCTAGATTTTCTGCTTGATTCTAAATCGTGCCTGGGTAGTGTTTAGTATTAAATCAGTTTGTTTATTTGGCAAATTCAGTCCTTGTCTTTTTGTTTGCATTATTAGTCCATAGTTAACTTTGCATTTAGTTAAATATTTTGCATTGTTAGTCCTTTTAGCTTGCATCTTTGCATTTTTAGTCCTCATTTCCAAAAATTTTCTTTTATCATTATTAATATAGGAAAAATTATTTTGCATTTTTAGAGTTTAAAATTTAGAATTTCACTTTTATTCGCGTTTTTAAAATTACGTCGCGTTTGTTTTTAAAATTCAATTTTCGTTTAAATGTTTAGTTTAATTGTTCTAATAGCTTAGTTTAATTGTTAATCTTGATTGTTATTTTAATATTAGTAGTGTAATCAAAAATCAATCACTCTTATTCACATTCACTACACGAATCACAAATCCCGAATCACGAAATTCCATTCAATCTTCATCGGGACTACGACTCGGGTTAACACATATTTCTTTGTGTGTTTTCCTTGAACTATAATTGATACGAATCATTAGTTAATCAATACATGAGAAATGTGGGAATGTTGTACAAATACCTGAGAAATGTGATCTGGTCCAGTGTTGGGGAGGAATTTTACAAAGCCAATCATAAGCATCTTTCTTGAATGCCTTCAACTCTTCCATTGCAACTTGAAACTCAGGGACTGTTGTTGCAGTTGCTGCTTTCCATAACATATCCTTGTATGCAGTACCATTCCACTGCAACTTCATATTCTCATGAATATGTTTCACACAGAATCTGTGCTCTGCACTTGGAAATAGTTTTTCAATTGCTGGAATAATACCCTGTTTTAACATACACAGCAAATGAATTAGCAAAAAAAAAAAAAACTTATGAAAGTAAATTGAAATTAGTCTGAGGTAAGTACCTTTTGCCTGTCACTTATGAAAGTGAAATTGGAATTACTATATAGATCAAGGTCATCTCCAAGGTGAGTTAGAAACCATGTCCATGACTCTTTGTTTTCAGTCTCCACAAGCCCATAAGCCAATGGATATATACCATTGTTTGGATCTATACCCACAGCTGTCAATAGTTGACCTGGGTATGGCCCCTTCATGAATGTCCCATCTAATCCAAGCAATTCCCTCATCCCAGCTCTGAATCCAGCTTTCAAAGGCCCCAAACATATATAGATTCTCTTAAAAACTCTTGTTGGTAGTGTATGATCTGGTTCAGACTGAACATGGATCTTGACAGTTGTGTCTGGATTAGCATGTTGCAATTCCAACACATAATCTCTGAGCATCTTGTATTGATGTTTGTAATCACCCCTTAATTTTTTTTCAGCTGCTGCTTTTGCTCTAAATGCCTTACTTTCTGAGACAGTTAGCTCATGTTTTTTTGATAGTTGATCTTGAACAGCTCTGGCAGGGATGCTAGGGTTTGTTTTCAATTGCTCAATTATATCCTTTGCAAACCATTGGTATGTGGCATACAAGTTGTCTCTTTCCTGTAGACATTTATGGACTGATTTGTATGTCCTGACTTCCCAAGATTCAGTTTTCTTGACTTTTGAAACTAGCAAGACCCATGGACATTTATTCTCATCAACCTTCTTTTTGCTATTAGGTTTACCCCCATTTATGAGCCTTTATTTTTTTGTTGGGCTAGTTGATTTAGTGGACTGACTTGGCCCACTACACTGACTAGGCCCACTACCTAAGTTATTGTCTTCCCCAACTCCTAATGAAGGGATAACACCTCTACAAACTGCCCTAACTCTTTCACTATCATTCTTTTCCAATCTAATTCTTCTTCTAGTCTCAATTGAATGCTCTTTAATGTATTCCTTCACATTTTCTTTGTTTGCAAATTTTCTACCCACATAGAAATATGTTTTGTAAATCTTCTCACTAGAGTGTGCTTGTTTCCTTAACTGTTTCAACTTTCTTTTCCTTAACCTTGTACCTTCACTGTCACTACCTGATGAACTTTCAAAATATTCATTTTCTAATTCATGGACATCATCTCCATCAGGATCATCATCTTCAATATCAACTGGTACACTCTCTCTGCACCCTATAAACTCCACATTTTCATCAATATTGTACTCAAAGTCTCTCATGTCAACATCTACCTCATCCACATTGTTATTCTCATCTAATATGTAATCACTGTCTTCACTATCATCATCACTATCACTATCCTCTTTCTCTCCCTCAGTTTGAATCTCAACATCAGTTTCATTGTTACCTTCATTTTCATTCATAGTCTCATTTTGAACCTCAACCTCAACCTCATGGTTTGTTGGAGATATAAGCTCCAAGTCAGCAAATGGGTCAAAGTCAGCAAATGGGTCAAATGGGTCAAACTGACTAGGGACTTGAGAAGACCCATCCTTATCAACTGCACTACTTTGCCCTGCTTCTAAATTTACAAACTGACTAGGGTCTTTACCACTACCTTCATTCACATCCAACACTAGTTTCTTAGCCACTGGGGTAATCCCTGCCCTTGATGTTGTTGGTCCATCATCTAACTCTTCTATTACAAGTTTTTTAGGCTTTACTGGTGTGTAAATGTCAGGGTTGGTCTTTTCATGCTCAACATATACCTCAACAAGCTTAAGACCTTCTATCACATAATTACCTAATAACTGAATATTTTTGTCACATGCTAAAGGTTCTAGTCCATTGTCTAAATCACAACCAGGTTTCAAGAAGTGGTAAAACATCACCCTCCTCCCATCATACTCTAAGTCTTCAAGCATTGAATCAATTTCATGGATAGAAAACTGGTCACTGTCTATTAAATCCACAAAAGTAGTCTTACCATTCTTGTATGTCCTGTTAGGTGCATTCGTGAAAAGACCACCATGATTAAGCTTGATGGAAAACAGAGTAGACTTAATGTCTGCAAAAAATTACATGCAACAATCAGACTAGGGTTTTACAAAGGCCCCAAAAATCAATTAAAGTTTTGCAAACCCAAAAAATCATACTATACTTCAATAATAACGATTAAAAAACTTCTAAATTGTCAACATTGTCAAAAAATTATAAAACAATATACTTACGATACATGGCATATGGATCACGATCATGAACATCATTTGCCCTAATTTCGTACAATGGGGACACCATCTGAACGGTTTGCGAAGTTTAACCTCACAAATTAACAGGGTAATTGATTTGGGGAAGAAGATGATGAGAAGGTCTGTGTGTGTGAGTAGTTTGGAGTTTGGGGGATGACTGATGATTTGACCGTGGTTGGTGTGTTTTAAATTAAAGAGTGTAAGATAAATTGACCATTTTGCCCCTTTAGTTATCTTAGAAAACGGGCGTTATCTACTATTTGTGGGGCCACTAGACACGAGGGACTAACGGCGCATAACGTTTCTGACTTAAGGACCACCGGCGCAAGTTTTTTGGTCAAAGGACCAAATCCGCCAGTCAACGCAAACCACAAGGACCATTGGTGTAGTTTACTCTTAAATTTATATGAATAAAAAACCGGTCACGAAACTTTAATTTTATCGTTATAAAGTACTTTTAATATTATAATTTTACACTTAAATCAAGGGTATAATCGGTATTTCACAATCAAGGGTATAATCGGTATTTAACATCAAACTTTTCATTCGTATTGCTTAGATAAGTTAATTATTGGTTTCTTATTTATATTTTATAGTTTTCGGGCATATATTTGGCCGGAATTTGTATAAACAAAAATAAGCATATTGTTGAACGGCTTATAAGTTAATCTAAATAAATTAATGACAATGGTATTCAAAGTTAAAAACTTGAGTACCCTTCATACGCATTATATCAAAAAAGTATCATGAAATCTTCAATTATATTTCGTTAGAGGCTTGTCTCCTGAATTATTTATATATATCTTTCTGAGAAGAATTAAACAAGTTGGGAGCTTGATGGGATGGTAAATCCTGGCCAATTTAACGAGACGTCGGGAGTTTGATTCCATCCCAAAAAAAGCCTGATTTTTTTTTTATTTTTTTAAGTTTTTTCATTCAAACATAAAATCTCATATATACGTATGAAATTTTATTTATTTTATTTTATTTTTAAGTTTTTTCATTCAAACATAAAATCTTTTATTTATTTATTTATTTTTTTAAGTTTTTTCATTCAAACATAAAATCTCATATATACGTACGTATGAAATTTTATTTTATTTTATTTTATTTTTAAGTTTTTTCATTCAAACATAAAATCTCATATATACGTATGAAATAGTTTTTGCAAATTGTTGTCCCTTTAAAATAAAGTCGAAAGTAAACAAAAGCAGTTATTCTATTTAGTGTTTTTTTATCCTTAAACTTGAAAAAGTTATCCAATGTTGCATTAGAATTCGATCATTGAAAGACCAAATCGCGATAAACGGAATAAAAACTGAAAAACCGAACCTAGAATAAACCGAAACCGAACAGTTTCTAACAAGAAAAGACTGAATATTTTCGGTCCAGTTTTGGTTTTAGCCAAAAACCGAGCCAAACCGGGCCATACTCACCGTTAGGACTTAATATTTTGGTACAAGTAAAAATAAAAGCCCGTTGGACATTGTTTACTTTTTCTATGCGCAACTTCTTTTCCAACAAATGCAATTTTTCTAACTTCAGCATCAAATTAAAAAACTGAAGCCACTGATGGATCAAGAAGAATCAATATGTGTGATCGTCGTGTTTAAAATTTTGGGGCTAATTATGGTGTTTATAACACTTTGGAGTTATGAGTATATCAATAGCGTTTCTATAGCATTAGCTATAAAACTTAGATTTAGTTAAATGTTAATCGTGTAAAATCTTTGGCGAAGTTTATAATATCAAATTCAAATTCTAGTGACCCACTTATTTAATAAGTATTACAGTCGAACTTCAAACTTGTTATCTAAGTATCAAACAAATTCAAGTTAATAAATAACTTGATGAATGGGCACTAATAATTCAAACGCACCAAATATGATACGATCACTAAAAAATATAATTCTTTGGATCGACCATAACCCAAACCGATCGGTGCCAACAAAACCAATACAAATCAAAGATCTCATTTACCCAAACTTATATTCTTGATTTCAAAACGGATTCAAGGTAACAAAAACCAAAGTGACAGTCCAAAGTTTCAAAACTGGCCCAATTCAAAAAGAGCCCAAATGAAGCATGATGAACAAATTAAACAACCGAACAAACATATCTCAAAAATCACAACCTACCTTTAATCTGAACGAACGTGTAAACGACATTCTTTTTATTTTCATGGTTAAACGAGCCTAGCTCGGATACCACTTGTTGGAATTCAAAGAACGAAACAAATAACAAAATCGATAAACGAAACAGAAGTTTTTTATTCAAATTATCGAACCAAATATAAAACCAGATTTAGAGGTACCAAACACAAAAATTTAATTCAAACTTATAAAGAAATGTAATATCATTGATCCTTATCTATAAGAAACTAACGACTTAATTACCAAATTTTAAATTAACTCTACTTAGAAAACGTACCAAAAACTAAATTCCAAATTTACCGATCGCCTCTTAGAGTTTAAATCACTTCCCAAAGAGCAGGAGTTTCTTTTGTTATAAATTTCTAGCTAGATTGCCATGTTTGACCACTGCGAAATGAAAATACTCTTTATGAAAAGCACATAAACCAATAATTTTGTATTGAAACATCTGCCACGAAGCGTGGGGCTTAAAACCTCGTCTATCACATATTGCCTAACAATATGTCCGATTAAGACAATAATTAAAAATTAAAATATCATGACACCTTCAAATACAATGCATGAGACATTCTTATTTAACTGTTCGACCAAGACAGTCTTGCATAGCAAGTGTTTGAATAGATGTAAATCTTGCATTATACCGTAAGTATTTGCATTCAAAAGGAAACATATTACACCATTTTGTTTCAATAGCAGATGGACATGAATTAGAACAATGTCTGGAAAGACTGATATTGTGGTACCTTGACTCAAGTAGCTTATTAATCTTGGGGTACACCGTATACAGTTTGTTGGTTATGAAATAAAACCAATAAATTTGTTCCGTTGATAGTAGATATCAAGATTTTAAAAATTTTTAATTATCCCTGAACAAAAGAAAATATTATATTATAGATATTATTCTTCATTTTCTTGAATTCTATATGTTATACATTTTTGGATATATGTTAGTTGAAGGCCCGGTTCAGACAACATAGTCTGGGTATGTGGTGGATGAGGCCTGCCGTGAGGCGGGTACGACTCTCTAAACCAAAAATTGAAAGTTGCCTTCCCAAAAAAAAAAAAAAAAAAAAAAAGCCTTGAATTCTATATGTTATACATTTTTGGATATATGTTAGTTGGAAAGTTTGGTGGGATTGGAAAGACTCCTTCAATTAAACGATAGGATCAGGGTTCGATTCTTCTTTCTTCAAACTTTCTGTTTTTTAATACTAGCAGACTTGAATTTTTTATTATTACCAAATATCTCTTTAATTTTCTAATATTACTATTACCCATGATTATAGCTTATAAACACAAAATTATAGTTTTGATATAAGATTTGCAATATTGTTCAATGGCATATGACAACTTTTCATTAACGAGCGTTTATGTCAAATTTGGAGCCAGGGACAATGTTCGGATCATTGTTGCTTATATGATGTATTGTTTTTCCACCAACACGTACACCCTTTAATTTTCTAATATAACAAAGGTGTTGTTTGGAAGCTAAGGCCTTGGTAACTCAAAAACCCGCATTCTTCCTTAGGGGTGTAAACGAGACGAGACAGCTCGCAAGTTATTCGAGATCGACTCGTAAACTACTCGATATAAACGAGTCGAGCTCGAGCTACTCGAGTACACTTTCGAGTCGAGTTCGTGCTTGAAAATACTCGGCTCGTGAGGCTCGAGCTTCAATGATATTACATTTTCACTCTTTTATATACATGTAGTTACGTAAATGTCATAAAATCGAGTCGAGTAGAGCTTCATATGTTGATTTTTCATCTAGTTCGAGCTTTAAATGTGGAAATAATCGAGCTCGAGTCGAGTTTGAGATGACGAGCTCGAGCTCGAGCTTGAAATCCAAAGCTCGACCGAGCTCGAGTTTTTGTAATCGAGTCGAGTTCGAGCTTGGCAGTACTCGGCCCGACTCGGCTCGTTTACACCCCTAAATCTTCCTCATGCTAGTCTTCTTACCCGTCTTTACGGGTATATGAACATGAATCCTTAGAATCCATTAGTGTCCCATATGAACATGAATTGCTCGAATTATCCGCTTCCAAGTAATGGAAGTCATTTTCATTGACATGTTTTGTGTTTAAATGACATAGTTTAGAAGGCATTTCAAATTGCATACTACTCAAACTCTCAAACAAAAGCTATTAAAATAGCAGTTTTACTTAGTTAACCTTAGTTTATATTTTGACTCGCGATTAAATCTATTGTGATCTTTGAAAAAAATATGTGTCGTTGCTATATGTATAATCTTGTGTATTTATTTTCATCTCACAGTAACCCGTGCGGTCATGCATTCATTTTAATATTTATATTCATGTTAATAATAATAATATTAACTGTATTTAACTTTTAAACTCGCGTACGAGTGGGTTAAATTTGTAAATAAGAGAAACATGAGTTATTGTTGGATGCAGATAGTTAAAAAAATTATTTTTTCGGACATCCTTACTTATCTCATAAAATGTATAACATGAGTCGTTCGTATATGTACAATCTCGTGTATTCAGATACATATCACAGTATCCTGTGCTTACATTTTAATATTTATAATTTCATGCATATACATTAATTGCATATCTATCCATCCAAAGCCTCATAATTGCATATATATCCAATCAAAACTCATAATTGCATATATATCCATACAAAGTCTTAAAATTGTCAAATATATCCAAATTATTATTTTAAATATATTTAATAGAAAAATATCTAATAATTATAATTGATATATAAAATGACGATTATACCCTTATTTCTATTTAACTTTATTTACAATTACAAAATATCCTTTAACCATTTTTTAAGAAAAGAAAAAGCAACCATGTTTGACGACTCAACCGTGTTCAGTATCTATGAATCTTGAATAAGAATATCAACAACACCATCAATCGTTCTATCTAAACGTAAACTCCTATATTTATAGATCAAATTATATAATAAAATTCAAACCAATAAAAGGATATTTAGTAATTGTAAATTTTTTTAATAAGAATAAGTGTATAATCGTCATTTTATATATCAATTATAAGTGTTAGACATTTTTTTTTTCTATGAAATATATTTAAAATAATCATTTGGATATATTTGAAAATTTTAAGGCTTTGAGAGTATATATATATATATATAATTATGAGTTTTGATTAAATATATATGCAACTACGAGGCTTTGAAAGGATATATATGCAATTCTCCCTTAAAATTATATATCTTTCCGAGAAGACATAAACAAGTTGGAAGATTTGATGGAGTGGTAAAAACTTTGCCAATTAACCGAGACGTCGGGAGTTTGAGCCCTTCCTTGAAATCTTTGCGACTTTTTATTTGTAAGTTTTTTTTTTTTTTTTTTTTTTTTGAACATTTAAAGTTCTTTCAATCAAACATAAAATCCCATATACGTATGAAATAGTTTTTGTAAGTTGTTGTCCCTTTAAAATAAAGTCGAAAACTCGAAGGTAAACAAAAGCAGTTTTATTGGATTAATATTTCTTGTACAAGTAAAAATAAAGGCCCGTTGGGCACTGTTTACTTTTTTTTTTATGCGCAATTTCTTTTCCAACAAATGCAATTTTTCTAACTTCAGCCTCAAATTAAAAACAGGAGCCACTGATGGATCAAGAATCAAGATGTGTGATCGTCATGTTTAAATAATTTTGGGGCCTAATTATGGTGTTTATAACACTTGGTGTTTCTATAGCTTTAGCTATAAGACTGAGATTAGTTCCAACATTATTTGCTTTGGATTTTAAAAGAATGAAATTATGAATATTGTATGAAATGTTACATTTATTATTAGATCTCGTCTAATTTATTCTTAACATGTGGAAACTTGTAAAACACATGCCAACGTCGGCTATTAGTGTATTTAAAAATTAAATCTCATATTTTCATTTTTATTCATTAATGCATATGGCGATAATCCGCCGCGTTGCGGCGGGCCGTTGTGTTTGACAAATAATTGTCGGACCAGTTTTTATTTGCCAAAATAATGAAAACAAAAAAAAAAAAAAAAAAAAAAAAAAAGCCCGGTTACTGTAGCAGTTACTGTAGCAGTCCACAAAAAGAAAGGCCCGTTCCTGTAGATGGAACGACGCCGTATGAACTCCCCGCGTTGCGGGGGAAAGGGGTGCGTTTGTTGGGAAAATTATTTCGTTAATAATGGCGCAAGTTTTATAATTTTTCGAGGCCGTTAACAAAGACAAATATATTGATTTCGATAAAGTATTGCATATTTATATTCGTTTTGTTGGGAAAATTATTTCGTTAATAATGGCGCAAGTTTCATAATTTTTCTAGGCCGTTTGGTACGAAAAATAATGAAAAAAAAAAAAAAAAAAAAAAAAAAAAAAAAAAAAAAAAAAATTGGGCCGGCTACTGTAGCAGCCCAATTGTTACTGTAGATGGAACACGTAGTATTGGTTCATCTTTAATATATATGGTAATGCATATTGTGCAACACTTAAAAATGATTTTTTTATTCTTTGAAATTGAAGAAAAGACAAAAGTGCATATGGCCCATGACTACAATTTGTCATCAATAAAATCACGATACGCTAACGAGCAAGGACACAATAATACGCTATTTAGTTTTGGTTCACAATTAGTTTGAACGCTAGTCAAATTACTAAGCAAAGATAATGCATTGTCTTTACGTATTAAAAGATACATATAAAGTTAATTTATTCATAATAGGTGAGTACGTGTTCGACACTTCACTTAACACATATTCAATGTTTTAAAAACCGGACTGGACCGGCCGGTTCGACTGGTTTCCGGCTGGTTGGCCGGTTCATTGAATCCCAGTTATTTTGAGGAACCGTCCAGTGATTAAATCGGCCGGTTTTGGCCGTCCAACCGGTTGAACCGGTTCAGCCAAACCGGCGTTTCGTTGATAAATAAAAAAAATTTGATTTAAAGTTAAAAACCACCTCCAGCTCTTTACTTTTCACCTAATAAAAACCACCTCCGATCGGATCGACCCTCGATGCCACCACTTGCCCACCCCCGCAACTGACGACAGCCACCAGTGGACACCACCGCCACTCCCACCGGCGATTAAGGTATGTTTTTTGTTTCTATTTTAGTATGAATGTTGTTATTTATGTTTTCTAGTTATTTAATTTTATGATTCTATTAATTTTATGTTTTCTTGTTGTTTTCTTATGGAATTATATGTTTTTATGTATATGTTTTTATGTGACCCAACTGTTTTTGTATGTGAATCATTCTTAATTTTTGAGTGTTCGTGTTACAATTGATCAGTCTTAATTTTACAGTTAGTTTTTATTGATATTATTATTGCTTTTTTTGTAGCATATGGATTCTTATCCTCATCCTCAATCGCAATCTCAATCTCAAACTCAATCTCATTCTTTGGTTCAATCAAGCCTAAGAACAAAAAAGGATCTAGCATGGGAGTATATACATACACATAAGGATGTTGACACTGGGAAAATGGCGTACATATGTGGTTTTTGTGATAAAGTTGTGCGTGGTGGTGGTATAAATAGAATGAAAAGACATCTTGCCGTTGTTAAAGGTGACGTAGAATCTTGTAAAAAAGTACCAGCGAATGTTCGATTTACTATTAAAGGTATTTTGAAAGAAAATGAAGTTAAGGCAAAAGCAAAGACTAGTGGGTTTGAAGATGATATCGAAATCTTGGATGTCAATGAAGAAGTTGTTGAAACACAATTGCAAAAAAAGAACCAATCACGAAAAGGAAAGAGGCCAGCTACATCAAATTTGCATCCTTTCTTTGCAAAAGGTATAAATGATCTTTCTCAACCCTCTATTAGAAAAGTTATGCAAAGTAAGGAAAAATTGCATGATATTGATTTGGCTATTGCAATGTGGTTCTATGATGCATGTATACCTATGAATGCATGCAACTCTCCTTATTTTCAACTTGCGGTAGATAAAATAGCCTCCATTGGTTATGGTTACAAAGCCCCTAATTATCATGCTTTGAGGTTATGGTTTGTAACTTTATGAATATGAATTATGAGCAGGTTTGTATCAATGTATGGTTTGTATCATATATGCAGATTAAGTGTTGACTGGTCAAACGGTCCCGTTCGCGGTGACATATTCATAGAACCAGCCGGTTGAACCGGTCTGACCGGTTCGACCGGTCCCGTTCGCGGTGACATATTCATATTACCCGTGAACTCTTCTTAGTTTATCTAATCTCGCTTATCTTTATTCCGAATTTATTTAAAGTTTGTCATGACTTGTATAAAAATCAGAGCAAGTACCACAATATCTCTCCTCAAACTTTTTTTCTAAAACTTAAAACTTAAAAAATAAATAAAGTTCAATTACTAACGTACTCTTAGCTAAAAATAGTAATAACTTCTATTATTAAATTAACAATTTAAAGATTTTTTAATTTTTAAACTTATATCATTTTCCGTATCTAATACATAGACTTTTTTCTTGCAATGACTACAAATTAAAATTTTAAGTATTGCTGCAAGCAGCCTTATATGTCTCATCAGATATAATTATTTGCGGCTATACACCATCGCTATGCACGAGATTGTTTAAATTTGCTAAAAACGATGAATTAAAATGTTTGATTAGCTTATTTCTAGTGATCATTGCTATTGTAATCATTTTATCGACATATCTATGTACCTCTCAACACATTTTTATCATTTTTACTGGTTGTCAGTGACAAAGGTACAAACTCTCACAATGCAAACATTTAGCTTTCACGTCTTCGGGCAACTCCCCTTCTAATAGATCCTGTTGCTCAAAATGTAGCCATACCGACGATCTTTTTTTACGAGTTTTTGGTTGTTTTCCCAGTTGTTTTCCTTTGTTCTTCTTACCACTCTTAACCTCCACTGGTGGCTCATCCGAAATTTCAATCGAACTTGAAGACATCTAGCAAACAAACAAAGTAACAAGTAGCAATAATCAAAAAATAATTAATAGTATGTAACAGAACGTACATAACTTTTGGAATGACAATTACCTTCATACAGCTAAAAATTAAATATGCATAATTTTAACATACGGCTAAAAATTAAACAATTACCTTCTCTTGAATGACGATTTTGGCACTTTTGAAATAAGCAACTATGATCTAATCCATTTGTGGGAAGGGTTTTCTTTGGAAATTGTGAATATGAATGGTTATGTTATGCATATGAATATATGATCAGGATTAAGTAGGGCAAGTACATATTTTTACTTAAGTGGGTCTATTAGTTAAGAGTTGTTACTAATGGACTATTTTAAATGAGCTTTAGTTGAATAGTTAAAGATGTTTAAATCTATTAATGGGTCTTATAAGGTTTATCGGGTTAACCCGATAACAAAGTAGCTAAAACCCTAACCCGACCCTATAAGGTTATCGGGTCTATCGGGTTGACCCGATAAGGTATATTGGACCCGAATCAACCCGACCATATAAGGCCTTATCGGATTCGGGTCGGGTCGGGACGACCCATATGACACCCCTAGTTGTCACTAACCATCATTTCTTCAAATAAAAAACAAAATAAAAGAGTATTGTTTTGTGTTTGCTCGGCTTTAGAGCATGAGCTCCTCGACTACAACCCAAATATGATCTAACTGCAATGCTAATCATAAACAATTGAAAGCTCTTTATTACGAGCAAAAAAATCACTATTGCGGGTGCTCTTGTGTATTTTATTGAAATTGCAAAATTATCCAATCGTATGTCCGAATAAGGTATTGCACCTCCTTAAAAAAAACCTGTAAATTTACATAATCTGTAGAAAAACCGTAATTAACTCCAATGTCTAATACTATTACCAGCAGTCACACCACTTCACCTTCGACCTCAGTTTTCTCTCCCTTCACTCCCTCTCACTTTTCACTCCCAATAATCACACCACTTCACATCTATAATACTTAAAGATTCAGTACACCTAATAAATGTCGAGGCTTCAAGATTGAATTCATAGGGTGTAACCATCGAGTATACAAACCATCATGCAATTACTACCAACATTTTGTGCACTAAATAAAAAGACTTTTGATCTTCATTTCCACCAAAACTTACAAGCGTTATGGCCTTTCATTTGCTCATTCAGTTACCACTCATATTTCTTGATGACTATAAGTACGAAACTCCCATTCGCTTCCTCACAATCTCTCCCCAACTCACATCAAACAAACAAGACACGAAAATACAAAGTAAATCTCATCCTCCTCGATAAACAACAACCAAAATCTATCCAACTCACAACAACAAGACTCGAATACGAAAAGAAATGAATACGATCTCAATTTTCAAAAAACAAGACTCGAATACGAAAAGAAATGAATACGATCTCAATTTCGTTTCCTTTTCGTGTTGTATAAGAACCCACAAATCTTTAAAGATCACAACACGAAAGAAAACACCATCATTGATCTTTGTTCTTAATATCTGAATGTTACAAAAGAAGAAACGATAACAACTTTTTTTCATCTTTTCTTTCATTCGGTTAAATAAAAAACAAAACGAAGACAATTACAACACAAGATGAACCTACCCGAGACCCTCCAAAGGATCTTGAAGCCTTAAAAATGTCTTCTTGATTCGGATTGAGCACCAAATGATAACAAGGTTAGGGTACGGATATTAGTTTGTGTTTATGATGTTCGGTTTGAGATTAGATGATGATGGAGATGCATTTTTAGATGGATAGATAAGGTGGGACCGTTGTGGTGCTTGATTTGCAAATGAAAGAAGGTTAGGTTAGAGAGAGAACATGGGGGGCGGATGATACTACGTGTAAGATTATGTCAAAATGAAACGTGTTTGTTATACATCTTATGACCTATCGGGTCTGTGTTAGTTTGGATCGGTTTCATGCTTTGGACCGGGTTGTATTGTCTTGGGCCAATGTCATATGTCTAAGGGTGTTTTTGTTTCATTAAGATGTTTTAGGTCTGAATCTGACTACCACATCTTACAAGTAAGAGGTGGCTAGAAAGTCTAAATATGAACGAAATAATGTTGTTTGTTTTTTTATAATTGTCCAAGTGATTTTAAGTGCTCGTTTCTGCAATTTATTTAAGTAAATTATGTAAATATGAAACAAGACTTTTTATCATAAATATAACATAGTTAATAACCATCAAATATATTATATTAACACGAGTCTTCAATCTCTTATCGAGTAAGAGGCAATAAGACAAGTCCCCCACCTCTTACTGAGTAAGATGTTATATGTCTAACTGGGTCTGACTCAAAAGAAAAAAACAAACAAGCAAAACGTCTAACCTCCTCTTACTGGTAAGAGTAAGAGGGCTAGTAAGATTTATTTTTTAAACAAACACACCCTAAATCGTGTGATATTTTTCTTACTTCATGTCCAGTATGCAATATGATAAAGAAAGCTACCATACAACTTTCTGATTATTTGTAAAAATTTCTTTTAGTATTTTATTTTTTGATATATGAAAAAAAATATTAGTTTTATTTCATTTATGGTAAATTTTGTTTTTTATTCTGTTATGCATGGTAATTTATATTTTTTTGTATATTTGTGAATCTATTTTGTACGGATAAGTTTATAGAAATCATAATCTCTTTTAAAAATAGAAAAGATAAAGACAGCTTGCATAGGTATTTTGTGCTAGATATAAAATTTGTTTTTGTTGTTCCCTTAACACGCTTAGAGTTAACTAGAAAGTTAATCTATTCGTGTTTATGACTAATACAATGTTTTGATTAATTCTAACAGATTAATGAAACGTAAAAGTAAAAACACATAAGTATTTTTCAACGTTTAAATTATTATTAGAAATGAATCAAAGAATCTATTACCCAAGTGTTTTGCGGAACAAACACTTGGGATTGAATAGACAAGGTATGGTGGTGTCTCCTATCTAAACTCAAACTTTGCTTTGAGTGGTAACAATATGCCTCACTGAGCTATCTCAGGGACTGGTTACTCTTTGTAGGAGATAAGTTGCTTTGTAAAAGTCTAAGCTTTCAATGTACAAAACACACACAACTTCTCTCCTTTTGAACCAATTTATACACAAGTATAAAAGAGTAAAAGTGATTAAAAAACTACAACTTGTTGAAGCAAGCGTGTCTGACAATTACAACAGTAATTGTCATTTTCAAGAACCAATGGGAATGGACTATAAAGTCTTTAGGAGTGGTTGGTCTGACACTCCATGACTTTTAGCCGTCTTAGGGAAAGTTTCTTCCTGACAAGATAAGATTAGATCTTATCTTAAACTCTTCCCAGATCTTCCCGCCTTTCTTTCAGGCGTTGAGTTCTTCAGTCTTCAATCACTTAATGTTGTTGAGGAGACTGGGGTTCAGTGAGTTCTTGTCCAACACTCACTGAACCATCATCTTCTTCTTTGGCTTAAGTCCTACTCAGGGAGTACCGCCTTCCTGAGTAGTGAATCCTTCTTCTTGAATTCGCCTTAAGCATCCTGAAGATGACTCACTGAGTGACTGTTCACTCAGTGACTTGAATTGTTCTCGGTTTAAGTTAACACTTAGTTAATTTATGTTCAAATCTTGTTTTAAGTATTCTTGGGTACTGATGGACCCAACAATCTCCCCCTATTTGGATATAAATTATTCCTAAGTGTTTTGATCAGTAATGAGTGAGCTAATGACTTCTGCTCATACTGAAAGTACTAGAAAGTAAACAAGGACACTGAAATAATAAAAACATCATCTTATTAATATCATTACAAGTCCTAACTAACTAAGTACAAAATACTCAGGGTTCTTGTACATAACCCATGAGTTCAAGTTTCGCCTTCTTAGACACTAACACCTTCTTGTCAGGTCTTTCATTCATCATCTTGTCCAGCAGCTTGACAAACTCCTTGTTCTCAGGACTCTTCACTCTAAGCGCCATCAGTTTGTAGGCGAGGAGAGTTGTCGTTTCCACTAGATCAATGTCACTTACTCTTTGGAAGGCTGGCTGTGCGAATTCATCAATGAAGAAGATACCATACTCAGGCTTCTTGATGACACGGTTAGGAATGAACTTGACTCCCTCAGGGGGAATCCTGTTGTAGTGCAAAGCAGCTATATATTGTTCAGGTTCTTGACCTACTGCTTTTCTCTTCCTTCCGGACTTCTGAGTAGGTTCAGGGATTGCCAGTCCCTGAGAAGCAAGCGCCTTCTCATGATCAATCCCAAGACTCTTAGCTACCCTTTCAAGTTCTTCATATTTTGCGTTCAGGGACTTGATAAGAGATGGGGCTCTCTTGCTTTGTGTCTTCTTCCTTAGGATGGGCATCATCATATCCCATTCCCTTAGCCCAAAGTCTGAGAATTTAATGGGCTGGTTAACCTCAGACTTCCTTGGTCCCCTGTGAACCGTTATGCTTATGGGCTTGGTGGGGTGAATGGTTATGTCAGTGATTGTGCCCTCTCCTTTGGTCTTGGTCATGTGCCACACATACCTCTCATAGGTTATTTGCCTCCTTTCTTCTTTTAGTTTGGCTTGTTTGTTGTGTTCTTGAAGAAGTTCAGCTTGTAGCCTGATGAATTCATCCCCCTGAATGTTGATATGTGTCTAAATACACATATATTTTATATTGTTTAAACCCACAAAAACGACCAAAAGCACACAAATAACCATATAAATGTTACTAATATCATTGAAATGTGTTTTTGTGTATTTCAAATGCAAAAGGATTGAAAACAATTGAAAAACAATCAATGTTTGCATAATTGGCAAAACTAGTCCCTCGAGTTTCAAAATTGATATAAAACACCCCTGGATATTTAAAAATTGGAAAATTAACATTCAGGGTCCTTTGGTAAATGAAACTTGGCAAGAAATACCCTTGGATCATAAGTTTGGAAAATTGGCAAATCAGGTCCCTCAACTTTGAAACCTGACACATTTGGTCCTTGGGAATTTTTAATTTTGGAAATTATCAAATATTGGTCCTTGGGTTATCAAACTATGGCATGATTGGTCCCTATGAATACTTTGGATAAATTACAAATCAGACCCTAGACTTTTCAGGTTTATACACTTTTGGTCCTTGTGATTTATGTTACTAAAACAAAATAAACCCAAATCCTACCCAAGACCAATCCAACCCAGTCCCTTTATAAATAACCCCAGCCCACTTAAATAAAAACCCAAACCCGACCCAATCCAACTTTATTAATAATACCAGTCAAACCATCAGTCAAACCCACCTTCACCTTTATCCCTTCCCTCCCACTTCACTGTAACACCAATACCACCACACACCTCACCTGGTTTTGGCCACCTGCTACTTCCACCTCAACCCCCAGCTCATAACCTACTCCCCTACTTGCCCCTCCACCTCACATAACATTCCAATTTTCTTTAATTGCTCCAAACTGCTAAAATAACTTTTGGCGCCAAATTTACAAATGGACGACCAGGATGAATTGGAAGCTAACAAGTGGTGGGAAAGATTCAGAAGAGAGAGATGAAGCTTTTGGATGGGTATTTAAAGAAAAAAATAAGACAGAGAAGAATTATTAGTTAGCTTAATATAGTTTTATTTCGTAGGTAGTGTAGTTTTAGTTTCAGTTATAATTTTCATTCAAATATTGTTGTACTCAGTTTCCTTAGTGTATTTTGAACCTTATTTACCTTTAATTACAAGTAATTTTCACAGAATTTATATTTAGCATTTATCTAGTGAAATTGACAACTTCACTGATAAGTGTTAAATGTTGTTGTTTATTGTTCATTTCATCTCAATTCAGTTCACTTATGAGTTTTTAAGGCTTTTGGATCATTAAAATCAGTTTAATTCAAGTTTAGCATAAAATCACAAAAATCTCAATAAATAGGTCATAAAATATAAAAATCAGTGTTCAAGGAAGTTTGAAGCAAGAAGCTTGGTGGATTCTGGATTTATATGGTACTAGTGCCTCAAGGGAGGCTATAGGAATTGTTCTTGGTGCTTGGTTCTCAGTTTGGCTTGCATTCACTTTGTAAGCATTAAATTCCATTTTTTGCTTATCACTGTGGATATGTTAGTTACCTGCTTATTGTGTTCTTTTATGCTTATTTGATCTAGTTGTGAAAGTATATTGCTTAAAGTTACATTCTTGTTCATTGGATTTCTTTGTTGCTCACCTTTGATTTCAACTGCTATTTTATCCTTTTCATGAATTTGTAGTTGTTAGTGTTGTAATTGTTATTTTTATGTTCCTATCAGCTTATTATGTCATTTTGATTGCTTATGTTCAAGTCTCATGGTCTGAATCAGTTACATGTTGTGAAAATCATATTTGACATCACTTAAAGGGGTGTTTGGCATAGCATAGTCAAACGGGTCAAAACCCATATTTACTGTATATTTGCCACTTTTCCAACTTTGATCTTGCTTAATATGATCCAAATAATCTGTTTCTGAGTTCTAAGTAACAATATAGATAAAAATAGCACTTTTGTATTGCCTGTTTTAATTCTAGCCTTTAAATAGTCCATATAAGCCAATATAAGCTAGAAGCTCTTTTAGACCCTAACTTTGGCATTCCTGAGTTCACTTTAGTCCCATTAGTGAGTTCTCAAAAGCTTAGTTTGGTCTCCTTTAGTCTGCACATCAGTATGCAAAATCTGCACATATTTTCGTAACTATCATTTTCAGCCCAGTTTTTGTCGATTTTTCATTTCTTCGTTTTTAGGAGTTAGACCCTGAAATTTGGCACGCATATAGCTCCCCAGCTTGTGTACGTCTCCATATTTTTAGATTATTTTTTAGATTTTTTTACAGCAGCTTTTCAATGGCTTGAAAACAGCCATTTTTGCCCTGTCTCTTGTGCAACCAGCAGCACCACCCCACTGCCCTCACTTTTGGAGGTTCCACAGACCACCACAGTGGGCCCCACAAGCTCATTTTTGGTTCTCTGGATAGCTCTTCCAGCTGTCTAGTAGAATCCAAGCTTGCTCTGAGCTTAAGCTCTCTTGCCCTTAGCTTATTTTGGTTCCCAAACTTGTCCCAAGTCTGTTTGATTTTCAGCATTTGGATTTTGCTTATTTTCTTATTATTGCTTATTTAGAGTGCTTCTTAGGTTGTTTTGAGTTGCTTTTAGCTCATTTAAGTTACTTGAACTGTCTTTGAGCTTTTAGCAATTTTTCTTGCAAAGTGCTTATTTATAAGTGCTTATTTGGTTTGGCTTTTTGCCCATTTTGCTTATTTTGTTTTCTTTTTCAGTAAAATTTATTTTTCTTAAGTTCTTTATTATATTTTAGAATTATTGGTCAAAGTTTCATAATTATTGTAGTTTATTTAGTATTTATAATAAATCAAAAATAGTTTTAATAATTATTAAATAGTAAATAATTAATATTAAATAGATAAATAGTATAATAAATATATTTTCTGTTTTAAAATTAGTTTTATTATATTTTAGATTTTTCAAAGTTATACTTTCTCATTTTTAGCTTTATTTCATAATTTCTTATTAATTAGTGTATTATTAAATAGTTTAAATTAGTTTTTAATTAATAATAATTAATTAAATAGTGTAATAATTTATTTTCTTTTTCCAATAATTTTTATTTACTTTTAGGATTCCAAAAATATAATTTTCATATCTGTAGGCCTTTTATTTATTTAATCTCACTTTTTATTTCGTATGTTTACGTTTATTTAAATTTAAACGTACACGTTTTAGGTTTTTATACGTTTCTAGTTAATTTGTTTTCACGTTCTTATTTTTATAGCTTGTTTAAGCTATTTCCTTTATATTTCCTTAGTTTAATCAATCACAACCCTTTTCCGTTCAATTATCACCCGATCACAAATCCGTTTTACTACAGATTTCACACCTCGCTGGGACTTAACGACCCGGGGAAAACACTAACTCCTCTGGTAAATTGCATCGTGTTCTTCTTATTAATTAGTGTATTATTAAATAGTTTAAATTAGTTTTTAATTAATAATAATTAATTAAATAGTGTAATAATTTATTTTCTTTTTCCAATAATTTTTATTTACTTTTAGGATTCCAAAAATATAATTTTCATATCTGTAGGCCTTTTATTTATTTAATCTCACTTTTTATTTCGTATGTTTACGTTTATTTAAATTTAAACGTACACGTTTTAGGTTTTTATACGTTTCTAGTTAATTTGTTTTCACGTTCTTATTTTTATAGCTTGTTTAAGCTATTTCCTTTATATTTCCTTAGTTTAATCAATCACAACCCTTTTCCGTTCAATTATCACCCGATCACAAATCCGTTTTACTACAGATTTCACACCTCGCTGGGACTTAACGACCCGGGGAAAACACTAACTCCTCTGGTAAATTGCATCGTGTTCTTCTTATTAATTAGTGTATTATTAAATAGTTTAAATTAGTTTTTAATTAATAATAATTAATTAAATAGTGTAATAATTTATTTTCTTTTTCCAATAATTTTTATTTACTTTTAGGATTCCAAAAATATAATTTTCATATCTGTAGGCCTTTTATTTATTTAATCTCACTTTTTATTTCGTATGTTTACGTTTATTTAAATTTAAACGTACACGTTTTAGGTTTTTATACGTTTCTAGTTAACTTGTTTTCACGTTCTTGTTTTTATAGCTTGTTTAAGCTATTTCCTTTATATTTCCTTAGTTTAATCAATCACAACCCTTTTCCGTTCAATTATCACCCGATCACAAATCCGTTTTACTACAGATTTCACACCTCGCTGGGACTTAACGACCCGGGGATAAAACTATACTCCTTGGTTAAATTGTGTCCTCAATTGGTTTGACTTTATTTGACCACATCCGTGGTTGATTTAAGTTGACTGTTTGAGGCCGATCAAATTTTGGCGCCGCTGCCGGGGAGGTGTGCTGCGTTGAACGAATTTGAAGTATCAGTGATTGTTGAATATACACCCATTGTATATTTACCATCTTTGTTCATATTTCCTTATTTTCATATAAAAACCAAAATTATCGTGAAGTTAATTCGTTTGACGGAACGATTGCCAAAAACATTTTTTATTCAAGTTTTCAACGAACGGAAAAAAAAAAAAAAAAAAAAAAAAAAAAAAAAAAAAACCCAAAAATATTCATCTTTACCCTCTTACCCTTTTTGATTCTTTATCCCTTAACCCTCTATCCATTTGATTCTAAACTTCTTATACCTTTCTTCTATGGCGTCTCTCGGGTACAAATGTTTTGATTGTAAAAGCCCGTTGATTGACAGCCATCGTTGTTCTAAGTGTGCGTGTGAGCGGTGTGGAAAGCATGCACCAAAGGATCGTGGATCTTGTTATTGGTGTGAATTATCCACTAAAGAGTCTCTCAAGGATTCTCAAAGTCCTTCCTACTACCCTCCACAGCCCGAGATACGTGCTATTAATGACAAACCGTCAAGAATCGATCCTAACCTTTCAGGATTTAGGGTTAACAGTTTGTCAAGCAAACGTACAGAACTTAGAACAGTGACTAAAAAGAACGACTTGCCCAATCTTCACGTTATTCAAAAACAAAAACCAGAGACCATAACGGAAGTGGTGGAAATTCCTAGCTCTCAGAGCACACTACTTGTCCCACCTCCAGATTTTAGTCCTTGTGTCGGTTGTGGTGAGTCGCTTTTTGGTTTACCATGTCGTTGGTGTACATGTGAACAATGTGGTAATGATATTCGAGACGGAAGTTGTTTGTTTTGTGGTTCGAGGAAGTCATTTTCTTATGATCCTGATCCCAACTCATTCAACGACCCTTCAAATTTCTCCAATTACCCATCACATTCATACGAGCAAGTATCATATTGTCCAAATCTCAATGATGCATCGTATCAAAATACACCGAACTTTTCTTGTGAGTACTGTGGAGGTCCACATTTTAGCTCTGATTGTCAAACAGGGAATCCATTTCCTTGTAACAATTACGACGATCCATATCACGACCAACCTCCACAGTGCCAAATAACTCAAACTCCTCAGCAAACCCAGCAAGACACTTATCTAGAGCTTCTAGAGTTAGTGAAAAGAGCTGAGGAGTTTAATAAAAAAACATTTCAGAATGCTCCCAGTTTTTCTTGTGTATATTGTGGGGGTCCTCATGGTGATTATCAATGTCAACCTTCCGGTTTTGACAACTCCCCACTCCCACAATGTCCCGTCATTAAAAATTCACATGAGAAATCCATGGAAGAATTGTTAACTGAAGAGCAGGTTGCTAAATTAGATTCCCAGATTGCCAGTGAAAATTCTATTAGGGAATTAATTAAAATACAAAAAGCAGCCAGATCTAGCTCTCGATTCCGTTTCATTCCTGATGACAGTGATGATGAAGATATCTTTGATGATGATTCATCAAGTTCATCAGTTGAAACTCAGTCTGTTGTTATCACACCCGAGGTTCCCACTAACTCTCTAAGCATGGGAGACGAGCATCTTGGCACTGTTCCTGAAAAGGAATCGGACGAATTCATAAAGTCTAGTGCTGAGAACCTTGTCCCAATCCCAAGTGAGTCACAGGGAATTCTTGATCATGTGTGTGATATCCCTTCCCCTCTTGAGTGTTCAAAAGATCATTTTGAGACTTTCTCCGATTCTAACGATGAATATACATCTTATGGAGAAGTTGAGTATGTTGAGGCATCACTGCCCCGTTCTGATGTTGACCCTCTTCTTGAGGAGTTTACTGATGAACTTACTCACATTGATCCACTTCCATCAGGAAGTGATGATGATCTCTTTGATTTCGAATCCAATCTGGAAGAAATCGAAAGTCTCTTAAATAATAATCTATCACTCAATTCTTATCCCAACCCCGAGCTTAGTGATTCACATACTGATGAAAATTCTTTATCTTGTGGAGACATCAGTCATGTGGAGGAACTACCTTCTGAGCTCGTCAGTCCAAAAGAGAATATTGATCATCTTGTTCCCGAAGCATTCAGAACGTCTTTCACCAATCCTCTGTTTGAATTCGAATCTGAATTCACTTTAATTTCTGATAATCCACTCTTTGATATTCAGAACGAGGTAGGTGATGATTTCATAATAGAACAAGGGTTCACAGATTTACATCACGTGAATGATTCTCTTTACGAGGAGTTCTCCTTTGAACTCACTCATATCATATCTCCACCAGAGTATGATAACTTCCACTTTGATCTAGACAATAATGAACTTTGTGTTCCGGAGGGAGATGTTCTCAAAATTGAGAATTTGATTAATATCAAAATTCCATCCCTCCCACCCAGAATATGTCTTGATCATCCGAGCTTAAATGATGAGATTCATGATACTGAAATCATGAATTCTCCTTCTTATGATAATGAGTTAGTCATGATTTTTATCATGAGTCTCTTTCTTTTCTTCACCTACACGGTGACTTCTCCTGTTCTTCACTCCTTCGAGAATGAAGACACTATCTTTGATCCCGGCATTTTCATTTATCATTCATGAGCCGGATCTGTGTATATCTCATCGGAGTGGAACTTTCAAGAAATTCAGTGTTTATCCAAACATCTTGAACGAAAGTCCGATGGAGAATTTTTGTTCCACGTGCTTCCCCAAGAACCAATGAATGCGGGGTCGAGTCAAGCTAGTGACTCGGTGAACAAAAATATTAGCACACCATATGGGTTTTCACCCATATTTCTGACTTCTTTCTCTTTTCTAACACCCTAGTGTGGGGGTGTTGTCCCCACTGTTGTATATATGTTCAAAATTTTATATATGTTCAAAATAATAATAAATAAATTTTGTTGTGTTCCCACGCTTGGCCATTAGTATTCCCTTGCAATGTTCTAAGTGTCGGCATAATAGCCGGTACTTTGAATATTGAGGGCAATATTCAATTCTAAGTGTGGGGGGGAATTCTGGCGAATTTGATCACATTTGTGCCCTATTCCTAGTTTCCCCGTTTTGGCCAAAAATTTTAAAATTTTTTCATTTGGTGGTAGTGCTTTGCACTAACACAACAAATGGTTATCAGTCCACCATGTCTAACCCACATAAGGACTGGCTAATCCTGAGCAAACGGCTGCAGGTAAAGATATATCAAATCCGTTTATGGCTTGCAATTTGCCCAAAATTGTATGGTATTCGACTCACCATATCTTTATAAGTGAAGAGTTGGCTAGCCCGCAAGGTTATGGCTTGTGGTAAAGGCAGTGGAAAAACCATAATTGGTAATCAGCTCACCAAAGATAATAGTTATAATTTATCTAAGAGTTGGCTAGTCCAGAAGCAAACGGCTTCTGGTAAAGACAAATCAAACCCGTTTACAGCTGGTGATTTGCTCAAAATCATATGGTTATCAGTGTACCAAAGTTCTTACTTGAACTGAAACATTTGGCTACTCCAGAAGTGATGGCTTTTGGTAAAGAGATAAAATCCATTAAATTTTCAAAAATATTGCTAGGGACTAGCAATAGTTTAGTGTGGGGGATTTGATATGTGTCTAAATACACATATATTTTATATTGTTTAAACCCACAAAAACGACCAAAAGCACACAAATAACCATATAAATGTTACTAATATCATTGAAATGTGTTTTTGTGTATTTCAAATGCAAAAGGATTGAAAACAATTGAAAAACAATCAATGTTTGCATAATTGGCAAAACTAGTCCCTCGAGTTTCAAAATTGATATAAAACACCCCTGGATATTTAAAAATTGGAAAATTAACATTCAGGGTCCTTTGGTAAATGAAACTTGGCAAGAAATACCCTTGGATCATAAGTTTGGAAAATTGGCAAATCAGGTCCCTCAACTTTGAAACCTGACACATTTGGTCCTTGGGAATTTTTAATTTTGGAAATTATCAAATATTGGTCCTTGGGTTATCAAACTATGGCATGATTGGTCCCTATGAATACTTTGGATAAATTACAAATCAGACCCTAGACTTTTCAGGTTTATACACTTTTGGTCCTTGTGATTTATGTTACTAAAACAAAATAAACCCAAATCCTACCCAAGACCAATCCAACCCAGTCCCTTTATAAATAACCCCAGCCCACTTAAATAAAAACCCAAACCCGACCCAATCCAACTTTATTAATAATACCAGTCAAACCATCAGTCAAACCCACCTTCACCTTTATCCCTTCCCTCCCACTTCACTGTAACACCAATACCACCACACACCTCACCTGGTTTTGGCCACCTGCTACTTCCACCTCAACCCCCAGCTCATAACCTACTCCCCTACTTGCCCCTCCACCTCACATAATATTCCAATTTTCTTTAATTGCTCCAAACTGCTAAAATAACTTTTGGCGCCAAATTTACAAATGGACGACCAGGATGAATTGGAAGCTAACAAGTGGTGGGAAAGATTCAGAAGAGAGAGATGAAGCTTTTGGATGGGTATTTAAAGAAAAAAATAAGACAGAGAAGAATTATTAGTTAGCTTAATATAGTTTTATTTCGTAGGTAGTGTAGTTTTAGTTTCAGTTATAATTTTCATTCAAATATTGTTGTACTCAGTTTCCTTAGTGTATTTTGAACCTTATTTACCTTTAATTACAAGTAATTTTCACAGAATTTATATTTAGCATTTATCTAGTGAAATTGACAACTTCACTGATAAGTGTTAAATGTTGTTGTTTATTGTTCATTTCATCTCAATTCAGTTCACTTATGAGTTTTTAAGGCTTTTGGATCATTAAAATCAGTTTAATTCAAGTTTAGCATAAAATCACAAAAATCTCAATAAATAGGTCATAAAATATAAAAATCAGTGTTCAAGGAAGTTTGAAGCAAGAAGCTTGGTGGATTCTGGATTTATATGGTACTAGTGCCTCAAGGGAGGCTATAGGAATTGTTCTTGGTGCTTGGTTCTCAGTTTGGCTTGCATTCACTTTGTAAGCATTAAATTCCATTTTTTGCTTATCACTGTGGATATGTTAGTTACCTGCTTATTGTGTTCTTTTATGCTTATTTGATCTAGTTGTGAAAGTATATTGCTTAAAGTTACATTCTTGTTCATTGGATTTCTTTGTTGCTCACCTTTGATTTCAACTGCTATTTTATCCTTTTCATGAATTTGTAGTTGTTAGTGTTGTAATTGTTATTTTTATGTTCCTATCAGCTTATTATGTCATTTTGATTGCTTATGTTCAAGTCTCATGGTCTGAATCAGTTACATGTTGTGAAAATCATATTTGACATCACTTAAAGGGGTGTTTGGCATAGCATAGTCAAACGGGTCAAAACCCATATTTACTGTATATTTGCCACTTTTCCAACTTTGATCTTGCTTAATATGATCCAAATAATCTGTTTCTGAGTTCTAAGTAACAATATAGATAAAAATAGCACTTTTGTATTGCCTGTTTTAATTCTAGCCTTTAAATAGTCCATATAAGCCAATATAAGCTAGAAGCTCTTTTAGACCCTAACTTTGGCATTCCTGAGTTCACTTTAGTCCCATTAGTGAGTTCTCAAAAGCTTAGTTTGGTCTCCTTTAGTCTGCACATCAGTATGCAAAATCTGCACATATTTTCGTAACTATCATTTTCAGCCCAGTTTTTGTCGATTTTTCATTTCTTCGTTTTTAGGAGTTAGACCCTGAAATTTGGCACGCATATAGCTCCCCAGCTTGTGTACGTCTCCATATTTTTAGATTATTTTTTAGATTTTTTTACAGCAGCTTTTCAATGGCTTGAAAACAGCCATTTTTGCCCTGTCTCTTGTGCAACCAGCAGCACCACCCCACTGCCCTCACTTTTGGAGGTTCCACAGACCACCACAGTGGGCCCCACAAGCTCATTTTTGGTTTTCTGGATAGCTCTTCCAGCTGTCTAGTAGAATCCAAGCTTGCTCTGAGCTTAAGCTCTCTTGCCCTTAGCTTATTTTGGTTCCCAAACTTGTCCCAAGTCTGTTTGATTTTCAGCATTTGGATTTTGCTTATTTTCTTATTACTGCTTATTTAGAGTGCTTCTTAGGTTGTTTTGAGTTGCTTTTAGCTCATTTAAGTTACTTGAACTGTCTTTGAGCTTTTAGCAATTTTTCTTGCAAAGTGCTTATTTATAAGTGCTTATTTGGTTTGGCTTTTTGCCCATTTTGCTTATTTTGTTTTCTTTTTCAGTAAAATTTATTTTTCTTAAGTTCTTTATTATATTTTAGAATTATTGGTCAAAGTTTCATAATTATTGTAGTTTATTTAGTATTTATAATAAATCAAAAATAGTTTTAATAATTATTAAATAGTAAATAATTAATATTAAATAGATAAATAGTATAATAAATATATTTTCTGTTTTAAAATTAGTTTTATTATATTTTAGATTTTTCAAAGTTATACTTTCTCATTTTTAGCTTTATTTCATAATTTCTTATTAATTAGTGTATTATTAAATAGTTTAAATTAGTTTTTAATTAATAATAATTAATTAAATAGTGTAATAATTTATTTTCTTTTTCCAATAATTTTTATTTACTTTTAGGATTCCAAAAATATAATTTTCATATCTGTAGGCCTTTTATTTATTTAATCTCACTTTTTATTTCGTATGTTTACGTTTATTTAAATTTAAACGTACACGTTTTAGGTTTTTATACGTTTCTAGTTAATTTGTTTTCACGTTCTTATTTTTATAGCTTGTTTAAGCTATTTCCTTTATATTTCCTTAGTTTAATCAATCACAACCCTTTTCCGTTCAATTATCACCCGATCACAAATCCGTTTTACTACAGATTTCACACCTCGCTGGGACTTAACGACCCAGGGATAAAACTATACTCCTTGGTTAAATTGTGTCCTCAATTGGTTTGACTTTGTTTGACCACATCCGTGGTTGATTTAAGTTGACTGTTTGAGGCCGATCAAATGTCTTTATCAGACTCCTTGATTTCCTCCTTGGCAACCCCAACAATTAATGGTCTGTTGAGTTCCTTGTCCTTTTCTAGGGCCCTCCTGAGATCTTGTTGATGTAATACTTTAGCCACTTCATCAGGAGTCCCAAAGAACCTTTTTCCTCGATCCAAATCAACATAAAATGGTGCATCAGGATCTGCCTGCCTTTCAGTTGAGGCTTGAACAAATTGTTTTGGAGGAGAGCTGTCAGTCACCATGATTTCCTTCCCTTTGGAAGTTGGAGGGGGTTGACTGGTGGAAGTTTCAGGGACAACCACGATAGCAGATGAAGGATCAGGGATAGGTTCATCATTTTTCTCCCCCTCAGCAGGTATTGGAACTTCAGTGGATGTACCTGCTGACTGAGGAGGAGGAGAAGATTGTTGTAGTTCAAGGTGCTGAGGAAGGCTTATCTCAGTCTCCATTTCCTCCTCAATACCCAGAACGTCGTCTTCATCACCAAAATCCACTAATTCCTCTTCTGACTCTTCATTCAGTAAGATTTCAAGATCAGCCAGAGAAGGAACCTTCAGGGTATCCGGCTCCCCCTCAAAAGAGGGCTCACCTTTGTTGTGGCCAGGTCCTGACCCCGTCATAATAACTGAGTGGGTTTGCTCAGCCTGACTAGTCATAATAACTAGGGGGAGGGTTTGCCCAGCCTGGCTTTTGGGGGCAGTTCCTGAGTGAAGGGATCCGCCTGAGGTGGTTTTGGGGTCCGTATCAGCGGGTGGTTTATTTCCCTCTGAGTCTTTGTCCCCCTGAGCGCCTTCAAGTCCTGACAGGTGTTTTTCAGAACTATCATGAGGCACTGATTGTGATGGTTGATGGTCCCCCTTCCCATCAGGGTTGTACTGCCCTTTTGGGGATTCAGGGACCTTTACTCCCTGAGACCCTGAGTGTGATTGCTCAGGAACATTAGCGGGATGTGATTGGTGATGGGTCCCCTTCTCAGTGGAGTAGTGCTGCCCCACCGAGGATTTAGAACCCTTTTCTCCCTCAGGAACTGATTGTGATTTGTCAGTTCCTTCATCGGAATGTGAATGGGTGGTTGTTCCTGACCCTACTAACTTGTGTATGTCAGTAGGGACATGTGGAGAAGGTTCGCCCGAGGACACTGAGGATGATTGCTCAGTGCCCTCCGTTGGCCTTTGTTTTGTGGTCAGGGGGTCTCTGTAGTGGGTGTCTCAGAGGTCTGGGCCACATTCAACCTCTTTTTAAGGTTGAGTTGGTTCTGGGCATCAGTCTCAGTGGCGAGTGGTTTGGGTCTAACCACCTTACTGGACTGACCCTTCTTTGTCTTCTTCACCTTCTTTGTAGGTGAAGGTACTGGAGAAACAGCGTTCTCCCCATGAATAACCACCAGCATGTAGTTAGTCAGGGCAATGGGTTGTACCTCAGTGATGCCACTAGTGAAATTGGTCTTATGTAAGACATCGGGTTTCATACCTACGACGTCAGGCCTCACATAGTCAGAACCAAGAAGGTCCTGAAGCACACAGGAAATAAACCTAGGATAAGACAAGTGTTTTTGCCTAGATTTTCCTGAGAGCTTAGCAACAAGGTCACGGAAGATTATACCTCCGATATCTATCTTTCTACCCTCCAAGAGACTGAACAACATCAATTGTTGTGATGAGTTCAATTGCTCAGTGGAGGATTTATTCCCCCCAAGGACCTAAATGACGAATGTCATCAGGATCCTCCGGACTGGGTGGAACCAGGTTTTGACAATTGGAGCCTTTTCCAATAAGGCTCCAGTGGACTCCTTAGGACGTTTAGGGTCATGAGGTCCTAAGAAGATCAACTCTCCCTAGACCTCTTGGTCAGTCGGATTGGGCTCAAAAGCCTCAGCAAAATCAAGACCAGTGGCCTTGATGAAGTCATTGTAACCCAGGGAGAGAGTCCTTCTCCCATTCATCACTGTGAAAGTGATGATGGATTCTTTGGTGTCTTTTGGGCTAGTAGCCACAGCAGTACACCAGAATTCCCTCAAGTAGTCATGGTAGATGACTGAGGGGGTCTTGGTAAATGCTTTTGCAAGAAAACAGTTTTGAAGATATTTCATTACGTTCTTGTAAGCATGGAACTTTTGTGGATAGGAAAAGTTTCCCACCACATTGTTCTTGGTGAGGTCTACACCCTCCAATATGAAATCCACATTAGGGGCGTATGTCACAGCTTTAGAAGAAGCCATATTGGTTGGTAAGTCAGGGTAACAAAGATGGTTGGGATTTCTTAAAGCTAAGAACACACACACTATTAGTTTTTTGAGAGAAAAAATGGGCAGAATTTGCTTAAGATTTCTAATAGACGTGTGTGTTGTTATTTTAGTTGGGGTATTGATGAACTCAAATAAGTACATTTTATTACTATCATTTATCCTATTAATTTGACTTGTTTTACTATATTATGTATGAGGATTGATACTTAATCATTTACTTTTGTAATTCTCAGTTGAAAACAAGCATTTGGTGAAACTTGGCGATTTTGGACTAATTATGGAGCAAAACATGCATAAAGTGAAGAGTCTACTGAAATGGACAAGATCAAGACTAATCTGCTCCAGATGCGCCGCATCTTGCTTATCACATGCGCCGCATCACTATCAAGATCTCACCAGATACGATCCAAGAGGACATGCGCCGCATCCAAAGATGAAGATACGCCGCATCTACTGGCGGTGTACGAATATTCCTGAATATTATAATCTTGGACCCCACGCGAAGTTAAGTACATGCGCCGCATCTACTTACAAGATGCGCCGCATCTCACCCTCAGACAGAAACTATAAATACCCCAAGACCAGACGAATTCCGGAGCTTTGGGGAGGACATATACTAGAACCGAAGACCGAAGACCAGAAACCTAGGACGAATTCAGTCAAGGTAGCAGCACAAGACACACCCAAATCAAAGATACAAGAGCTGTAAGAAGGTGCTGCATATGTTTAGTTCATTAAGTAGTTTTGTTTTATTGTGTTAGTAAACTTTAATTCATCAAGATTGGTGGCTTGTGTAACGTGACAACGGAAAGGTTGCACTCCCTTAAAACTACTTTCTCATTAATTAAAGTTTATATGTTGATGTCATTAGTGACTTTTATTAGTGCATTGATAACCTCTGTGTCTAGCTGAGCGTTGATCGGGTCGCCATGCCTCTGCCCTCGCCTGTTTATTAGATGCCTATGTATTCTATGGTCTGTAGAAAAGTAGGAGAAAGATAAACGGGATAGTCATAAGTAATCATTAAGGGTTTACTCGCCGATAAGATTAGAACCAACGAGAAAGGACTTAATCTCGGTGCGTTGCATCGAACTATACACTTCATATAACACTAGCAATAAAACAAGTGACAAACTACTTATCATAAGGACAGCCCTCTTATTGTCTCGAGTATTTATCTGTGTACGTGTGTGCTACTTGCTGATTCGTGCCTATTGGTCTAGTTTATTATTTAATTGCAACCAAATCGTGCCAGTCTCTCAGGCTGAACCCCCTTGCGTTAGATTAGATTGTATAGCTAACTTAATATATTAAAATACTGATTAGAATAACTAGATAATACGTTCCACTCTTAGTGATCGACACTCTACTTACCATTATATTCATACTGACCGGGTACACTGCTCGTTAAGTGTGTGTGTTATTGATAAGTCGGCTAAATATAAATTTAAAACTTGAGTAGGCATTAAAACTGCTAAACCGCAACGACACATCGCACGCATCAAGTTTTTGGCGCCGCTGCCGGGGAGTGAATTGTTATTATCTGTTAATTTGATTAGTATTTTAATTAGGTTTTAATTTTTATCTAACCGCTAATTTTGTTGTGTATTAGATTAATTTGCATTCATTGTAATATTTTGCATATTCTCTGTTTTTTTTGTGTGTTATTTGTTTGCTTTTGTTTTTGTTTATTTTCGTGTGTTTTTATTTGTTTTTAATTTTTCGTAATTTTTGCATACTGCTATCGTTGTACTGAGCTAAATCGAACGATACGGCGCATCTGATTTCTCAGATACGGCGTATTGCGTTCAATTTTTTTTATAAAATACAACGCGTTTAATTAATTCGATACGACGCATCTTTTCCCCAAGATACGGCGTATCTGTTTTTAATAAAAAAAATTTTCTAAGCGATAAAGTGATACGACGCATCTTCTTTAGCAGATACGGCGTATCTATTATTTTAATTAAAAACAGTTTGCGAATTATTAAACAGATACGGCGTATCGATTTTTATCGATACGGCGCATCCTCTGAATCAAAAATCTTATATTTTGAAACGTAACGAAAATACGGCGCATTAACTTTTGTTAATACGGCGCATTTAATTTTTAATAAATATCGATTTTTGATAATTTAATACAGATACGGCGCATTCTGATTTCTAAAGCGGCGTATCTCTTTTCTGAATAAAGTCTGATTAATTTTAACGATTATAAGATACGGCGTATCCAACTTTTTGGATACGGCGCATCGTCTGCAGATATCAGCCGTTTTTATTCTTTATATTCGTTTCTAAATTCATTAATTTATCTTCTAGCGAACAGATGCTACTGACGATTTTACCTATGATAACAGGTTTTGCTATGGAAGATATGTCAATGAACGGATATCTTACAAAAGGAACAAAACAACATCAAGTTTAATGGATTGACAATTGAGTGCACCAATTGTCAACGGTGCTTAACAAAGTTCTTTTGGTAAAACACGATTTGAAAGGGATTACAACTAGAGGCGGAAAATCAACCTTTCAAATGTGATCGGTATTAAGGAGCTGAACGTGAGTCTAACTTGAAGACTCTGGAATAAAGACAAGTGCTGACCGGGAGACAACCCGGATTTATCTTTTAATTTTCTGTTCTGTGTCGAGTCTGTCAGACCCGCAGAGGATACGGCGCATCTCAATTCTGAGATGCGACGCATCTCCTGCAATGGTCATATCTTTACTTTATTTTTCTGCATTTTTTATTTTCGAATTTAAAACTTTTTATCAGTTTATTTTAATGCGGCGCATCCCTGGTTAAGGATGCGGCGCATCTTTTATTCTGATCCGTAATTATTCCAGGCTCGATACGGCGTATCTTTTTCCATAAGATACGGCGCATCGACTGACCTGATGATTTTCATTTTTTATTTTTATGTTTTATTTTTACCTAACTACTAATGTGTTATGCAAGTTGAACCTTTCTTACCTTAGGTGTGTTTTGAAGCCTTGGTGGTATTGTAGATTCCTGCATTTCCTGTGGATACATGATTATGAAGCTTAAACGTTCTAATCCACAAGGAAAATGATTTTTGCTCTAATACTAATGGAGGATCATACCGAGCAAATCTCAGGGGAGTTTTTCTGTTCTAATTCTTTTATTTTCCAGTTTTTTAACCTTTTATACAAACAACGAGGACGTTGTTTAACTTAAGTGGGGGGATTGGAGAATTAGAACACTTAACATTTACTTGTCCTTAAACTTTTTCAAACTATGCTTAAAATGTGCTTAATATATAAAAATTTAAAATTTTTAGCATGTTTTTGTTTATAGTCTAAGTTGCATAGCTGCACACATGACGTTATTTTCAAAAATTGTGATTTTTCAAAATTCACAAATCTATGAGTGTGCCGGTGACTTGTAAACTTTAGAACTTGGCTTGTATACTATTCGAGACCACCATAATAAGTATTATTTATATAATTGGAATGACTTGTCTAAATTGGTAAATTTCTAGGATTACACCCATAAAGCCTTATATGTTATGTGATATTAGCTAACTACACTGGTTAGTTAACCCCCGTATAAACCCTTTGTTACTCTCATTTTTAGAGTAAGATACCCCTAGAAAAACACTCAGAGCCATTCCTTTCGTTTCTTACACCTTTGTTTAAAATGTTTCGTTACACCCTTACACCTTAGCCTACCCTGTAGATTAGAATCCGTGGTTGGTTAATTGCTATAGGCAAAGTGTGTTTCCTTACATTACCTGTGTTCGCGTGCGTAATTCATTATCTAAGGTTAGGTCGGGGAAATGCACAATGCAATTGGAGTGAAAGTAAATATTGTATATTTTTGAGTTTATTTTTCGTGTGTTTACTACTTTCACTATTACCGTTATTTCTGAAGTATGAAAAGTATGGAAAAATTATCCAGAATTATCATTATAGTGATGTGGTAAAATTTTACACATCTATGTTATGGTAGAAAAAAAAAAAAAAAAAAAAAAAAAAAAAAAAAAAAAAAAAGAGAAAAGAAAAAAGAAAAAGTTGGATGTTTGATTTAACCAACGATGTAAAGTTATGTAAGTGGTCGATATCACCACTAGTTGTTATATATTTATGGATTGAAATGGGAGTTGCAGTTATGGGAACGTCAACTAAGGTTTATTCTTTGATTAAGATCTTGTTGAGTATAATTCGTGTCTACCTAAAGCGTGTGTTTCAAGTGTTAAAGCGTGAGTTATTCAATGATATGAGTCTTATTCATGGGATGGTTGGGATAGTGATTAACCACACTTAGGATTTTAATTTATTTGTTTTGTTTATTTTTTATTTTACACCAATTTATATCCCAAAAATTATCCATGCCCTTTACTATTCTTTATCCGACCAAACCTTTGATTTATTGAGATTAGGGATTTGAGCAATCTTAAGTATCGTAGTCGTGGATTCGGCTATGTATTTATGATTTTGTCGCCCTTTTTGATATATTATTATTGGTGAAGTTTGGACCTATCTTTAGCCTATTCGAGTTAAGGATTTGAGCAATTGCAAGTATCGTGTTCGTGGATTCGATCATGTATTTGTGATTTTGTCGCCTTTTCTGGAATTTGAGATCGATAGTGAATAAGAATAATTAACCCTTAAGCCTAAAAACCCTTTTTACCGCTTTAGACTTGTTATTCCTCGGCTTTAGTGGTGGAGATGTGTATACTTGCCAAGCTTATGATAGAATATTCGTCACGACTGGACAGTTAAACGATTAGATTTGCTTTTATCAGATTATTTTATTTTACTTCTAATTCGTTAAGTGTTTAGTTGTGTGATTATGACAAAAATGAATACATGCTTAAATATAAAAATACATCCTAATGTCTTTTAGGATACATTTTCATAAGTTTTAATCTAAGATTTACTTGGGGACAAGTAAAGTTCAAGTGGGGGGATATTTGATGAACTCAAATAAGTACATTTTATTACTATCATTTATCCTATTAATTTGACTTGTTTTACTATATTATGTATGAGGATTGATACTTAATCATTTACTTTTGTAATTCTCAGTTGAAAACAAGCATTTGGTGAAACTTGGCGATTTTGGACTAATTATGGAGCAAAACATGCATAAAGTGAAGAGTCTACTGAAATGGACAAGATCAAGACTAATCTGCTCCAGATGCGCCGCATCTTGCTTATCACATGCGCCGCATCACTATCAAGATCTCACCAGATACGATCCAAGAGGACATGCGCCGCATCCAAAGATGAAGATACGCCGCATCTTCTGGCGGTGTACGAATATTCCTGAATATTATAATCTTGGACCCCACGCGAAGTTAAGTACATGCGCCGCATCTACTTACAAGATGCGCCGCATCTCACCCTCAGACAGAAACTATAAATACCCCAAGACCAGACGAATTCCGGAGCTTTGGGGAGGACATATACTAGAACCGAAGACCGAAGACCAGAAACCTAGGACGAATTCAGTCAAGGTAGCAGCACAAGACACACCCAAATCAAAGATACAAGAGCTGTAAGAAGGTGCTGCATATGTTTAATTCATTAAGTAGTTTTGTTTTATTGTGTTAGTAAACTTTAATTCATCAAGATTGGTGGCTTGTGTAACGTGACAACGGAAAGGTTGCACTCCCTTAAAACTACTTTCTCATTAATTAAAGTTTATATGTTGATGTCATTGGTGACTTTTATTAGTGCATTGATAACCTCTGTGTCTAGCTGAGCGTTGATCGGGTCGCCATGCCTCTGCCCTCGCCTGTTTATTAGATGCCTATGTATTCTATGGTCTGTAGAAAAGTAGGAGAAAGATAAACGGGATAGTCATAAGTAATCATTAAGGGTTTACTCGCCGATAAGATTAGAACCAACGAGAAAGGACTTAATCTCGGTGCGTTGCATCGAACTATACACTTCATATAACACTAGCAATAAAACAAGTGACAAACTACTTATCATAAGGACAGCCCTCTTATTGTCTCGAGTATTTATCTGTGTACGTGTGTGCTACTTGCTGATTCGTGCCTATTGGTCTAGTTTATTATTTAATTGCAACCAAATCGTGCCAGTCTCTCAGGCTGAACCCCCTTGCGTTAGATTAGATTGTATAGCTAACTTAATATATTAAAATACTGATTAGAATAACTAGATAATACGTTCCACTCTTAGTGATCGACACTCTACTTACCATTATATTCATACTGACCGGGTACACTGCTCGTTAAGTGTGTGTGTTATTGATAAGTCGGCTAAATATAAATTTAAAACTTGAGTAGGCATTAAAACTGCTAAACCGCAACGACACATCGCACGCATCAGGTATTTATAGGGAAGTGAAATGGAGGGTATTTTAGGCATTAAGCGGATTTATTTATTCAAAAAGAATTTTTTTTTGGAAACTGTTTTGAATAAAATGTTTTTGGATCCGCATTTAATACCAACACTTCACTTTCCCTGGTTTGGCGCAACAGTCAAGGTGAACAGTTGAGCAGTTCTGAAAAAGTGTAATTTGCAGAGATGAGTCATCACATATCTGTAATGTGATTGGAGAGGCATTTAATGCCAAGTGGGAATGTGGTGGCCCATAGGTGAAAGCCAGAAAGGCAAAAGAAAAAATATTCTTAAATTAAATATGAGTTCAGTTACCAACCTCGGACATTTACTAACTAGATATTTAGAGCATTTAAGTTAGTATTTAATGTCTCTTGAGGACCTTGAATGACTTTTCATTCAGTGAACCTGATTGTCAGGACTTGGGTTTAGTCACTGATGGTTCTAATGTTCAGGAATTTGGGTTTAATTCCTGAGGTTCAAGGGTTCAGGAACTTGGGTCTAGTTCCTGAGGACCAAGAATTCAGGAACTTGGGTTTAATTCCTGAGGATTAAGGGTTCAGGAACTTGGGTTTAGTTCCTGAAGTTCAGTGACCTTTCTCACTGAAGAACACATTGAGTCAGGGACTTGGGTTTATCAGAATTTACACATATTTAGATGGAGTCAATCAGTGGACTGATTCTCAATATCCAACATTCCTAGTTCAGCTTTCAGTCTGGAGAAAGTTGGTTCATCCAATGGCTTGGTGAATATATCAGCTAGCTGATATTCAGTAGGAATGAAGTGTAATTCTATGTCACCATTCATGACATGGTCCCTGATGAAGTGATATCTAATATCAATGTGTTTTGTTCTCTGATGAAGAACTGGGTTATTTGAAATGGCAATTGCACTTGTGTTATCACAAAAGATGGGAACCATCTTGTACTGAATTCCATAGTCACTGAGTTGACTTTTCATCCAGAGTACATTTGCACAACAACTTGCTGCTGCAACATATTCAGCTTCAGTTGAGGACATGGCAACTGATTGTTGCTTCTTAGCACTCCAACAGACTAGTTTTCCACCAAGAATTTGGCAAGAGCCTGAGGTGCTTTTTCTGTCCATGTTGCATCCAGCATAGTCAGAATCTGAGTATCCTTTAAGATCAAGGCCTGAACATTTTAGATAATATAATCCAAGGTTTGGAGTACCTTTCAGGTACCTGAATATCCTTTTCACAGCAGTGATATGAGTCTCTCTTGGGTCAGATTGATATCTGGCACATAAGCAGACTGAGAATTGGATATCAGGCCTTGATGCAAGTAAATATATCCGTGATCCTATCATTCCTCTAAAAAGAGTTTGATTCACTAGTTTTCCAGTAAGATCAGGACCAAGGTTGTTTGGGGGTACCATGGGAGTCTTGACTAAGGCACAGTCACTGAGCTCATACTTCTTCAGTAGGCTTTTGACATACTTCTCTTGACTGATAGAGGTTCCTTTATCAGTCTGCTTGATTTGTAGACCAAGGAAGTAAGTCAGTTCTCCTATCATGCTCATTTCAAATTTCTTTGCCATTAGTTTTTCAAACTGTTTGCAAAGTTTATAATTTGTTGAGCCAAAGATGATGTCATCAACATACACTTGTACAAGTATGACATCATTATTTGTCTTATAGATAAACAATGTGTTGTCTATCTTGCCTCTGACAAATTTGTTTTGGATCAGGAAGGCTGAAAGAGTCTCATACCATGCCCTGGGATAAGGCTGAGCAAAACCGACCGAAACCGAATAAGCCCGAAAAACCGACCGAAACCGGCCATCCCGAAACCGAACCGATACTATTCGGGACGGTACTCGGTTACACAATTTGCTATTAATCGGTATCGGGTCGGGTCGGTATAAAAACCGATTTAAACCCGACAGAACCCGATTGTCCCGAATTTATATTAGGTTTAGGTTTCTTAATAAAATCCCCACCTCCCTTATCATTAAATCCCCGCCTCCCTTATCTCTTTAACAGAAGAACACCACAACAAGAGAGTCTCAGTCACTCTCATCTTATCTAAAATCTTTATTCTTTCTTGCTAATAAAGACAACCACATATTCGTCCCTTTCTTTCCCTTGATAACCGAACACCAAAAACACACTACTTTTTATTCGAGTCTAACGAAGACAACGGCTTCAAGATCTTGTAACAAAGGTCTCGGGTAGGTTATTATGTTGTGTTTTGTTTTAACCGAACAAAAGATTGAGTGTAACAGTTTAGTTTTGTTCTTTAAAAGTTTTCGGATATTCAACGGTTTTAATTTTCATATCTCAAGAAAGTTTTGTTTTGAATCTTAGTAATATATAAACCTGGATAACTTTGAATTATTTTTTCATATCTCAAGAAAGTTTTGTTTCGAATCTTAGTATTATATAAACCTGGATAACTTTGAATTATTTTTTCATATCTCAAGAATGTTTTGTTTTATTTTGAATGTTTGTTTTGAATCTTGTATGAATCTTTTGGTTTCACTGATAAGAATTGTTTCGGGTTGTGGTGCATCGTCCCGAAAACCGACCGACTTATCCCGAGTATTACCGAACCGACCCGATGCCTATTCGGTTCGGTATTCGGGCAACCATTTTTACTGTTTTCGGTTTCGGGCTGAGTCGGGTCGGTTCGGGATGGGTCGGGATTCGGCCCGATGCTCAGCCTACCCTGGGAGCTTGTTTCAGTCCATAAAGGGCTTTGTTAAGCTTGCAGACATGATCAGGGAACTCATGGCTTTCAAATCCAGGAGGTTGCTGAACATAAACTTCTTCTTTCAGTGAGCCATTTAAGAATGCACTTTTAACATCCATTTGGTACACCTTGAAGTTCATGTATGTAGAAAAAGCAAGGAAGATCCTGATGGCTTCCATCCTTGCTACTGGTGCAAATGTTTCTTCATAGTCAATGCCTTCTTGTTGATTATAGCCTTTGGCTACAAGTCTGGCTTTATTTTTAATAACTTTGCCATTTTCATCAGATTTGTTTTTATATACCTATTTCATGCCAATGACTGAAACATCTTCAGGACATTTGACCAAGGTCATTACCTTGTTTCTGTCAAATTGTTCCAGTTCATCATTCATGGCTTGAACCCAACTTGGATGTTTTAGTGCTTCCTTAACACTTTTGGGTTCAATTGTGGAAATGAAGTCCACAAATAGGCATTCATTGGCTGAGGCTGCTCTCAGTTCAGCATCCATACTTCTTGTGAGCATGCCTTCAGTAGGCTCACCAATTATATTGACAAGTTCTATATCCTGAGACCTAGTCCAACTGTCCTGTGGTCTTGGAAACTGATTAGAACTTGTAGAGGCCTGATGGGTAGGATCAGGATCAGACACATGATGTTCTTCAGCATCATGAGTGTCTGAGTGGGTTGACTCATCACTGTGATTGTTTAGAACCTGAGCACTTTGTACTGACTGAATGAATTCATCAGTATTTTGTGCTTCAATAAACTCAGTGATGGTTGGGTAAGGAAGGTTGTGGGGAATGATGTAATAGGAGATGTCAGCATTTGCATTGTACTGAGTGGAAGGACCATTATCAGCATGATGTTCATCAGGAGGGTATCTTGATGATTCATCAATACCTATCTCTTCCACTGAGTTGTTAGAGACACTGATTGCATCAGTGCTCTCATCAAAGGTAACATGAAATGTTTCCTCAGCATGCTGTCTCCTAGTGTTGAACACCCTGAAGGCCTTTGAGACAAGGGAGTATCCTAGGAAGTATCCATCATCAGCTTTGGCATCAAATTTTCCTAAGTGATCCTTGTTATTATGAATAAACACAGGACACCCAAAGACATGAAAGTAGCTGATGTCAGGGATTCTTCCTTTGAATAACTCATAAGGAGTTTTGCTATGTCTCTTGACAATGATGGATCTATTTTGTGTGTAACAGGCAGTCTTTACTGCTTCAGTCCAAAAGTGTTTGGAAAGGACTGATCCATTTAGCATTGTCCTAGCTGCTTCAATGAGTGTTCTATTTTTCCTTTCAGCCACCCCATTTTGTTCAGGTGTGTAGGGCGAGGAAATTTTTTGTGAAATGCCTTTCTCATCACAGAAACATTCAAGTTCATAATTTTTGAACTCTGTTCCATTGTCAGTCCTAATCTGTTTGACTTTGATGTCATTCTGATTTTCAATGTTCCTGACAAAGGCCATAATTGTTTCAGCTGCCTGACTCTTTTTGATCAGGAAGTATACCCAAGTGTATCTTGAGTATTCATCCACAATGACCAGAGTATACTTCTCATGGTTAATGGATCTAGGACTAATTGGTCCAAATAGATCCATATGGAGAAGATGAAGGCAGTTCCTGATGGAAAAGTTGGTTTTGGTTTTAAAGGATGCTCTGTGATGTTTACCTTTTTCACAAGCTGAGCATGGTTTGTCCTATGAAAACACAAGAGATGGTAAGCCAAGGACCTTGTTTTGTTTTACAAGGTTGTTTATGTTTTTGAAGTTCAGGTGGGAGAGTCTCTTATGCCAAAACTAGTTGAGAGTATCAGTGGCCTTGGTAAAGAGACAAGTTCCATTCTGAGTCAGACTGGACATGTCTAACACATAAACATCATGTCTTCTTGGTGCAATAAGGACAACTTCCTTATTAGCATTGAAGATGATTCCTTGTTTATCATCAAACTGAACTATGTATTTCGCATCACATAGTTGACTGACACTTATCAAATTGTATTTTAGACCATTTACATAAGCTATCCTAGTAAAGACTATACCATTGCAGTTTACTGAACCATAACGTTCAATGAGACATGATGAGTTATCAGCAAATATCACTTTGGGTCCTGATTCATCCACATACTTGTGCAGATACTCCTTCACACCAGTCATGCTCCTTGAACATCCACTATCAAGATGCCAAACAGGATCCCTGGCATGTTTCTGCACAAATGGTAAACTGGGTCAGTTCTTTCTAGGACTCCACTTCTTGGAGGGCTTAGCTTTGAGGGTCTTATTAACATTTTCAAGTGATTTATGGTCAGTAGTGGAGTGGACTGAGCTACCACATATTATGCATTTGATTGCTGATGTAGACTCAGTGGACTGAGGGGCTGACTTTGTCATACCTCTACTGGCCTGAATGGCCTTACCACGTCCTGAGGTGTTATGAGTGGAACTTCCACTATTTTCACAACAATTGTCAATTTGACAATCCTTAGGATGGTGGTCATTGAACCCACAGTAAGGGCAAGGTGCAAAAGGCTTTGCCTTTTGTTTCTGTTTCTGTTTAGAATCAGAAGGATAGTTTAAAGACTGAGCTTTAAGACTTGCCATGTTTGATGTGACTGAATGTGTTTTGTGATCAGATGTCCTGTGATCATCCTTTTTCCAAACCATACAATAAAGGATTCTATAGCAATTTTCAGTGACATGATTGGTGTAGTTACACAGTTCACATCTTTTAAGGGGTTTTGAGGGTTTGGGTTTGGTCTTTGAGGAAGTTGGTTTTTGTTCCTTCTTGGATTGAGAAGATTTCTCTGAAGATGCAATCTTCTCACCAAGCTTCCTGACCATTTCAACCAACTGATCAAATTTTGAGTCAGGGATTTGAGTTGTTACTTCAGAAGGGACTGAAGTTGATGAGTCATCAGTATTTACTGAGACTTCAAGGGTTGGTCTCTTCATGATGGTTGTTCCCATTCCTGATCTCTCCTTTGGAGAGTGTGGTGAGAAGACCATTGTTGGGAGGCCTAAGTTTGGTGCAGCACTGATCCGTGCTAAATAGTGTATGTAAATAATATGCAGACGGATACGCGTGAATAAAGACAAATCAACCCTTAGGAAAAGGCTAACTTGCAAAAACTCACGTTGTGTGTGTGATACCAGGTAAGTGATTACCCGGGTCGTGTCCCAGCGAGGATGAAATGGACAATCGTTAAAGGTTTGAGATTAGAGTGACTGATGGGTGGGATAAGGAATTTTTGATTTTTTTAATTCTAATTAACAAATGAGAAACAAATTCTCACGGGAAAAAATTAAGGTTAACAAATTATATTAAAAACGCGTTACGGGAATTATAAAAACGCGATTAAAAAGTGAAATATTAGGAAATCTAATCTTACAAGTGCAAAATTATTTTTCTTAAATCCTAAATAATAAAGAAAATTATAGGAAAAAGATTTATATTTTTCTGACTTTTATATTTTTTATTATGAATTAAAAACTATTAGAAACTAATTAAATTATTTAAAAATACTAAAACTGTTAAGAAAAATCTGAAATTTTTTCTGAAATTACTTAATGTTAAAATAGGCCTAGGAAAAATAAAATGAAGGTACCAGCTTATTTTAATAAGCTGATATTAAGCTAAATAATTCGGATAAGCTTAAAATAAAAAAGGGTTTAAATATTAATGGGTGTAGGGATTAACCAGAACAAGACCCTAGGGCAGTTGGTTAATGTGTGTGTTGTGTGAGGCTTTGTGATGTGAATGACCAGGGTTCGAATCCCAGTCCTAACCTTTTTGCTCTTATTTTATTTTTGTGATTTTTATTATTGAAACAGATTAAGCATAAGTTAATAAGCAAATTTGATAACTACCACTTTTTATGAAACACTCAAATAAGCTCAGAAATCAGCTATGATTTGCTGATCAGTGGGTTAAAAAGAAACAAAGCCCAAGGCTTGGCCAAATGATTGATAAGCTATGTAATAAGCTATGAGAAACTTGAAACAAGCTTAAGCAATCAATAATAAGCTAGAATGAACAATGAATAAGCAAAATGACTTAGAAATAAGCACTGAACACTCCAAAATAAGCACAAGGATGGACTGATGCACAGGGCAACTATTTGATTTCTAGGCAATTTCAAGCTTAGATTTAAGCACTTAAATAAGCACTAAACACCACAAAGATTGATTATTCTTAAAATTCACCTACTGAGGATTATATAAAACCAGAAATCAGGACAAGAGAAGCTTATTTGGGGCTATGGATAAGCTGAGAAAGTGGCTTCTTCACAGCAAGTATACACTGATTTACTCAGTGTATGCTTGTTGGAATAGCAGACTTTTGAGCTTATTTTTAGCTCAAAATAAGCCAAACTAGGGCCTGGATTTTGGAATAAGCAAAGAAGACCTAGCAAACTATCTAGAAATCAAAAATTAAGGGCTGATGAACACAAATAAGCACTAAAAATTGGTCTAGAAAAATGGTGCAGACCTGCACTATGGATTTTTTGTGCAGAGGTGTGCAGACTTGTGCAGATGGCACAAATCAAGGTGAGGCCTAACCAACTTTTGGTACCTTTCTTTAACCACTAAATGGGACTCAGAAATGAAAAGAAAAAGGTCAATAATAGCTTATGGCTAATATTGGCTTATATGACTTATATGAGGTCTGAATTTCCCACAGGCAATACAAAAGTACTATTTCTATCTATATGGTTAATTAGGACTTAGAAACACCTTATATGGACTATATTAAGCTGGATTAAAACTGGACTAATGGCAATTGAATAGTAGCAACCCATTTTGACCCATTTTGGATTTTGCCCCAAACAACCCTTTTGGAGGACTGATATGTGAATTCCAAAAGCAAGGATTAAAATGAGCTATATTACTGGTTTAAACTAAGTACTTAAGCTATTTTAACTATGTTGAGCTAATTAGATTACTGATTAAGCACCAGATAAGCTTAAGCTTATCTTGACTGTTTAAAACTTATCAAGTGAGTTTTAAGCAAAAACTAATTTAAACCATGAAAACCTATCACATTAACTTCAACTAACCTTAATAAGATCAAACAAGCATAGAAAAAGCAGATAAGCAGTAAATAAGCTGTAGTACAGTAGAATGCCAAAATATGAAGAATGAGCTCACAATTGACTTGGCCTATAGAACATTAGAACTAGATCAGAACATAACTAGCTTGTCAATGACAAGCTAGAAAACCACTTCCAACCTTCCAAAATAGCTTATCTCTTCTGAACAGCTTATTTGGTCTTTCTTTGACTTTTGTTGACTTTCTCCGTTTCTTGAATTTAGAACAGATAATCACTATATAAGCTTACAAAAAGCTAAGATAAGCTTGTATAAGCTTATAGCAAGGGTGGGGAGTGTTTATGATTGATTCTTAATATTAATTGAGCTTAATTCGAATTAACAACAACTTGAAATTCTATTATAAATGAACATGAGTACAATACTGCTTGAAATTAGATTAAATAGACTGAATTTAACTTGCATTACAAAATTACAAATACTGAATAAGAAATTCGATTATGCTAAATTAACTACTTGCCATTATAGGCTACAAAGTGGCCCTATTTATACAAAAATGAAATGGGATTTATCTCTTGTCTTCCTCTGAACCATTCTGCACCCTTGGTTTGGCTTGAAATGATCTCAGCCCTTGGTTCTAGTTTTTGGCGCCAAAATTGAGATAGTGGAAAAATCCACTATCTCTTATGGAGTGGAATGGGGAAGAAGCATTTAATGATTTTTGGCATGTTAGGTGAAGTGAGATAGGAGGAGGGGGGTGGGTGTGTCAGGATAAGGGTGGTGGACAATGGTGGTTTCTGGTATGGTTTTGGCGGGTTGATGGTATTGAAGAAGAGTTTGACTGGGGTCAAACTTTGGGTGTTAGCTAAGGAAAAAGGAATAGGCCGGGATGGGTTATTTTTGGGGTTGGGCTTGGGAAATGTTTTGGTTGGGCTGGGTTTAGTATTTAGGATGGGTTGGGTTGGATTAAGTGTGGGTTGGGTTTATTTAGCAGCTGGGCTTAGTTATTTTTAGGATAGAATTGGATTTAGGTTTAATTTAAAGGGCTAAAGTTGTACAACTCTGAAAATCCAAGGACTATTGCTGCCAAAAATAGAAATTATTCCCAGGGGCCATTTGTGTCATTTTGGGATTTTGGGGGTTGCCTTTGACTCTGTCTTTGACTTTCGTCTTCACTTGATCAAATGCACAATTGTTGTCGAGTCGATCCAAAAATGCTCGTTTTCGCTCCTTTTTCAATCCTTCAGTACCTGAGACACATAAAACACAAACCAAGTGTAACACCCCGACCCGACAAGGGCAAAGATGTCACAATGCTATGGTTTCACATCAGAACAAGTAATAATAAAACAGCGGAAGTCTTAACATTAAACCAAAAGATAATAAGCCAACCAGACTTTCATCAAGTTCAACAAGACAAATGGAAAGAAATAAATGAAGTACTAAATAATCCAAGTGCCAAACAAGGCATAACAAGTCTAAAATTTCAATGGTAGAACTAAGATACTAAGGTCCATGCTTCACTCAAAGTTGCTCTCATCCCAAAGCAAAACCCAGCTTCCTAGCTTAAATACCTGCCGCAGGAAAAAAAAAATGCGGCTGAGCTACGAGAGCTCAGTGAACAGATATATCGATAACAAGCAGTAATAAAGGATAACGAAAAGTAACAGTAGTAACGGTTATCAAGAATAAAGGCATAGGAATAAGGTAATGGATAAATGTAACTAAAGTGAAAAAGGTAAAGGTAAACAGAAAGGTAAAGGTAAAACAGCAATCCTCTACGAGCCCAGAACATATCATATCAAATCAATTAAACAAGTATACATGTATACGGAGGGGTGACCTCGGTATGCCAAGTATAATATGAGTGGATACCTCCAAGGGTTGGAGTTGCAAGCTCCCAAGAGATGAAAGACGTGTACCGCACACACCCATCAGTCATCTAATATAACAAGTAATATAATCAACAAGTCACGTCAAGTACATATCTAGGATGCATCCATATGCCTCTGTAGGCTGCCACAATGTCTTCATCTACGCGCAAGTCAAATATCAAGTCATGGCAGGGACGGGATAGGGCATCACTTTCCTACCCAAAAGTCAAGTCATTGGTGCATCAATGACAAGGACATGAAACCCTCATGCCTAGTATGGCTCGTAGTCTCAAACTGTGGGTCAAGGTCAAGGCCAAGTGTACAAGTCAAGTTCAAGTTCAGGTTTACATATCAATGGTTTCAATTCGAGCTTTAGTTCAAGTAGGTCATATCCATATTTAAGTCAAAGTTCAATGGCAAGGTTCATAATAGGGTTCATGACAAAGGTTCAAGGCAAGGTTAAGACAAGGGTTCAAAACGAAGGTTCAAGTCAAAGGAATCATATCTAAGGTTCACAAAACAAGGGTACATAGCAAAGGCTTGGGAAGTCCTAAACGAAACAAAATACAAAATCAAGAGAAAACGAAGGCACCTTAACAAGAAGGGCAGAATATCTGTACCTTATTAGCAAGCAAGAACAAAGACAAAAGCGGACAAAGATCGGATTACTCCTTCCTCGAACCTAAGGAGTAGAGGACAAAATTACAAGGGTTTCAGTTATCTTTCCATCTTTTTAAGTATCATAACTTTAGGTTAAGTCATTACTTTAATATTATAATAGAATTAGGGTTTCTTTTAATATCTTATAATATTTTAGGGTTTATTATGACAAACTTCCATACTTTAGGGTTTTAAATGTAAATATATAAAAGAATAAGGTTTAAAGTGAAAATACTATAATTTACTCTTTTAGCCCATAAGTTATACATAATTACAACTCTAGTACTTTAATGTTAACCATTTACAAATTAGTCCCTTAATATAATTTCATTTACAATTTAAACCCTATAGTTTATTAAAATACAATTTAACCCTTATAATGATTATATATGCACATTAAGCCTCTAATTAGTAAAAGTTACACATTATACCCTCATTTAAGTATTTATACGAACCACCCTATATTTTCCAGAAATTACAAAACTAGTCACTCTAATTATTTATTTCACAATTCGAATTTCAAATTTAATAATTTGCCATTTAAACCTTCTAATTCCTAACTTTTACAAATGAGACCCCTATTTTATATTTTATTCAGTTTACCCCAGCCCCAGAACATGTTACAAAAATATCCCTCAAGTTTTTAAAAAAATTACAAAACAACCCCTTATGTTTTAAAATCCAATCGTTAAACACAAAATAATTACAAACCCTAACCCTAACTTTCCTAATCATTACCAAATCATTAATATGCCTTAATTACTCAATTACATCACACAAATCCAAACCCTAATCCCCACGAACCATCCAATGTTTTTCCTTTTTATTTTCAAAAATCCGGTTTGTATATAATTCGACCAAGTCAATTTTAAACTTCTATAAATCCAAGCTATATTTTTCTAGTGTTGTTAGGTTCATATAAGACCAGGAAAACTTATGTATTCAGCCCAGAAAATCTGCAAATCATTTTAAGAATTATTACACGATTTAGGGTTCTTGTAGTCGAAAATTTCCATGCGACTTATGTATCATGCATGGATTGTTTTAGCTATTTTATATGGATTATATAGGATATAAACAAGCTTAGAAAAATACCAGGAAGAGTTAAAAACAATCGAATGAGCTGGAGTAAAATTATACCTCTCGGTATGATTATGCGAGCAAAGAAAATCAAGAACACACGAACTAGGCCTTCTAAATTCGAACCTCTATTTTTCTAATCTTCCTTGGACTTAGGAGAACACAAGAAAAATATTGTTGCTGCTCCAGAAATTTTTATTATGTCGAATGGAGTTTTGTTTTGCTAATCGGTTTTAGGGATCAATAAAAGAAAAATATATATAGGCCAGATATATGGAGGAGGGGGAAAAGATAACTTTGGGTCCAAGACTCATGATAATGGTAAAAATCTGATCTCTAATTATCTTGTTAATATTTGTAGTATTTATCCCATATTTAATTTGTTTTTAATTAAAAAAATATAACATATAATGAAATAATAATATAATTCGGCCCATATTATTTTAATTAATATGACAAACATTTTTATAACATATAAAATATTAAAATGTTCAAGTAAAAATTATTTTACTTCATTTGTTACTTGTTCACAAGCGTTTGGGATTTACTTGGCGTTTATATAATTATTAATAAATAAAATTTTAATTTCAAGGGTAATTTGGTCATTTGGCATATTTTAGAATTTCGGGTATTACAACTTCTTCCCCTCTAAAAAAAATTTCGTCCTCGAAATTTGCAAGAAAAACGGAAAGGAAATAGAACGGAAACGAAACAATCACATACCGGACGCCTTGTCTGCCTGATCACGAGAAAGCATGAAAACACGACCGGTACTAGGAGTAGGAGGAGGAGGGTCAAGATATTTCCCAAGTGTAGCATTCTTAGGGCAGTCCTTCACCATATGTCCAGTAGATCCACATCCATAGCAAGCACCAGAAGCCTTACGACAGACTCCCGAATGATATTTCCCACAATAAGCACAACTAGATGAAGTAGGTAGGTTCTCAGCTGATCCCTTCTGAGTATTCGATCCAGAAACCCGATTCTGTTGGTAATCCCTGGAAGACTGATCCTTCCCCTGCTTCTGATTATCGCTGCGCCCGTGACGATCACTACTATGCTTAGAATCTGACCTCGAATCCCGACCTCTCTGATAAGAATCACGGTCCTGGCGACTCCTCTGCTCATGTCCCTGGTCCTGACGACCCTGCTCCTTGGAGTTCACACGATTACCATCCCTATCTCTCTTATTCCAACCCTCATCAGCATGCAACAACTCAATGTTACGGGCAGCATCCGCAACAGCAGCAACATCCTCGTACTCAAAGTTCACGATGCGATCTAATACCCACTTCTTCACTGCCCACTTAAAATGACGAGCCTGACGATAAGCATCCCCAGTAACCTCTGGCCAAACAAAGCTGGCCAAACGTAAGAACCTCTGCATAAACTCACCCGACGACTCACGATCCCCCTGACGAATCGTCCCATACTCCCTCTCATACCTCAGCTGCTCCGACAATGGAATATACTGCTTATAGAACGCCTCAATGAAATCCGCCCAAGAACAAGTCTCAGCATAATCATCTCCCTTTGCCTGAACAAGAGCAGTCCACCAATTAAGAGCGTCACCCTCCAGCTTGAATGTGGCCAAACGAGTTTTAAACTCGTCAGCACATCCGAGAACCCTAAACAACTTCTCGACATGAGTGATCCAGTCCTCTGCCTCATGGGGAGTGGCAGCGGACTTGAAAGAGAGAGGCTTGAGCTTATTGAACCTCTCGATCCAAACATGAATACCAGCAGGTGGAGCAGGTGGAGCAGTGGGTGGAGCATCGCCACCACCACCACCAGAAGAACTCGCACCATTTCTGATGTTATTGGTGACTTGGGTCACCAACTGAGGAAGAGCAGCAGCTATCATGGCCTCGAAATCGGGGCCATCATTCCCATCAGTGTACTGGGTAAAACGCGTATTCACCATCTGAATGATTGTCAAAACGATTAGCAAGAGCAAATAGAATATGACAGAGCAGATCAAGAAAATATGACAGAGCAGGACAGGAAAAGAGAGTGCGCGAAAGGAAACCTAATGTCTACCCAATCCTCACAGGTCAATGGCCTAAGCCTAAGGGTTTTCGGGAAACCTAAGGGTCCAACCTGGCTCTGATACCATAAATTGTAACACCCCGACCCGACAAGAGCAAAGATGTCACAATGCTATGGTTTCACATCAGAACAAGTAATAATAAAACAGCGGAAGTCTTAACATTAAACCAAAAGATAATAAGCCAACAAGACTTACATCAAGTTCAACAAGACAAATGGAAAGAAATAAATGAAGTACTAAATAATCCAAGTGCCAAACAAGGCATAACAAGTCTAAAATTTCAATGGTAGAACTAAGATACTAAGGTCCATGCTTCACTCAAAGTTGCTCTCATCCCAAAGCAAAACCCAGCTTCCTAGCTTAAATACCTGCCGCAGGAAAAAAAATGCGGTTGAGCTACGAGAGCTCAGTGAACAGATATATCGATAACAAGCAGTAATAAAGGATAACGAAAAGTAACAGTAGTAAAGGTTATCAAGAGTAAAGGCATAGGAATAAGGTAATGGATAAATGTAACTAAAGTGAAAAAGGTAAAGGTAAACAGAAAGGTAAAGGTAAAACAACAATCCTCTACGAGCCCAGAACATATCATATCAAATCAATTAAACAAGTATTCATGTATACGGAGGGGTGACCTCGGTATGTGATGAAGCGAAAAGTGTACCGCTTTTAAGGGGTCATTTAAGCCCTAAATCGTATTTATTTGATCAAATATTGCCCTAAATCGTTCCTTTTGTCATTTTAGGTACTTTCGAGGAGAAATCTGGAAAAGGAAGCATTTTGGACGTTTTTGGAGCATAAAAGTGAAGAAAACGACAAAGTCTCAAAATTGTGCTGGAAATTACCTTTGACGGCGTCAGGATTTGTTCTGGACGGCGTCATGGCTTGGCAAAAGTGGTGGATGTGAAAATTACTCATGATAAGCCAGAGAAATTTGCATGGAATTCTGACGGCGTCACGCTTTAATGTGATCAAGGTCGTCACGGCTTAATTTAACGAGGGACGGCGTCACCCCTAATTCTGACGGCGTCAAGCCTCGATAAGCCAGAACGGATTTTGGAGAGCTAAAGAGGGACGGCGTCAAGAAGGCCATCCGGGAACCCTAAAAGCGGCGAGGTGACGGCGTCACACTCCATAACGTGACGCCGTCAGATCTGAAAGTCTATATATAGTTTTGCAATTTTTTGTCATTAGAGTGGAACTTATTGGGGAACTTTGTGTGTGAAAACCCTAAGACGATTTTAGCAGCTTTTTCAAGGCTTTTTGCCTTGAGATATTCCATGTTACATTGAAGATAAGTTATCAATTAATCATTCAATATGTCTATGTGTTGTTTGATTCTATCTTGTTCTTGTCTTTTGTTTAACATGCTAGGCTAGATTTATCTTGCGTTTGCTTAGATCTAATGAAACCTAGCTATTGATTATTGGTTATTAGTGTGTTATTAGTTGTATTGGATGATTGTTCATCTATGTTAGGCTTAAGAAAACTGGCTAACTTCCTATTCGGTAACTTGCTTGAACGTCTTAAGAAACATGAACCAATGCGTACTAAGGTTTTTATGGTTGTATTTAATGCACAAGCGAATTCTAGTGATCCCATGTTAGGAGCTTCCTAGCCGGCTCGACATAGGAGTGAAGTAGGAGCTTGTAGAGTTGGGGAAGTACGTACGCCACCCCACGATTGGTATTAAGGAATACACCCGTCATTCACGCAATTAATACACACTAATCAACCGGTAAAAAATAGTTAGGGAGTAAGGAAATCTAAGTAAACACATTTCTCTCCACATAAGTTTTACCACCTTTTCATTTTCTGTTATTTTATTTTATTTGCATTCGTAGTAACTTGGGTTAGTTGACTAGCAACTAATTCCGCCCACTCTTTCAAACCCGAGATTTTACTTGCTTTCATAAAATTATAAAAACTTAAAAAGAATCTTCTCTCACCCTTAGACCTATTAGAGTAGTTTTTCATACCTAACCAACACTATTCCCTGTGGAGAACGATCAATCCCCCGTACTTACCACTACACTATACTACATCGGTCAGGTACACTGCCTGGTGGGGTTGTAAGCCTCTTGAGATCCCTCGAGAGGTAAAACCTGTTGTAAGGTTGCAAAACCACGCATCAAGTTTTTGGCGCCGCTGCCGGGGAATAGTTATTGTTTAGGTTGAATTTTTATTTTATAGGTCTACTCACTAGATTCCTTTCTAGTGAGATTTTTATTTTATTTTTCTAGGTTTTCTTTAGTCTATCTTATTTCTTTGTATTTTTGTTTGTGACACCTTCCACCTTCCTCATGAGTAATAGTGATCGCTTGATCCCTGTTATTCGTATTTTCCGCCGTGCAAATTTCCAACTACCCGTTCTCGCCCCCATCATGGAAAACAACAACCTTTCACCCGACCACCACTTTGGTAACAATTCTGAGATGGAGGAGTCTGACCATGAGAATGACTATGTTAGTCCATTTTACTATTCAGACTCCGATGAGGATGCCGGTAATGGAGAAGTGGTTAACGAGGAATGGGGAAAAGAGGAAATTGATCCCTTTAAGTATGTTGACCCTAGGACTAAGATCGAAAAGGATAGCCTCTTTAACATGCAATTTTCGTGTAAGATTGGTTATCATGATTTTTATGCTTATCTTAACTCATCTTTGCCTATGAACATTATCTCTCGCGCTAATTATAATAAAATCATGGTAGATGAGCTAGAATATCAAGGAGATAACATTGTTGCTAGGACTAAGCTACTACACGTATTCGTTGGAAGTTTTGTGTATTTGGTGGAATTTATGGTTATGGAGAACTTAGGAGAATTCATTGATAACAAATTAACCCAAGTCATTTTTGGAGAACCCTTCAAAAGGTTGACCAACCTTGACGAAAAACTTGTGGATGGGTTAATTACATTCTCGGATGAGGATGAAGATTTTACTTACCAAATGCCCCGAGCACATCCTAGGTTTAAAAACTACTCCATTGAATCTTGCAATAGACTTGTGCCTCTTGATTTGTTAAGTGAGAATGATAAGAGGAAGGGGCTCAAATATCCACATGAGAAAAACAAGAGATACTATCACGGATGTTTGGAGCTGAATGATGAATACAAGAAAGATGAGGCAACAATTAGATGGCTCACACTCGGATACGTGAGCATAAGCGACACTAGATAGAAGGACTTTGAGTCTAGCTACAAGACTCTTTAATAAAGAAAAGCGCTTCTTGGGAGGCAACCCAAGTTTTATTTGCTTTGTGTGTTTATTTATTTGTTTGTTTGATTTTATTTGTTTCCGTATGTGTGTTTAAGTTTTATTATTATTGATTCATGTTAAAAACTAATTTGTGAAAATGCTTTATCTTGTTTTTAACTTCGTCTTAACTACATATAAAGGTATTTTGCAAAATGTTAAGTGTAAGGGAAATCCAAATCGGTTTATTAGAACACAAATGAACATGAATCGTAATAATAATAAATGAACATACATATTAGTATTTGTTTGAGTCAAATGCTTGTATCGAGTCATAATGAGGTTTTGCAGGAATTCCAGGAAGTAAGGTATAGGTTTTTCCAGAAATTTTCCGGAAACTTAACATGAGAATTCTGTCAGATCATTTCTGACGGCGTCAGGTTTAATTTTCTAAAAATTTTTGAAAGTTTTGTTTTCATAAAAAGTTTTTATTAAATCTCTAACTTATAATCTCCAGGAATCTGCAAAATTATCATTCCACAAGCATTATATCCTTATATATAGATTTTATCCCGCCGATGTTATGCAGGTTTTCGTGTTTGTTTTCTCAGGTTTAACAGGTTATTTTGGACAAGGAAATGTTTGTTGGATCAAGCTTATGGCGATGCATTAGTCATGGAGCTTCTACATTCTCTTGGAAGAAGATTTAACCATGTTACTTCGTTATCCACCGAGCGAATCAGGGGAGTATTTGATTTCATTCTTTTGCTTTATGCTTTTACATCTTGTTATTTGAACATTGGGGACAATGTTCATCTTAAGTGTAAGGGGGGGGGGTAAAAGTACGATACTTTAGAGAATGCAATTGCACTTGATTTTTGTTTGTTTAATGGTAGATGTGTAATAAAACTGAGAGAAATACTTGTTAGGGCAATTTTAGTGCCAAATTTAAAATTTTTTACAACATTTAGGAGTGAAACTTTAGTTCTAATAAGCGTCTCACGGATAGGAGTTATATGACTAGCACAAAAACCGTACCACTAAAAAATTTTCCACCCCCAAATATGTGAGGTTCGCCCCTAGAATTGGTAGGAAAAGCATTTATGCTATGATGTGTGTACCGGTAGCACTTAGATTCTAGAACTTGCGTTAGGATCATTCCGAGGCCACAAGTGAGACTACATTCGTGTAGTTAGATTTACTATATGATAAGAGGCATTAGGATTAACCCATTGTTTTACACCTGTGTTTTTGTTATAATTACATTGGCTACATTGGTCAAGTAATTCTCCCACACCCTTTGCGTTGTACTCATTTTTAGTACACGATACCCCTAGTACACCCCTCAGAGCCTATCTTTTCGTTTCGACCCATAAGCATTTTACTTAAAGGAAGAATTTGTTTCACCCCACTTAAATGTACACCCAAATCGCCTTAGCCTACCTTGTATGCACTCATCTTTAGTGCATTATTGTTACAACATTTGTTTAAACCCAAGTTAATTATCTAGTTGATTACATGGTTGCTAAGTCGAGTCATATCCTTGTACATATTGTTTTGGGATGATTGGGACTCATGGGTAAAGTACTAGTGTAATGGAGTAATGGGGAAGAACATCATTTATTACCCCCATATGTGCTAAATATTTTAAAAGTACTCCAAGTTTTTCAATTATCTTAATTCGAGTCATTAGAATAGTTTTTTGTAAAGTTGTGTAAAAGTTCAAGTGTAAGGGGATGCAATGCCCCTATGATGTATTATTTTGGATGGTAGGGCAAGAGTGTATGTCTAAAAAAAAAAAAAAAAAAAAAAAAAAAAAAAGAAAAAAAAAAAAGAAAAAAAAATACAAAAAAAAAATGAGAACAAGAAAAATAGAAAAAACATACGGACTACCATCCCGTTTCATTTTATGTTTTTGTTATTTTGTTTTTAGCTTAAGATTGAGTCGAGTCTTGGCTTAGCAACATTGTATAGTACATGTAATTAATCAAGATCTTTAACTCGCCACCAGTAAAGTATCCCTTATCCAACAAAACCGTGTTTATCATATCCCTACACCTAACGTTATAACCCATTTAAAAGCCCTCTTTGATAGTTTATCTTAGGTGCTTACGCCTAGTGGAGGAGGTTTTTGATCCTTTCCCAAGCCTATGGTAATCTATTTGCTATGACAGGTAGTGAGAGATATTATCCGTTTTCATTTATGAGATTTATTTTGATGACACTTGAGAGATGTGAGTATCTAAACACTACTTGTGAGGTGCTAGTATGTAATCTCCGTGCTTATTATGATTAAAGTGGAACGAATATTTGTTGTAATTACTTTTATGTTAGCATTAAATGACCCCTAACTTGTATTTTGATTAGAATAAAAGCGCATTTGCTTGAGGACAAGCAAATCTCAAGTGTAAGGGTATTTGATGAAGCGAAAAGTGTACCGCTTTTAAGGGGTCATTTAAGCCCTAAATCGTATTTATTTGATCAAATATTGCCCTAAATCGTTCCTTTTGTCATTTTAGGTACTTTCGAGGAGAAATCTGGAAAAGGAAGCATTTTGGACGTTTTTGGAGCATAAAAGTGAAGAAAACGACAAAGTCTCAAAATTGTGCTGGAAATTACCTTTGACGGCGTCAGGATTTGTTCTGGACGGCGTCATGGCTTGGCAAAAGTGGTGGATGTGAAAATTACTCATGATAAGCCAGAGAAATTTGCATGGAATTCTGACGGCGTCACGCTTTAATGTGATCAAGGTCGTCACGGCTTAATTTAAAGAGGGACGGCATCACCCCTAATTCTGACGGCGTCAAGCCTCGATAAGCCAGAACGGATTTTGGAGAGCTAAAGAGGGACGGCGTCAAGAAGGCCATCCGGGAACCCTAAAAGCGGCGAGGTGACGGCGTCACACTCCATAACGTGACGCCGTCAGATCTGAAAGTCTATATATAGTTTTGCAATTTTTTGTCATTAGAGTGGAACTTATTGGGGAACTTTGTGTGTGAAAACCCTAAGACGATTTTAGCAGCTTTTTCAAGGCTTTTTGCCTTGAGATCTTCCATGTTAGATTGAAGATAAGTTATCAATTAATCATTCAATATGTCTATGTGTTGTTTGATTCTATCTTGTTCTTGTCTTTTGTTTAACATGCTAGGCTAGATTTATCTTGTGTTTGCTTAGATCTAATGAAACCTAGCTATTGATTATTGGTTATTAGTGTGTTATTAGTTGTATTGGATGATTGTTCATCTATGTTAGGCTTAAGAAAACTGGCTAACTTCCTATTCGGTAACTTGCTTGAACGTCTTAAGAAACATGAACCAATGCGTACTAAGGTTTTTATGGTTGTATTTAATGTACAAGCGAATTCTAGTGATCCCATGTTAGGAGCTTCCTAGCCGGCTCGACATAGGAGTGAAGTAGGAGCTTGTAGAGTTGGGGAAGTACGTACGCCACCCCACGATTGGTATTAAGGAATACACCCGTCATCCACGCAATTAATACACACTAATCAACCGGTAAAAGATAGTTAGGGAGTAAGGAAATCTAAGTAAACACATTTCTCTCCACATAAGTTTTACCACCTTTTCATTTTCTGTTATTTTATTTTATTTGCATTCGTAGTAACTTGGGTTAGTTGACTAGCAACTAATTCCGCCCACTCTTTCAAACCCGAGATTTTACTTGCTTTCATAAAATTATAAAAACATAAAAAGAATATTCTCTCACCCTTAGACCTATTAGAGTAGTTTTTCATACCTAACGAACACTATTCCCTGTGGAGAACGATCAATCCCCCGTACTTACCACTACACTATACTACATCGGTCAAGTACACTGCCTGGTGGGGTTGTAAGCCTCTTGAGATCCCTCGAGAGGTAAACCTGTTGTAAGGTTGCAAAACCATGCATCAGTATGCCAAGTATAATATGAGGGGATACCTCCAAGGGTTGGAGTTGCAAGCTCCCAAGAGATGAAAGACGTGTACCACACACAACCCATCAGTTATCTAATATAACAAGTAATATAATCAACAAGTCACGTCAAGTACATATCTAGGATGCATCCATACGCCCCTGTAGGCTACCATAATGTCTTCATCTACGCGTAAGTCAAATATCAAGTCATGGCAGGGACGGGATAGGGCATCACTTTCCTACCCAAAAGTCAAGTCATTGGTGCATCAATGACAAGGACATGAAACCCTCATGCCTAGTATGGCTCGTAGTCTCAAACTGTGGGTCAAGGTCAAGGCCAAGTGTACAAGTCAAGTTCAAGTTCAGGTTTACATATCAATGGTTTCAATTCGAGCTTTAGTTCAAGTAGGTCATATCCATATTTAAGTCAAAGTTCAATGGCAAGGTTCATAATAGGGTTCATGACAAAGGTTCAAGGCAAGGTTAAGACAAGGGTTCAAAACGAAGGTTCAAGTCAAAGGAATCATATCTAAGGTTCACAAAACAAGGGTACATAGCAAAGGCTTGGGAAGTTCTAAACGAAACAAAATACAAAATCAAGAGAAAACGAAGGCACCTTAACAAGAAGGGCAGAATATCTGTACCTTATTAGCAAGCAAGAACAAAGACAAAAGCGGACAAAGATCGGGTTACTCCTTCCTCGAACCTAAGGAGTAGAGGACAAAATTACAAGGGTTTCAGTTATCTTTCCATCTTTTCAAGTATCATAACTTTAGGTTAAGTCATTACTTTAATATTATAATAGAATTAGGGTTTCTTTTAACATCTTATAATATTTTAGGGTTTATTATGACAAACTTCCATACTTTAGGGTTTTAAATGTAAATATATAAAAGAATAAGGTTTAAAGTGAAAATACTATAATTTACTCTTTTAGCCCATAAGTTATACATAATTACAACTCTAGTACTTTAATGTTAACCATTTACAAATTAGTCCCTTAATATAATTTCATTTACAATTTAAACCCTATAGTTTATTAAAATACAATTTAACCCTTATAATGATTATATATGCACATTAAGCCTCTAATTATTAAAAGTTACACATTATACCCTCATTTAAGTATTTATACGAACCACCCTATATTTTCCAGAAATTACAAAACTAGTCCCTCTAATTATTTATTTCACAATTCGAATTTCAAATTTAATAATTTGCCATTTAAACCTTCTAATTCCTAACTTTTACAAATGAGACCCCTATTTTATATTTTATTCAGTTTACCCCAGCCCCAGAACATGTTACAAAAATATCCCTCAAGTTTTTAAAAAAATTACAAAACAACCCCTTATGTTTTAAAATCCAATCGTTAAACACAAAATAATTACAAACCCTAACCCTAACTTTCCTAATCATTACCAAATCATTAATATGCCTTAATTACTCAATTACATCACAAAAATCCAAACCCTAATCCCCACGAACCATCCAATGTTTTTCCTTTTTATTTTCAAAAATCCGGTTTGTATATAATTCGACCAAGTCAATTTTAAACTTCTATAAATCCAAGCTATATTTTTCTAGTGTTGTTAGGTTCATATAAGACCAGGAAAAATTATGTATTCAGCCCAGAAAATCTGCAAATCATTTTAAGAATTATTACACGATTTAGGGTTCTTGTAGTCGAAAATTTCCAAGCGACTTATGTATCATGCATGGATTGTTTTAGCTATTTTATATGGATTATATAGGATATAAAAAAGCTTAGAAAAATACCAGGAAGAGTTAAAAACAATCGAATGAGCTGGAGTAAAATTATACCTCTCGGTATGATTATGCGAGCAAAGAAAATCAAGAACACACGAACTAGGCCTTCTAAATTCGAACCTCTATTTTTCTAATCTTCCTTGGACTTAGGAGAACACAAGAAAAATATTGTTGCTGCTCCAGAAATTTTTATTATGTCGAATGGAGTTTTGTTTTGCTAATCGGTTTTAGGGATCAATAAAAGGAAAAATATATATAGGCCGGATATATGGAGGAGGGGGAAAGATAACTTTGGGTCCAAGACTCATGATAATGGTAAAAATCTGATCTCTAATTATCTTGTTAATATTTGTAGTATTTATCCCATATTTAATTTGTTTTTAATTAAGAAAATATAACATATAATGAAATAATAATATAATTCGGCCCATATTATTTTAATTAATATGACAAACATTTTTTAAACATATAAAATATTAAAATGTTCAAGTAAAAATTATTTTACTTCATTTGTTACTTGTTCACAAGCGTTTGGGATTTATTTGGCGTTTATATAATTATTAATAAGTAAAATTTTAATTTCAAGGGTAATTTGGTCATTTGGCATATTTTAAAATTTCGGGTATTACACCAAGGATATCTGCAGTATAATTCAGTGTTTTAGGTCATTTTTGTGTCTATTATGGGTATAAAATGATGAGTATTTAGACACTCATCAATCCCCCACACTAAGCTATTGCTAGTCCCTAGCAATCCGATCATATGTAGTAATGAAAGGATCAAAAGAATACCTAGCATATCCCGTTTTGATTTTCTGTGTAATTCCAGAAATTCAAACTTAGAACAAAATATATATACATGCTTGATTTCCAAAAATGGTATCACGGAACAGGATTCACACAAACTGGGTGTCTCCAGGGAATTGAAATCGTCATCCTCTTTTTGATACTCCCAACAAAGCTTAAACTCAATGTGCAAATGCTTTTGTAAAATGCCAACACTACTTATATCAATAATCTATGTAAGTCGAAACTTAACTTTTCACTCCCGCATATATTTAAGTTTAGGTGACTGTGCTCATTTTCAAAAGTTTGACCGCAAAAATCGACGTTATTATGGTTGTTATTTGTTTAAGTCAATTACTAATTTACCGGGAACCTCGAAAATCTAAGGATCAAAAGGGCCTTTTCCATGTAGCGGCTTTCTTCTCGGCACATCCCAAACCAGTTGGTTTTAGGTGACCAGGCTTTTGACACCTCACGGAGAATAGTACCGGAATCAGCGGAATTTCGATATCAAAGATTTAAGATATTCCCACTAAGCTAGAATTAAATACTTAACTAAATAACAACAAACGATCATTTAGAGATTAAAGACTCAAAGATGAGATCACTCCATGTAACGGTTTTCTTCTCGGCACATCCCAAACCAGTTGGTTTTAGGTGACCAGGTTTTTGACACCTCACAGAGAATAATACCGGAGCTTTCGGGATCTTTGAAATCAACAATCTACTAAATTACCGTTTAACTTTTATACAAAATTGACGAATCCAAGTTCAAGTTCCGATTCAAATTTAAGAGAAAGCAATTTTCCTACATTTATTAACACATACATCTTTATTTTTGCAACATCAAAACTTATTGCATTTTGCAATATCATTCCATTTTCTTATTTTTCATTTTTTTCATTTTTTTTAACTTAATATATATATTTACATATATGCTTTCTCAAAAATTAAAATAAGAAGTTGAACTCGGGCTCTATATCAAAATTGTATAAAAATTTGTTTTGCATAACAACATGATTTTAACGTTCAAACGTTTGAAAACAGCACGTATTTAATCAGATTAGTTATCTTCTGGGAGGAAAAGCCATAGATTACTTATATAAGCTCTAAAGAAAACCATTATTCTACGCTTAGCATTTTCATTTGCACATATCGTAAAACCTTAGTCTAATAGTTAAGGAAGCAGCCAGATCAATACTCTGGCAGAGTCAGGATTCCCTTTGTTCTAACCTAATCAAGACTAAACACTTCTTCTTTTATTGCAATTTATTTATCTAAAAACAAAAAAATTTTAAAATTTTGGCCAAAACGGGGGTACTAGGGCACTAGAAGGTACAAATGTGATAAAATTCGAGAGAATTCCCCCCCACACTTAGAATTGAATATTGCCCTCAATATTCAAAGTACCGGCTATTATGCCGACACTTAGAACGTAAAAAGGTAAGACTAATAGCCAAGTGTGTGAAAGAAATCTCAATTTTCACAAAAAGGATTTAAAAAGATATCCCTAGATAATCGTTAGCAAAAGGATAGGATATTGGGCGGCTGGATTAAAAACAGGCGCGGCAATCATCACAATCCAAGGGAAACCTGTAAATCAGAGCAAACAACACAAAAGAGCACAGTACAGTGGGATTCCCCCACACTTAGTATCAGAAAAGAGAAAGAAGTCAGAAACATGGGCGGTTACCCATGCAATGCTAATGTTTTTGTTAACCGAGTCACTAGCTTGACTCGACCCCGAATTCATTGGTTCATGGGGGAGCAAGTGGAAGAAACCATCTCCATCGGACTTTCATTCAATGTGTTTGGATTAACATTTGGACATATGAAAGTTCCACACCGACGAGATACCCACGGTATTTTAACAGTAGAAACTATCAGGGAAGATACCGGGGTCAAAGATAGTGTCCTCATTCCCATAGGAGAAAAGGGAAAGAGAAATCACGCAATATGTGAAGAATGGTAAAAAGGTGTGTATCACAATGAAAATTCATTCTTCATCTGTAAAAGGAAAATCACCATTTGTTTGAACTTGTAGCTTAACCTTGAAGCTTGTATGGTAATTGTCAACAAAATTTCCGGGAGGGAGGGTTGGGGACGGTTCTTTGTTCAATAAATTTTCAAGAAAAAGGATGTCCCCTTCTGAATCAAAGTAAGTATCATCAATCCTTGTCGGAATTGAATCATCACTTGCAAGAAAAGCATCGACCTCATCCCAAAAGGGATCACTTCCCTCAACCGGTGTGAGAGAAGGGTAGGAAGAGTCAGAAATGACTGGTGCAGAATAAGGAGTGGGATTTTTAGAAGTTTCATCCACAGAATCAATAATTTCAACACGATAAACCGATTCCGGAGGTGGGACAAGTGGTGTGCTCTTAGGGCTAGCAATCTTCACCACTTCCGATGTGATCTCCGATTTTTGTTCATCGTAGTCAAAAACACTTTTAACTTCTGTAGTACAACTTTCAAACCATTTGTTTGAACCAGGGGTAATTCCCCTTGTTTTGATCTCAGCACGTTTTTGTGAAGGACTCTTAACCGTAAATCTTGAGAGCATCGAATCACTTCTTTTGGAAGCAATTACGAAATCAGATTTTTGATTAACCGTAGCAATGTTGCATTTGGAGGTTAGAGGTTTAGAGTCCTGATTGATGTTAAACGTGACTTCTTCATTATCAACCCGAATGGTTAACTCTTCAGCATATACATCAATGAGAGCACGACTCGTTCTTAAGAAAGCTCTACCCAAAATGAGTGGAACTCGAGGATCGGCATCAAAGTCTACCACAACAAAATCAGTGGGAAAGTGGAACTTTCCTACTTTCACAATGACATCCTCAGCTATTCCGCGTGGATGAGTTATAGTACGGTCCGCTAGCTCGAGTGTCATGCAAGTATCGGTAAGCTTCGGAAGAGATAATTTCTTCCATATCGAGAGTGGCATAAGGTTAATGCTTGCGCCAAGATCGGCCAAGGCTGAGCACTGAACCATCCCCAAGAAATCACATGGGATTAAAAACTTGCCGGGGTCTCTGAGCTTTTCGGGAAGCTTTTTGAGGAGCACCGCCGAGCATTGTTCGTTTAGTGGGGTCTTTGCCATCTCAGACAACTTATCCTTGTTGCTTAGCAAACTTTTGAGTGTAGATGCAAATTTGGGCATGAGAATGAGAGCATCTGCGAAGCTGATGTCAAAGTGCAAATCACTGAAGATTTTAAAGAATTTCTCCATCTGTTGTTTTGTTTTGTCCTTAAGCTTCTGATCATTAAGCCTCGAAGGATATGGAATTGAAGGCTTAGGATTGGTCTTCGGAACATCGGGTTCCGGAATTTGAATTTGGACATTTTGAGGTTGGAACGTGTGCGGTACTTTGTGGGCTTGAGAATTGCACTTTTTCCTTTGTCACCTCGGCATCTCGATTCACTTCCCCCGGTGGAGGGGGCATAGGAGTCGAGGGTCCATCAACTTTCTTACCACTTCTTGTTGTGATCGCCTTCACATCGCCCCTCGGGTTAGCGATCGTGTTGCTAGGAAGAGTTCCTGAGCCCGAGGGTCGATCATTTAAAGACTTTTTGATCTCATTTAATTGGGTAACCAATAACCGGTTTGTCTCATATTGGGTCCTATTTGTCTCATCTTGGGATTTTATGAATTGCTTAAGCAACTCATCCGAGGACGTCTGATTTTGGTTTGAAACTTGGTTTTGATTAAAATTTTGACCTCGGTTTTGGTTTTGGACATTCCCTGGATTTTGGTTGAAATTCCCCTGATTTTGACCTCGGTTTTGGAAACCTTGGTTTTGACCTTGATTTATTCGACTTTGGTTTTGGTTAAATTGGGTATTTCGGTTTTGCCCATTTGGATTTTGAGGACTAAAACCAGGTGGTGCTAGAAAATTGTTGGAACGGTACCTGAGGAGATTACGGTCTCCTTGAGGTTGGTAACCATTACCTCCATGATTATAGGATCCCGAAGTAGCATAAACGCTCTCTTGAGTGTTGCCATTAATGGCTGGACACTCGAAATATGGATGTGGACCACCACATGTTTCACAGTTTTGATTTACCACATTGACTTGTTGATCCTTTTGAATCTAATTTTGATGTATTCTCAAGACAGCAGTGGACATATCATCCATCCTTTTAGTGAGTGAAGCTATCTCGGGTGAAGAGTCCGTAGTGATAGATTTAGTTGACTCGTTCCTCTCGGCGGAGGAATCCCAATGATTGTGGTGGGCATTCATATTTTCGATTAAATCTTGGCACTCTTCGGGTCGCCTTTTCATAAAGGTACCACCGGCCGCAGCATTGATCGTGTCACGATGTCTTAATGTTAAACCATTATAGAACGTGTCTATAATGGTGACAAGTAACATATTATGATTAGGACAACGATCAATCGAAAGTTTGTAACGCTCCCATGCTTCGAATAAAGATTCGTCGGGAAGCTGGCGAAAGTTACTTATATCATTTCTCAATTTCGTCACCATCGACGGTGGGAAATATTTTGCCAAGAATTTTGAAGTCATTTCATTGAAACTATGAATTGAATTCTTGGGAAGACGATCAAACCATGCGGTGGCATGATCCATCAAAGAATATGGGAAAAGATATAGACGAAGGGCGTCATCAGTGACCCCATTTTGTTTCATACATTGGGTGACGGTAATGAATTTATCAAGATGTTTGTTTGCATCTTCACCCGGTAAACCGTGAAATTTGCATGAAGTTTGGACTTGTTGGATCATGTGATGTTTAAGTCCAAAATCCGCGGCTTGGATGTTAACGGGAGCAATAGGTCCGCCCCGTCCTTGCATGGTTGGTTGGCACAACTCCTCCATCGTTCAGAGATCGGGGGCTGTTTCATCATTGTTTGGATCGTCTGCCATTTTATCAATGGGAATAGTACGAATCTCGGGTTCGACTATTCGGGCAGCACGTCTACGATTACGTCTTCTCGGAATATCTACGAGTTCACGTAAAGGACTTGTCGACGTAGAAGAACTAGTGCGCTTGCACTAAATAAAATAATTCAATTAAAACAAGATCGAAGCAAAACACAAGGAACTTAAAACCTTAAATCAACCAGCGTACGGTAGCTCTCTGAAAGATAAACGCACAGAGTGGCGGAGAAGCAAAGGTGGGCAATAAATGCTCCTTAAAAACCCGCTTCTTTCGGTTTGACAATTTAATGTCAAACCCTCCTTAAACCTCCATTATAGTTTGTTTATCAATCAAAGGTGAGCCGAATTCGCAAGCGACACAAAGGCAAGTTTTAAACTTTGGTTTGGGAACTTATTATGATAATACCCAAGTTGAGGAATATTATTTTGATTTTGCTTTTATCTTTTATTTTACAATAAAACGGAAAATGTTTTTGGGTTTTTATTTTTATATGATATTATATATATAAAAGAAAAGAAAAATATTTTTGTATTTTATATGGTTTATGAAAGTGGAAACTTCTGAAAGAAGGATCTCAAGTCACTAATCGTTTAGACTTAAACAATATTGTCGCAACACAACCTCCCCGGCAGCGGCGCCAAAATTTGATCCGTGCTAAATAGTGTATGTAAATAATATGCAGACGGATACGCGTGAATAAAGACAAATCAACCCTTAGGAAAAGGCTAACTTGCAAAAACTCACGTTGTGTGTGTGATACCAGGTAAATGATTACCCGGGTCGTTTCCCAACGAGGATGGAATGGACAATCGTTAAAGGTTTGAGATTAGAGTGACTGATGGGTGGGATAAGGAATTTTTTATTTTTTTTAATTCTAATTAACAAATGAGAAACAAATTCTCACGGGAAAAATTAAGGTTAACAAATTATATTAAAAACGCGTTACGGGAATTATAAAAACGCGATTAAAAAGTGAAATATTAGGAAATCTAATCTTACAAGTGCAAAATTATTTTTCTTAAATCCTAAATAATAAAAGAAAATTTTAGAAAAAAGATTTATATTTTTCTGACTTTTATATTTTTTATTATGAATTAAAAACTATTAGAAACTAATTAAATTATTTAAAAATACTAAAACTGTTAAGAAAAATCTGAAAAATTTTCTTAATGGGTGTAGGGATTAACCAGAACAAGACCCTAAGGCAGTTGGTTAATGTGTGTGTTGTGTGAGGCTTTGTGATGTGAATGACCAGGGTTCGAATCCCAGTCCTAACCTTTTTGCTTTTATTTTAATTTTGTGATTTTTATTATTGAAACAGATTAAGCACAAGTTAATAAGCAAATTTGATAACTACCACTTTTTATGAAACACTCAAATAAGCTCAGAAATCAGCTATGATTTGCTGATCAGTGGGTTAAAAAGAAACAAAGCCCAAGGCTTGGCCAAATGATTGATAAGCTATGTAATAAGCTATGAGAAACTTGAAACAAGCTTAAGCAATCAATAATAAGCTAGAATGAACAATGAATAAGCAAAATGACTTAGAAATAAGCACTGAACACTCCAAAATAAGCACAAGGATTGACTGATGCACAGGGCAACTATTTGATTTCTAGGCAATTTCAAGCTTAGATTTAAGCACTTAAATAAGCACTAAACACCAAAAAGATTGATTATTCTTAAAATTCACCTACTGAGGATTATATAAAACCAGAAATCAGGACAAAAGAGAAGCTTATTTGGGGCTATGGATAAGCTGAGAGAGTGGCTTCTTCACAGCAAGTATACACTGATTTACTCAGTGTATGCTTGTTGGAATAGCAGACTTTTGAGCTTATTTTTAGCTCAAAATAAGCCAAACTAGGGCCTGGATTTTGGAATAAGCAAAGAAGACCTAGTAAACTATCTAGAAATCAAAAATTAAGGGCTGATGAACACAAATAAGCACTAAAAATTGGTCTAGAAAAATGGTGCAGACCTGCACTATGGATTTTTTGTGCAGAGGTGTGCAGACTTGTGCAGATGGCACAAATCAAGGTGAGGCCTAACCAACTTTTGGTACCTTTCTTTAACCACTAAATGTGACTCAGAAATGAAAAGAAAAAGGTCAATAATAGCTTATGGCTAATATTGGCTTATATGACTTATATGAGGTCTGAATTTCCCACAGGCAATACAAAAGTACTATTTCTATCTATATGGTTAATTAGGACTTAGAAACACCTTATATGGACTATATTAAGCTGGATTAAAACTGGACTAATGGCAATTGAATAGTAGCAACCCATTTTGACCCATTTTGGATTTTGCCCCAAACAGCCCTTTTGGAGGACTGATATGTGAATTCCAAAAGCAAGGATTAAAATGAGCTATGTTACTGGTTTAAACTAAGTACTTAAGCTATTTTAACTATATTGAGCTAATTAGATTACTGATTAAGCACCAGATAAGCTTAAGCTTATCTTGACTGTTTAAAACTTATCAAGTGAGTTTTAAGCAAAAACTAATTTAAACCATGAAAACCTATCACATTAACTTCAACTAACCTTAATAAGATCAAACAAGCATAGAAAAAGCAGATAAGCAGTAAATAAGCTGTAGTACAGTAGAATGCCAAAATATAAAGAATGAGCTCACAATTGACTTGGCCTATAGAACATTAGAACTAGATCAGAACATAACTAGCTTGTCAATGACAAGCTAGAAAACCACTTCCAACCTTCCAAAATGGCTTATCTCTTCTGAACAGCTTATTTGGTCTTTCTTTGACTTTTGTTGACTTTCTCCATTTCTTGAATTTAGAACAGATAATCACTATATAAGCTTACAAAAAGCTAAGATAAGCTTGTATAAGCTTATAGCAAGGGTGGGGAGTGTTTTTGATTGATTCTTAATATTAATTGAGCTTAATTCGAATTAACAACAACTTGAAATTCTATTATAAATGAACATGAATACAATACTGCTTGAAATTAGATTAAATAGACTGAATTTAACTTGCATTACAAAATTACAAATACTGAATAAGAAATTCGATTATGCTAAATTAACTACTTGCCATTATAGGCTACAAAGTGGCCCTATTTATACAAAAATGAAATGGGATTTATCTCTTGTCTTCCTCTGAACCATTCTGCACCCTTGGTTTGGCTTGAAATGATCTCAGCCCTTGGTTCTAGTTTTTGGCGCCAAAATTGAGATAGTGGAAAAATCCACTATCTCTGATGGAGTGGAATGGGGAAGAAGAATTTAATGATTTTTGGCATGTTAGGTGAAGTGAGATAGGAGGAGGGGGTGGGTGTGTCAGGATAAGGGTGGTGGACAATGGTGGTTTCTGGTATGGTTTTGGCGGGTTGATGGTATTGAAGAAGAGTTTGACTGGGGTCAAACTTTGGGTGTTAGCTAAGGAAAAAGGAATAGGCCGGGATGGGTTATTTTTGGGATTGGGCTTGGGAAATGTTTTGGTTGGGCTGGGTTTAGTATTTAGGATGGGTTGGGTTGGATTAAGTGTGGGTTGGGTTTATTTAGCAGCTGGGCTTAGTTATTTTTAGGATAGAATTGGATTTAGGTTTAATTTAAAGGGCTAAAGTTGTACAACTCTGAAAATCCAAGGACCATTTGCTGCCAAAAATAGAAATTATTCCCAGGGGCCATTTGTGTCATTTTGGGATTTTAGGGGTTGCCTTTGACTCTGTCTTTGACTTTCGTCTTCACTTGATCAAATGCACAATTGTTGTCGAGTCGATCCAAAAATGCTCGTTTTCGCTCCGTTTTCAATCCTTCAGTACCTGAGACACATAAAACACAAACCAAGGATATTTGCAGTATAATTCAGTGTTTTAGGTCATTTTTGTGTCTATTATGGGTATAAAATGATGAGTATTTAGACACTCATCAAGCACCCTGAAGGGTATTCAGTGGAGGAAGTGGTGGGTATGATTCTGATTCATACTCATTCACAGACTCAGTATTACTGAGTTGTTCAGTGAGTTCAAGATTACTGAGTTGTTCAGTAAGTCCAAGCATATTTTTCAAAGCCTGACTTTCAGAAAGCAAGATCTTTCCAGTCTCAAAGTTTGGTAACTTACTGACTGGGTTGTCCCTGACAATCCAGTCATTAGACTTGGGAAGCATTTCTTGCTCAAAAGATATGCCAGCTGGAACAAAGGTTAATTCACTGTGACTCACATTGGGATCAACCATAAGAGGGTCAATTCCAATGGTTTTCTTAGAGCTTAATCCCACAGTGTCAAAGACCTTGGGGTTCTTTTTGGTCCAACCTTGGATGACAACTTTTTCTTAGTTAAGTTCAGTTTGTAGGGCTTGGTTTTGTTTCAAAATTTCAGTGTACTGAATTTATAGAGTTATTGTTTCTAATTTGGCTTGCTTTAGTACAAGCAATTCATCTCTACATTTATTCAATTCTGACAGTATGTTGTTATATTTTGAACACATGTTAAGCCTTTGTTCCTCAACAAATTTAAGATCTACACAAATATAATTCATGTAAGACTGCCAATCAGAATCATCATCCATAGAAAGTAAAGTGTTTACCTTTTTCATGGTGATGTTTACCCACTCTCCATTCCTTGCATGGCTTTTCTCAACAGCCACCTGATCACCTTCAGAGAGTGCCATCAGTGCACTCACTCTAATTTCCTCGTCTGAGGAGACCTCTTCATCATCCCAATCATAAGCTTCAGCTACTAAAACCTTATTCTTTGCCTGAACAGGTTTGGGTGTTTGAGCAGCCTGAGACATAGAGGGATTAGTTTCAAGAATTGTAAGTTTAGCCTTGGCTTTCCTATATTTTGCTTCAAAGTCTTTTTGACCCTTGTTTTGAAATTGTTGCGTCGACTGAAACATTCTAGGTTGAAACTTGTTAGTTCCTGAGGAACTATTTCCTGAAAATTTGTAAGAAGGTTCTGAGGTAGTTTTAGAATAGCAGTCCTTAGCAAAATGACCCTTTTTACCACAGTTAAAACATTCAGTGGTTTCATTTGCTTTTCCTTTAGAAAAGTTGGACTGGTTTCTTTTGATGAAACGTTTTGAACTAGCAAGGAGTGCCCTCTCTTGGAATTCCAAGTTTAAATCTTTTAGGTACTCATCACTAGTCCTTTCATCAATTTCATCCTCAGAATCTTCTTGTAAATCCTGCACAACACCATTAGTATAGAAAGCAGTTGAAATGGGTGTGGAGGTTAAGGCCTTTTTGGACTCAAGAGCTTTTGAGTCAGGATATCTCCTTGAGATCAAGTTGTCCTCATAGACAAATTTCCCATAGATTTCAGGGAGCTCAAGGGTCTTAATGTGATTAGCATTCCTCAGGCCTTGTGAGAAGTTTAGCCACTTCTCAGGGAGACTGTTGACAAAGCCAACATTTGTCTCATGCTTAGATAATACTACACCATCATTTGATAGTTCATTTATCAAAGTCTTGTATCTGGTATAAGTCTGAGAGAGACTCTCAGAGTCTTTTGCCCTGAAAGTATTATACTCAAGTTTCAGGTCCATGACCCTGTTTTTCTTGGTATCTGAGGGGCCCTCAAAGCTATTAACCAAGTCATCCCAAGTTTGCTTGGCTGTTAAACAGTTGATGACTGATTCCATTATATCGTCAGGAAGACAAGATATAAGGATGCTTTTAAGGCGCTGGTCTTGATTGACTACCCTCCTCTCATCAATGGTCCATTGTGCCTCAGGCTTGTTTAGCCCTGCAGCAGTCTTAGGGACAAATGGGCCATTCCTGATACAGGTGATGTAGTAAGGTTCCATACCAGTTAAATAGCAAATCATACATTTTTTCCATTTGCTAAATTTTCCAGCTTCTAGTCTGGGTGCAACAGTTGAATAGCTACCACCCTTTTTATCGACCAGCTGGGGTACATTAATATCAGCCATAGTAGGATCTTGGTTTTAAAAACCTTGAGCACTCTTGGTTAGTTTTGAAAGATTTTATAAACCAGAGGCTCTGATACCACTTGTTGTTCCCTTAACACGCTTAGAGTTAACTAAAAAGTTAATCTATTCGTGTTTATGACTAATACAATGTTATGATTAATTCTAACAGATTAATGAAACGTAAAAGTAAAAACACATAAGTATTTTTCAACGTTTAAATTCTTATTAGAAATGAATCAAAGAATCTATTACCCAAGTGTTTTGCGGAACAAACACTTGGGATTGAATAGACAAGGTATGGTGGTGTCTCCTATCTAAACTCAAGCTTTGCTTTGAGTGGTAACAATATGCCTCACTGAGCTATCTCAGGGACTGGTTACTCTTTGTAGGAGAGAAGTTGCTTTGTAAAAGTCTAAGCTTTCAATGTACAAAACACACACAACTTCTCTCCTTTTGAACCTATTTATACACAAGTATAAAAGAGTAAAAGTGATTAAAAAACTACAACTTGTTGAAGCAAGCGTGTCTGACAATTACAACAGTAATTGTCATTTCCAAGAACCAATGGGAATGGACTATAAAGTCTTTAGGAGTGGTTGGTCTGACACTCCATGACTTTTAGCCGTCTTAGGGAAAATTTCTTCCTGACAAGATAAGATTTGATCTTATCTTAAACTCTTCCCAGATCTTCCCGCCTTTCTTTCAGGCGTTGAGTTCTTCAGTCTTCAATCACTTAATGTTGTTGAGGAGACTGGGGTTCAGTGAGTTCTTGTTCAACACTCACTGAACCATCATCTTCTACTTTGGCTTAAGTCCTACTCAGGGAGTACCGCCTTCCTGAGTAGTGAATCTTTCTTCTTGAATTCGCCTTAAGCATCCTGAAGATGACTCACTGAGTGACTGTTCACTCAGTGACTTAAATTGTTCTCGGTTTAAGTTAACACTTAGTTAATTTATGTTCAAATCCTGTTTTAAGTATTCTAGGGTACTGATGGACCCAACAGTTTTTAATACGTAGTCTAAATAAGTGTCATATAAGTGTTTGATATAAAAGAATGAGCTGCGCAGTTCTTGGCTACCTTGAATCTTAACATCAAAGCTTATGAAATAAAGTCAACCTCGAAACAATAACTTCCCTCGAAAACATGTGTTAATCAAAAATTTGGTACAATCATGGTAAATAGGATAACCTCGAGAACCGAGCAACACTTTTATCTAACAAAACTTAGGTGCCCATAAAGCAGTGGCGAAACTTGAGCATTTTTATTGGGGATGATGCGCGTGATGTGTCGTTGCGGTTTAGCAGTTTTAATGCCTACTCAAGTTTTAAATTTATATTTAGCCGACTTATCAATAACACACACACTTAACGAGCAGTGTACCCGGTCAGTATGAAGATAATGGTAAGTAGAGTGTCGATCACTAAGAGTGGAACGTATAATCTCGTTAATCTAATCAGTATTTTAATATCCTAACGCAAGGGGGTTTCAGCCTGAGAGACTGGCACAGTTTTGTTTGCAATTAAATAGTAAAATAGACAATAGGCACGAATCAGCAAGTAGCACACACGTACACAGATAGATACTTGAGACAATAAGAGGGCTGTCCTTATGATTAAGTAGATTGTCACTTGTTTTATTGATAGCTTTATATGAAGTGTATGTAATTAACCCTTTCTCGTTGGTCCTATTCTTATCGGCGAGTAAACCCTTAATGATTACTTATGTCTAAAAGTCATTCCTAAGTGATCAATTTAGAAACAACCGTGGGAGCCACATCTTGTCCCGCAGTCGGATGCCCGCAAGCCACTAATAAACACAGAGGTTATCAATGCACTAATAAGTAGTAACCAAAGACATCAACATATAAACTTTAATTAATGAGAAAGCAGTTTTAAGGGAGTGCAATCTTTCCGTTGCCACATTACACAAGCCACCAATCTTGATGAATTAAAGTTTGCTAAAACAATAAAACAAAACTACTTAATGAATTAAATACATGCAGCACCTTCTTACAGCTCTTGTATCTTCGATTTGGGTGTGTCTTGTGCTGCCTCTTGACTGAATTCGTCCTTTTGCTCTGCTGTCCGAACTTCGGTTTTAGGGTTTCGAACTCTCTTTTCTCGTCTGGTCTACGGGGTATTTATAGTTTGTGTCTGAGGGAAGATGCGGCGCATCTACTAAGTAGATGCGGCGTATGTACGTAACTTCGCGTGGGGTCCAAGATTATAATATTCAGGAATATTCGTACACCGCCAGAAGATGCGGCGTAACTCCATGATTAGATGCGGCGCTTGTCCTCTTGTATCTTGGATCGTATCTGGTGATATCTTGATAGAGATGCGGCGCATGTTGATAGTGAGATGCGGCGCATCTGGAGCAGATTAGTCTTGATCTTCTTCATTTCAGTAGACTCTTCACTTTATGCACGTTTTGCTCCATTATTAGTCCAAAATCGCCAAGTTTCACCAAATGCTTGTTTTTACCTGAGAATTACAAAATTAAACGATTAAGTATCAATCCTCATACATAATATAGTAAAACAAGTCAAATTAATAGGATAAATGATAGTAATAAAATGTACTTATTTGAGTTCATCAAATATCCCCCCACTTGAACTTTACTTGTCCCCAAGTAAACCTTAGATTAAATCTCATGAAAATGTATCCTAAAAGATGTTAGGATTTATTTTTATATTTAAGCATGTATTCGTTTATTTCGTAATCACACAACTAAACACTTAACGAATTAGAAGTAAAATAAAATAAGTCGATAAAAGCAAATCTAATCGTTTAATTGTCCAGTCGCGACGAATATTCTATCATAAGCTTGGCAAGTATACACATCTCCACCACTAAAGCTAAGGAATAACAAGTCTAAAGCGGTAAAAAGGGTTTTTAGGCTTAAGGGTTAATTATTCTTATTTCACTATCGATCTCAAATTCCAGAAAAGGCGACAAAATCACAAATACATGATCGAATCCACGAACACGATACTTGCAATTGCTCAAATCCTTAACTCGAATAGGCTAAAGATAGGTCCAAACTTCACCAATAATAATATATCAAAAAGGGCGACAAAATCATAAATACATAGCCGAATCCACGACTACGATACTTAAGATTGCTCAAATCCCTAATCTCAATAAATCAAAGGTTCGGTTGGATAAAGAATAATATAGGGTATGGATAATATTTGGGATATAAATTGGTGTAAAATAAAAAATAAACAAAACAAATAAATTAAAATCCTAAGTGTGGTTAATCACTATCCCAACCATCCCATGAATAAGACTCATATCATTGAATAACTCACGCTTTAACACTTGAAACACACGCTTTAGGTAGACACGAATTATACTCAACAAGATCTTAATCAAAGAATAAACCTTAATTGGCGTTCCCATAACTGCCAATTCCCATTCAATCCATAGATATAGTACAACAAATAGTGGCCATATGAACCACTTTCATAACTTTACATCGTTGGCTTAAAATAAACATCCAACTCTTTTTTCTTTCTTTTTCTTTTCTCATTTTTTCTAATTTTTTTTTTTTTTTTTTTTTTTTTTTTTTTTTTTGAAACATAAACATAGATGTGTAAAATTTCACCACATCACTACAACTTTCTTTCCGGATAATTTTTTCATACTTTTCATACTTTCAGAAATAATGGTAATAGTGAAAGTAGTAAACACACGAAAAATAAATTCTAAAATATACAATATTTACTTTCACTCCAATTGCATTGTGCAATTTCCCGACCTAACCATAGATAATGAATTACGCACGCGAACACAGGTAATGTAAGGAAACACACTCTGCCTATAGCAATTAACCAACCACGGACTTTAATCTACAGGGTAGGCTAAGGTGTAAGGGTGTAACGAAACATTTTAAACATAGGTGTAAGAAACGAAAGGAATGGCTCTGAGTGTTTTTCTAGGGGTATCTTACTCTAAAAATGAGAGTAACAAAAGGGTTTATACGGGGGTTAACTAACCAGTGTAGTTAGTTAATAACACATAACATATAATAGGCTATTTGGGTGTAATCCTAGAATTTTACCAAGTTAGACAAGTCATTCCAATTAAATAAATAATACTCATTATGGTGGTCTCGAATAGTATACAAGCCAAGTTCTAAAGTTTACAAGTCACCGGCACACTCATAGATTTGTGAATTTTGGAAAAAATCACAATTTTTGAAAATAACGTCATGTGTGCAGTTATGTAACTTAGATCTTAAACAAAAACATGCTAAAAATTTTTTAAGTTTGATATATTAAGCACATTTTAAGCATAATTTTTGAAAAAGTTTAGGACAAGTAAGTTAAGTGTTCTAATTCTCCTATCCCCCCACTTAAGTTAAACAACGTCCTCGTTGTTTGTATAAAAGGTTAAAAACTGGAAAATAAAAAGAATTAGAACAGAAAAACTCCCCTGAGATTTGCTCGGTATGATCCTCCATTAGTGTAAGAGCAAAAATCATCTTTCTTGTGGATTAGAACGTTAAAGCTTCATACTTGATGTATCCACAGGAAATCCAGAAAACTATAATACCACCAACACTTTAAAACACACCTAAGATAAGAAAGGTTCAACTTGCATAATACATTAGTAGTTAGATAAAAATAAAACTTAAAAATTAAAACTGAAAATCATCAGGTCAGTCGATGCGCCGTATCTTATTGAAGAAGATGCGCCGTATCGAGCCTGGAATTAATACGGATCAGAATAAAGATGCGCCGCATCCTTAACCAGGGATGCGCCGCATTAAAATAAACTGATAAATAGTTTTAAAGTCGAAAATTAAAATGCAGAAAAATAAAATAAGATATGACCGTTGCAGGAGATGCGTCGCATCTCAGGATTGAGATGCGCCGTATCTTCGTGCGGCCTGGACTGACTCGACACAGAAAACAGAATAATAAATGATAAATCCGGGTTGTCTCCCGGTCAGCACTTGTCTTTATTCCAGAGTCTTCAAGTTAGACTCACGTTCAGCTCTTTACTCGGTCCTTGTCACGGTCCATCCTTCTTCCTTCATCCGAAAGATTTTCCCGTATATCTCTGCGACGTTTTCCTCCGTTCGACTTAATCTAATATAACTTTTGGTCATCACAGCAGTATATTCTTCATCAGGACCCAAAGAATATTTGATGATTTTAAATTTTTCAGAAATAATCATGGGTGGCTCATTGTATGGAATCCCAAGTAGTTGACACTTTCTTTTGGTGAACTCTTCTTCGTCCTTGTCAACAAACTTAAAATAAGGATCCTTAATCAAATAGTCATCTAGTTCCTCAATCAACGACTCATTATTATTATCATCTTGAATCGCCTCCCATTCTCTTTCCAAATCATATTGTAACCGTCGACTAAGCTTTGTGAAATCATCAAACTGTTTATGCACCCATTCCCAGAAAGTAGTATCCGATGTCCCCTTAAGTCCTTTCAAGCGTTCAATCCTGCCCTTTTCTTGTAAAGCCTCCGATTTTCGTGGGCAGTCTTCAACGTTATCGTACCACTCATAATCTTCAAAGGTTACATCCTTTCCAACTCTTTTCATCCCAATTATACTTCCCCCATTACAGGTTCCGTCACTTTTATAATCACAGGTTGGCCAAACACTACTCCCGTCCTTGAAAACGAAGGGTGTACAGGTATGATTAATGTGCTCAAATTCCCATGGTTTATCCGATACCCATGGTACTTGGTCATTCCATTCATAGTACCAGGTGTTTTTGAAATCATCATAAGTCTTAAATCCTGGTAGATCCCCAGTAAGCACATCATCATCGACTCGAAGAAGGTAGTTAAATTCCTTGAACTGCTTGCACAAGGGTGTCTCATACTCTAACAAATCAATGTCAATTCTGAAAAGTTCTTCAATGCCTTCATTGATTGTTGAATCATGAAGTGACGACCCATAATTGCTTTCTACTTCTTCGTCTTCTCCTCTCATCCAATATACCCATAATGCATCCTTAGTAGCTCGATCCATGCTCTTATGGTTATTAAACTTACTAGCTAACCATTCTGAAAAATCAACATCGTTAGGGTCATGGTTAACGTCAAAGCAAACCTTTCCAATCATATTCATTTTTATCTCCATGAACTCGTTAAATTGCATCTTAAAACTCCGAGTCAACCATGAAGTCATAATCTCCTTGACTTCGTTTGCAGGGGCAAATTCCGGACTACCATATTTGAGTTCTAACCAATCATTGAGGGAGAGGTCTATCAATCTTACTATCCTGCCGTGAAATAGTAATTCCGCCAAAGCATAATTCATGTCATTATCCTGATAGTTCTCATTTAATCCCCAGTACCACTCGAAATAAGGCATATAAGAGTTTTGGGTATTGTCTCCACCACAGTTGTTGTTGCTTGAGTCCATGTATGCAAGAGAGAATTTCCCATCATCTTCTTTGATAGTAGTCCAGTTCAATCCTTCGGCTTCAATGCTAGGCCATAAGAGCGATAATTCTTCTCCAGTGTACCTCACAAATACATCATAAGAGAATACCTCTTTGTCAATGTTGCATAAACGCATAAATTCCTTAAAAGCAGCTTCAAGAGGAGTCTCCCAGGAGAATAAATCTGCATCGATCATGAGTACATTGAATGAATCTGAAAACAAGCATTCCTTAGCAAGATATCCGTTAACTGACATGTCTTCCATAGCAAAATCTGTCATCCAAGGTAAAATCATCAGTAGGATTTGTTCGCTAGGAGAGAAATTAATGAATATAGAAACGGATATAAGAATACAAATAGCTGATATCTGCAGACGATGCGCCGTATCCAAAAAGTTGGATACGCCGTATCTTATAATCGTTAAAATTAAATCAGACTTTATTCAGAAAATAGATACGCCGCTTAGAATTTATGAATGCGCCGTATCGAATTAATCAATCAAAAATCAAATTATCTAATTAAAATTAAATGCGTCGTATTAACGAAAGTTAATGCGCCGTATTTTCGTTACGTTTAAAAATAAAAGATTTTTGATTCAGTAAGATGCGCCGTATCGACGGAAATCGATACGCCGTATTTGTTTAATAATTCGCAAACTGTTTTTAATTAAAATAATAGATACGCCGTATCTGCGAAAGCAGATGCGTCGTATGGCGTTAACGTTTAGAAAAATTTTTATCAAAACAGATACGCCGTATCTACAAAAGCAGATGCGTCGTATTACTTTATTGCTTAGAAAAATTTTCTTGTTAAAAACAGATACGCCGTATCTTGGGGAAAAGATGCGTCGTATCGAATTAATTAAACGCGTTGTATATAAAAATTAAACGCAATACGCCGTATCTGAGAGATCAGATGCGCCGTATCGTTTGATTTAGCACAGTACAACGATAGCAGAACAGAAAAATACGAAAAATAAAAATAAAAATTAAACACACGAAACAAAAAATAAAACACACAAAAATAAAAACAAAAGCAAACAAATAACACACAATACAACAAATATGCAAAATAGTACAATGATGCAATTTAATCTAACAAAAAGAAAAACCTAATTAAAATACTAATCAAATTAACAGAAAATAACAATTCACTCCCCGGCAGCGGCGCCAAAAACTTGATGCGCGTGATGTGTCGTTGCGGTTTAGCAGTTTTAATGCCTACTCAAGTTTTAAATTTATATTTAGCCGACTTATCAATAACACACACACTTAACGAGCAGTGTACCCGGTCAGTATGAAGATAATGGTAAGTAGAGTGTCGATCACTAAGAGTGGAACGTATAATCTCGTTAATCTAATCAGTATTTTAATATCCTAACGCAAGGGGGTTTCAGCCTGAGAGACTGGCACAGTTTTGTTTGCAATTAAATAGTAAAATAAACAATAGGCACGAATCAGCAAGTAGCACACACGTACACAGATAGATACTTGAGACAATAAGAGGGCTGTCCTTATGATTAAGTAGATTGTCACTTGTTTTATTGATAGCTTTATATGAAGTGTATGTAATTAACCCTTTCTCGTTGGTCCTATTCTTATCGGCGAGTAAACCCTTAATGATTACTTATGTCTAAAAGTCATTCCTAAGTGATCAATTTAGAAACAACCGTGGGAGCCACATCTTGTCCCGCAGTCGGATGCCCGCAAGCCACTAATAAACACAGAGGTTATCAATGCACTAATAAGTAGTAACCAAAGACATCAACATATAAACTTTAATTAATGAGAAAGTAGTTTTAAGGGAGTGCAATCTTTCCGTTGCCACATTACACAAGCCACCAATCTTGATGAATTAAAGTTTGCTAAAACAATAAAACAAAACTACTTAATGAATTAAATACATGCAGCACCTTCTTACAGCTCTTGTATCTTCGATTTGGGTGTGTCTTGTGCTGCCTCTTGACTGAATTCGTCCTTTTGCTCTGCTGTCCGAACTTCGGTTTTAGGGTTTCGAACTCTCTTTTCTCGTCTGGTCTACGGGGTATTTATAGTTTGTGTCTGAGGGAAGATGCGGCGCATCTACTAAGTAGATGCGGCGTATGTACGTAACTTCGCGTGGGGTCCAAGATTATAATATTCAGGAATATTCGTACACCGCCAGAAGATGCGGCGTAACTCCATGATTAGATGCGGCGCTTGTCCTCTTGTATCTTGGATCGTATCTGGTGATATCTTGATAGAGATGCGGCGCATGTTGATAGTGAGATGCGGCGCATCTGGAGCAGATTAGTCTTGATCTTCTTCATTTCAGTAGACTCTTCACTTTATGCACGTTTTGCTCCATTATTAGTCCAAAATCGCCAAGTTTCACCAAATGCTTGTTTTTACCTGAGAATTACAAAATTAAACGATTAAGTATCAATCCTCATACATAATATAGTAAAACAAGTCAAATTAATAGGATAAATGATAGTAATAAAATGTACTTATTTGAGTTCATCAGGGGACCAAGATGATTCTAGCATTAAGTGTTACTTTTTATATATAATTACAGATATAGAATATATGTTTAAGCACATACCAGGTACAAAAAAATTCATAATATAAACTATAAAATGGTGAAAGAGTTACAACTTAGCTCAATCCAAAATTTCAAATCATTGGAGAAGCTAAATGCAGAAAAGGGACAGTCTAAGAGACATGAGTCGAACCAAACAAAAAGATTGTAGTATACCCACGGTAACAATTAGATACAACCTGTGTGCATCGCACGGGTTAGAATGCCTTGATTTATTAAAATAACCACTTTTATACAAATATACCCTACTAAATACCTTACACACACCCATACAAATCAATTACTAAACAATAAAAACACTTGAGGGGGTCACTTTTGCACACTCCACTACATGTAGTGAAGAGCTCACCGTTCGTCCATCCCTAAGCTCAGTCACGACAGGCTGCCAATGAGGCGGGCGCGTGATGATGGTGCTCATGTAAGGTTGTTGCTCCCTAATGGGAGTAGTCTAAATTGAAAAGAAAAATCACGGTTACATAAATATTGTATGCACAATGACCTTTGAAAAACCTATCTCCTTATATTCAACATATCTCAATTATTACAAGACCCACAAATCTTTTCATCAATTTTCATCTCCTTACATTCATGCTACAACTATCAATCAATACTTTGAATTTAGATAAATTAATTATAGCTTGATTACAAACTCCTTATAACATATCTTGGTTGCCCACCATCTGTTATTATCTCCCTACGGCAATAGTGACGGCGTCACCGCATCTCTTCCTTCGGTGATCGGATTTTTGGTGTTGTGATGGTGACAAGATTTAGTGAAGGCAGAGGTGGTGGTGTTGCGGTAAAGGTGATGAGAGGTGGTGGAGGTATACAGAAACTGAAAGTGGAGGTTGCTTTGTTGTTAGTGTTCTTAGTTGGGAAAGAGAACAATAAGGGCGCGCTTGGTTCAAATAAGGGAATGGAAAAGGGAAATGCAAAGGGTATACTAAGGAATATAATCATGGTATATCATTCCATTCATGTTGCTTGGTTAGTCGGTTATAATATTAAAGGATCAAGAGAATTGAATAGTTTGGTGGTTTATTGTATTTGGTTTATGTTTAAAGATAACAAAAAAACAACAAATGACGATAATTAAAAACAATAGTTAACGAAATATGCATCATTATGGTCTCCAGAACCTTAAACTAGCAGAAAAAATATATATAAGCATTGTATAAGTTGACACCTAAAAGTCGAATCTAACAAAAATACATAACGTTTGTAGTCATTATACATGCTTTTAAATCAAAACATTTATAACCTGTAATATATGTTGATGTAGTGGTATTATAGTTTGTATATCGGAAGTGTGAAAAAAGATTAGATATATCAAGTATATACATCAGAAGTTATAAAATTTACTATTCAAGAAGTTTTTAAACTTTTGTAGACATTCGACTAGTTCTTTAATAAAAATAATTATTAATTATTATTTAAAAAGATAATCAGAATTCCATAAAATTAGGAAGTGGAAATCGTGAGGTAAAATATTGTGAAGTGAGTAATGAATTTTCAATACTCTCAATTTGGTAAGTAATGGGGTATTAACCACTTTCAATCAATGGATGATTGCATTATATATTACCAACCATCATTTTTCATTAACATTACCTTTACTCACCCTTTAAAACCTCCTACCAAGCACCCCCTAAGAGTTAAAATAAGGAGAAAGAGAGTGTTTGTTTGAGTTATAACTGTGTGCTCTCGAGTTAATTATATAGAGGAAGAGAAGAGAAAGGGGAGAAAAGAAATGAAGATAATCAATTTACTTTCTCTTCTCTTCCTTTCAAAAGTGGGAGGAAGAATTATTTCTAAAAATACCTCAAATCTTCTTTCTAGTTCTTTCATCTTATTTTATTTTCTCTTCTTAAAAAATCTTGAAAACAAACATAACTTTTAACTTCTTTCCATATCATTTCTTTTCTCTCTTAAATCAATCTCGAGAACACAGCGTTAATGTGAGGGACAAAAAATGAGTGTTTGGTTGATTAAAATATAAAATGTTGAATAAACCACTCCACAAACCATTCAACCCAAGTGGAATAAACCACTCCACCTAAGACCGTCCGTAGTGGGGGTTGAAGCACCCCAAAAACCGTCCAACAGCGCCCAACAGCGCCCTTCTCCCCAAAACGGAGGGGCGCTGTTGATGATAAAATCCGAATTCTCGTGGTTCTGACAGCGCTCGTTTGCTTGTGTGATTCGAGGAAAATAGCCGTTTGCAACGGCTAAAAATCAAACGCTCCTTTTTTTCTTTTTTTTTTCTTCACTAATTTTCACTATATAAACACACAAACATATATTTTTTACACCAAAACAATCACAAACACAATCAATTCTCAACAAATTTTATACAATCTTTCACCTTTTTATACAATGGGTTCTCCTTCGACGTCTTCCCTTATTTTTGAAACTAGTTCGGATGACGATTTCTCCGACCGAGAACTAGAAGCGGTGTCTCTTGCTGCTGGGGCTGTAGCTATGTACGTCGCTCAAAACCCACCAAAACCGATCCGAAGAAGAACAAAAGTTTATCGAGACCGTTTTGAGGCCAACGAAAGGTTGATGAAAGATTATTTCCACCCAACGGAGCCAACGTACGATGACAGAGCATTTAGGCGCCGTTTTAGAATGAGCAAACGGTTATTTTTGCGCATCGCAAATGATTTGGAGGCGCATTTCGATTACTTTCAACAAAAACCCGACGGATTGGGTAACCCGGGGTTCACGTCGATACAAAAGTGCACAGCTGCTATGCGGGTGATCGGTTGTGGCGAATCCTTGTCGTTTATGGTTCATTTCATTTATGTCCGATGAGGAGGAGGAGGAGGAGGAAGAGGAGGAGGAAGAGGAGGAGGAGGAGGAGGAGAACGATTACGATGACGTTAACGACGATTCTGATGATTAGTAGGTTTTGTTTTTTTAATTGTAATTTCATTTTTATTTGTAATGGTTTTATTTTAAATTATGTGTGACGTTTTTTTTATTGTAATGTTTTAGAGTTTATTTTAATAAAATTGTATTTTTATTTATATTATTTACTATTATTAATTAGTTTTTATTCATTAAAAAATATAAAAATAGAAAACAAAAAAAGTGTCACGTGTCAAACAACCCCCACTCTCCACTACACCACTTTTTCAACAAAGCCCCATCCTACCCCCACATGCCACGTGTCGAACAACCCCCCACTCTCCACTTCTCCCCACTCCACATGGTCTAAGCATTTGAAGTTCATCAAGTCATGTAATACACACAAAAATCGGATTTTGAAAGTTGTGTGGAGTATATAAGAAAAGAACAAAAAAATACATATAACTAGAAAAAATGACAAGTGGATTCATTCCTAGGTAATTATCCTTCTAAAGAAACAAATAGAGTTCATTTTTTTCTAAAGTTTTAATCTCTTTTGGTTTTTTGCTAATAGACAAAAATTGGCTGCGCAAAAGTACGATCTACGGGGTAACAAAAAACATAGGGGGTGTACTAACCGGACCCTCCCTACACATAGGACCCGCCTACTTTTGATGGAATGTACAATCCGACAAAGCAGACAGTACAAGCGGCGACAGCGGTAAAGTCAACACACCCTCCCTAGGGTCAGTATATCTTCACCCAAAACATAGCCGATCGACTAGCAAAATAACCCACCAACCTTTTGGACACATGTCAACAATCCTATGGAGTCTATCAAGACAATTTTTGGAATTTGGTTATTTTTTAATTACGAGGTGAATGCATTTTCAAAAGAGAAAATTACTGCAGAGGACATTCACATTATGATCTATCTCAAATTGCCCAACCTTTTTGCATTTATCAAAACTACCCATTGATCCTGCGTATCATCTTACGCAGGATACGCAAGATTACGTGGGTTCGATCTAAGCCGTCCAAAAAAAAAAAAAAAAAAAAAAACTATCACGCGTACATATGTTTACGCGGGGTTATCACTTTTACGCAAGATACAATAAAAACAAACCTAACTTTTTAATAATTACAAAAATCACCCTTTAACTTTTTAATAATTACAACTTTTTTATATAACAAACTCTATTCGTCAAATATTTAGTAAATATCTATCGAATTCTTTAATGAAAAAAATATCGTTACGAAGAGCTCTAAATTACGAACAAAACAAGCCCAATATTAACATGCTTTTGACGTACGCATGATTTTATAAAAAATGTTAAAGTTTGATATATATATATATATATATATATATATAAATTTCACTTTTAAAATTTAAAACATTTTAATAATTACAAAAATCACCCTTTAACTTTTTAATAATTACAACTTTTTTATATAACAAACTCTATTCGTCAAATATTTAGTAAATATCTATCGAATTCTTTAATGAAAAAATATCGTTGCGAAGAGCTCTTAATTACGAACAAAACAAGCCCAATATTAACATGCTTTTGACGTACGCATGATTTTATAAAAAATGTTGAAGTTTGATATAAATATATAAAAAAAATTTATACATATAAAAACTTTAACATTTTTTTATATATTTATAGTACGTGTGTACAAGATTGTGTTATTAACTCATTATAGTTAATATCTTGGATTGAGATACAAAATGGTAAGGGGTATCTCGTTAATCCGTTCTTAATAAAAATTTGAAGATTGAAGTTTGATTCTTGTTGTGCTAGAATCAAAAGGTATGTTTCACTTTAATATTCGGTTAATTATTTATGTGTTAAAATAGATCATACGCTTCTGTAACATGTATGATGATTTCTAGATTAAGATATGAACATGTCATGATTATTAAATTCTAACAGTGGCATCACGAGCCGTTTTAACATGTAATAAATTACCGAAACACATAAAAAACGAATCTTGGATTAGGTTTTCATGTTTGTCGATTTTTTAGGGTTTAAAAAAAATCAAAACTCTAATTTTTTAGGGGGGGGGGCGATGCCCTTTATAATTAAAAATTAGTTTTGTAGTTTTGAAACCCTAAAAATTGTAGCATGTTTATGTGGTTAAAGTGCGTATCTTGTGACTTGTATTAATCCATGATGAAACATGTATGTTTATCATGGATTAGGGTTTGATTAATTGTTAAGTTGAATGACACATGTAATTATGATAGATCTAAAATTGGGGAAGACCTCAATTAATTATATTAATGAATCTATTATGTGCTATTTGGTATATGTTTGCTAAGACTAACGCAATCGATACGTCGATGCATGTGGCTCACCTACCATTGTAGGTGATAGTCTTAGTTAAATATATGTATAATGAAACATAGAAAGATTATTAATAGGTTTTATTAAAAAGTTTGCATGTGGCTACTTGATACATAAATTAATTGTTACGATTATGTGTACTTATTTAGTTGTTTGTTTTTATTAATTACTTGTTTTTTGTTTAAATTGTATGACACGTTGTAAGCAAAAAAAAAAAAGGTAATTTTTGGAATAGAAAATAAATGGACTAAATAACTATGAAACTTGATGTGATAAATTATACATATTGCAAAGTCTTATGTGCCGATAGTGGTTCGCTTCGCACGGTAATTTGCTCCCAGGCGAGACTAGCAATATTATAGTTTATTACATGTTTTTAAGACTTAAAGTCATAAACTTTTAATTGAGTGATGAGTTTTGTACCAATAGTGTGAACGGCTCACCCAGTTTTGACAAACTATAAGAGGGGTATAAGGATGATTGACATTAAATTGTCAAACCGAAAGAGACGTATTTTTAATTGGCATTTAGTGCTAACGTTTGTCTCTCCGCTCCTTTGTGCGTTTAATTGGAACTATCAAGTATACTATTTTATGTACAAAATCATCTTAAGGGTGAATTGACCTCAATTCTACGTGCCACTTTGTGGTAATTATCAGAATAACTTGGGTCTTTTGACTCATGCAGCAGTAGGATATAGTGGGCAATAATTGTAGGTAATTCTTTGATTGGTGAACCCAATACCTCAATTAAAACTTTGTTGATTTAAATCTTAGCCTAAATTGGTAAATAAAAACGTTTTGAAAACTTATGATACGAAGATGTGTGCATGCTTCTTCGTACATATTTTGATTGACACATCAAAATTAGTACCCTAAAATTTAAGTCCATGCCATCTAATTATAAGAAACACTTGAAGTTATTATTTAGCCTAAGTGAGACCTTACCTAAATTTTAATGACAAGGTAAATTTCCATTATGCGTGAGACCAGTAATGGAGAATTTGCAGTTTCTAAATTAGACGACTTAATTAAGTTATTAGTGAGACCTAGAAACTTAAGGCATGAGATGGGATGAAACATGCTTACTTTGCAAATTGTATTTAGCAGATGTAAATCCCATAATGATCTAGGATTCGGAAATTGTTTGCCGATTATTGTTCGACAGATTACTATATTTTGTACTTTCACTACTAGCAGATCAACTGATGTAGTGAAACTATGAAAATTTGGATCCTAGTTTTCAAGAAGTTTAAATGGTTATATGAATATTTCCTGGGTATTTCATTTTCTTGAAAAGTTGTATTATCAGAATACTAATATTTGAACTTTTTCTTTAGAAATGGCTCAACCCGATAATGTTGTACTAAGTTCTGCTTTCAAAAACCACTTTGAAAGGGAAAAATTGACTGGCCCAAATTTCAATGACTGGTATCGGTCACTCAGGATTGTCTTGAGAGTGTCCGACAAACTGGAATACTTGAATAAGCCTTGCCCTCTTGAACCAGATGCTACTGAATCCGAGGATGTCAGAGAAGCCTGGAAATTGGAGTACAAAAAGCACAATGAAGTTGCGTGCTTGATGCTAGGAAGTATGGCTCCCAAATTGCAAAAGCAGTTTGAGTAATATTTTCCTTATGATATGCTTCAAGAACTCCAAAAGACTTATGAGAAGCCACCTGCAGTTGAATTGTATGATTTGATCGATGCATTACATAGCTGCAAGCAGGGGGAAGGTAAACCTGTTAGTGATCATGTGTTGGAAATGAAGAGTTACATGGACCAACTACATCAGATCAACTATGTCTACCCAGAGAATGTATGTGTGAACCTAATCAACAGATCCTTGAACAAGGATTTTAAAGGTTTTGTTCAAAACTATAACATGCATTCCGCAAGGAAGACAGTCACAGAATTGCTTGCAATGCTTGTGGACTATGAGAAGGGTTTACCAAACAAGGCACCTACTCCTCAGGTATTAGCTATACAAGGAGGTAGGATCCAAAAGCCAAAACCGCAGGTGAATAAGAAGGGTAAGGGTAAGGTTGACAAGGGTAAACAAGTTATGGCCTATCAACCTATGTCCAAGAAGAACAACCCTAAGAAGAACAAGGTGAATCCTAACAAGAAGGATCAGGCTTGTCACCACTGCCATGAGATAGGACATTGGAAGCGGAACTGTCCACTCTATCTTGAGGAGTTGTGTGTGAAGAAGTTGAAGGCTGAGGCTGGTAAACCCAGCACTTCAGGTGACTTTTTCATGATTGAATTATTTTCATTAACTCATAAAATAAATTCCTGGGTATACGATACAAGATGTGGTATTCATATTTGCAATACACTGCAGGGGTTTAGAGTTGAAAGGAAACTGGCCTGTGGAGAACAATATCTGCACGTGGGTAACGGAGCACATGCAGCTGTTGAAGCTATAGGCGTATTTAAATTAGTTTTGCCTTCGGGCTTAGTACTGTTTTTAAATAATTGTCATTATGCACCTACTATTGTTAGAGGTGTTGTTTCCTTTTCGTGTTTATTGGATATTGGTTTTAAACATACTGTTACAAGCAATGGAATTTCAGTTTCTTTAAATAATGTTTTTTATTTTAATGCTATTGCTGTGAATGGTATATTTGAAATTGATATGAATGAATCCAATCATTATAATTCAATGTATAGCATCAATAATAAGAGAATCAAGAATGTTTTGGATTCATCTTATCTTTGGCATTGTCGACTTGCTCATATAGGCAAAACTCGTATGGAAAAGCTGCAACGTGATGGGCTTTTACAAGATATCAATGATGAATCATTTGATAAATGCGAATCTTATATATCTGGGTAGATGACAAAGAAACCTTTCAATAATCATATGGAAAGGGCTTCTGATCTACTTGGTTTAATACATACTGATGTGTGTAGACCACTTAGACATGTGTCAGAGAGGGGTGCTAGCTACTTCTTAACCTTTACTGATGATTTCAGACGTTATGGATATGTTTATTTACTTAAACATAAACATGAGGTGTTTGAAACATTTAAGATTTTCAAAAGAAGATTAAAGCTCTTCAATCCGACAGAGGTGGTGAATACCTGAGTCAAGAGTTTAAAGATTATTTAGCTGAGAATGGAATTGTCCAGCATTTCACATCTCCATATACTCCACAACAAAATGGTGTATCTGAGAGAAGAAATCGTACATTGTTTGACATGGTGCGATCAATGTTTAATCTTACAACTCTTCCTTTATCCTTTTGGGATTATGCCTTAGAATCTTCTATTCGAATTTTGAATATGGTATCGACCAAGAAGGTTGATAAGACACCTTATGAGTTATGGTTTGGAAAATCTCCTAACTTGTCTTATTTAAAGGTCTGGGGTTGCGAGGCGTTTGTTAAACGTGACTCAGCAGATAAACTCCAATAGAGATCTGTAAAGTGTATCTTTGTAGGATACCCAAAGGAAACGATGGGTTACTACTTTTACTACCCACCTAAAAACAAAGTAATTGTTGCTAGGTATGGAGATTTTCTTGAAAAAGATCTCATATCTCAATAATTCAGTAGGAGGATATATGATCTGGAAGATGATCAAGAAGATACATTACCTTCTAAAAACACTAGCGAACTTCTTGTGGAACCTGAAAGTCTGGGTCCTCCACCTGAAGTTGTTCCCATTCGAAAATCCGCAAGGACTGTGAAAGCACTTGAACATCTATGTCTTAACGTAGAAGTTGAGGAAACTATATTAGGGGATCTTGGGGAACCTGCTAATTATAGAGCTGCCATGAATGATCCTGAGAAGGACAAATGGCAGATTGCTATGAATGGGGAAATGCAATATGATGATGTACCCTCCGAACGGGTCGAAGGACACCCCTTCGAGCCTGTACGAAGCCTTCTCCTCAAAGGCCCAGGTCAAACTCCTAACATCTTCATTGGCGTAAAACCATTCATCTATGACATGGTTACCAGTTGGAAAGCCACCAATCGAAGTCTTAAGCCCTTCGGGGTACATCCTTCGAGGATACTAAAAAGGATAGCACATTGACTTGGTCATACCCACGTCCCCTTTTTCCTTGAGCTTTCCCGCCTAGAAAGAGGTAGTGGGTCGTTAAGCCCTAACGGTTACCACAAATCATGGGACGCCCCCATGATCTCCGATATTCTTGCAAGAGCTCTCTAAGGCCTATTTCCACCCCTATAAATAGCTTAGACGTACTGAGAACCATGGTATGCAAACTTGACTCTCTCATTTCACTACCAACTTATCATATCACATACTTACTTGCACGCCGGAGGTGGTTCGCAGGGTCCAACCCCTGTGCAATCATTTAACGTAGTGTCTTAGTATTTCTTATTTTAGGTTAAGGACAAGCTTGGCGCAACCTCAACACCCACTCTATCCTTTGATCATCATCGAAGGACCGGTCGTGCAGTTTATTATACAATCAATGGCGCCATCCGTGGGACCGCTACAATTGGTCTCATTATTTCCAAGCTTATAACCAACCAACTACATTCGCTATATATCCGGTATGGATCAAGGGAGAGAAATTACTCCCCCACCGGGTTTCTCGACCTTGGCGCCAATACCAGTCAATGACTCTAATAACTTCCCCCCAATTACTGCCTCCACGTTCACAACACGATCTCACCCAGAAGTAACACCTAACCATAATGCTTCGACATTAGCCAATCCGGAACCTGTCATTAGCCCAGCCTTCGTTGAAGCTAATTACAAAGCATTGGAATCTCTCTTAAGAGCACGCAAAAGACAAGTTCGAAATGCTGAAATGTGAAGGGAGTTGGAATACTCAAGTGACGATTATGATGAAGAAATGGAAATGGAGCCTAGTCCTCCGACGCAGGGTACAACGCATTCGGGCCTAAGGATAGGGTCACCAGTTGGTCGAAGGCCAGGCAGAAGGTCTGTTGGGTTCGAAGGAGTCTGTGGGAAACTAGAAGGGGGTTGAATAGTTTACCGGTTTAAAATTATTTTAAAAATCTTGTTTTAAAAGTTGGCTATTGGAAACTTTGATTCAAACTCTATGTGTAATCAATCAACACCAATATGAACTACACACTAAACTAACTAATATAAAATAATGAAAGTAAAGAGTATAGTTGGAAAGATCAAACCGAGACAAAGGATTTATAGTGGTTCGGCTATGAAGCTCTTCTTCGCCCTACTCCACTCCCCGAGTACCACACTCGAGAGTTTCAAGCACTATGTCAACAACCTCCCTTCAGGCGGAGAAAACCGTACACGTCGCTTATCCTATTACCGACACTAAGCTAAATGTTGAGTGCTAATCTTAGCTAGCACCAATCTACCAAGGTCTACGTGACCAAACACACAAGCCCAATGGCTTCAAGAGATCACCACGATCTCAACACGATCACAAAGATCAACTCTTACTTCACTCTACTTAATCTAACTACTCTAGATCCTTTGATCACTCACACACAAGCCCGATGGCTTTAAGAGATCTTCACTATCTCTTAAGATCACAATGATCTTCACTCACACTCTCACAAAAGAAAGATAATCTTGATGTATGCTAAGATACAACAAGGATGTAACAAGTGTTACAAAACCTAACAACTACAACTCTTGTATCTTCTTGAATACCTTGAGTTCTTCTCTTGCTAATGAAGAGGAATGATAACACCTTGTATCAACTTGGACACTTGTGTTCTTCTCTTGATAATGAAGAGTAATGATAACACCTTGTATCAACTTGGATACTTGTGTTCTTCTCTTGCAAGTGAAGAGGAATGAAGAGGATCACTTGAAGGATGATTGGATCACTTTTGAACAAAAGAAAAACTAACCTAAATGATCTAAGAAAGAAAGTGTGAAGAGAGTATTCAACTCAGAAAGTTTTGTGTGTGTAAGGATGCCTAAAATCTGTGAAAGGGGTTGGTATTTATAGGCAAAGAAAATCTGAACGTTACAGAAAAAATAGTACGGACGGCTCCACTAAACATGCCACGGCTCCACTAAATTTAGTGGAACCATGGAGCCGTTCTAGACTAGGACGGTCCAAATTTTGTCTTTTCTGGTGAAAACTTATTTGGGGAAGGTTGGAGCTGATTTTGGGGGAAAAAATAGCTGTTGTGATTTTCAAACATATTTTTCCATTAAAACATTTCTTAATATTTCAAAAATAATTTGTCATGTGTTATTTTTGAAAAAAATGTTTTGTCCCATTAAAATGTGAAGTCTCAAAACACGAATTCACTTCTTTGATCATTTTTCAAGTTGTAAATTTGTTCTAGAGTGATTTGCGTAGAAACGGGATCTTCCGATTAAAAACTTGTTTACGTTAATTTTAACATAACGTGATTTCACATTTTGTCATCCTCAAAATGTGAAGTAATCGAAAGATATAAATAACGTTTTTAGAACATTATTTGCATCAACAATCTCCCCCTTTTTGATGATGACAAAATATAAACTCATTTTAAGTTAAAATTAGTTTTAACAAGTTTTTAATGAGTTTACTCCCATTTCTCCCCCTTTTTGTCTAATCAAAAAGGTGACTAAAGCTCCCCCTTGACGTATACTCCCCCTCATTTGGAGAATACCAAGGAATCGAGCAAGGATTCGTGCTACAAAACAAGGTTAGATGACATATATACAATATCTAACATGTAGCACCTAAGACAAATATCCAACCACAAAATGAATGACTAAGTAGCTAAGCATCCACATAAAATGAAAGCATTCATTCATAAAAGCAAATGTCATACATAGGTATGACTTACATAAGAAGCATAAAAGAGACAATAGGAAACCTAAATCCCTAATGACTAAAGGCAAGCTTCATTTCCAAGAAAGGTCCTAAAGGTTTATTGGTGAGAAACTAAACAATGGCATGTTTAGTTGTTAGGGTTAGGAGGTGGTGGAGATTGTGGCATCATTGGGGGTGGTGGTGGTGTTAAGAGACGTTCTATAAAAGAGAACATGAAGTGAATCTCATCTCTTAAGCAAAAGATAAGATTACGGTTGTGGAGGCAACATAGGCAATTAGCACTATGTAGATCAAAGGGATGGGGTTGGATGGGTTGTGCCATGATAGGAGAAGGTGGTGGTGGTGAGTTTGTTGGTGAAGGAGTTGGCATGGCATAGTCCAATGGAGTTATGGGTGATAGTGTGTACTCCATGGATGATGTTGTGTTAAAGGATGATGAAGATGTTGTGTAGGAAGAGGATGTTTTAGAGGGTGCATTAGGTGGTGATGGTGAGTAAGGAGTGGCTTGGGAAGGTGGTGTCATAGCTTCATCATCTTTTGTGAGATCCACAAAGAGTGGTTTTGAGGGTGGTTTCACGGTTATCCTAGGTTTCTTGGAGATGTGAGAGGTGGAACCTTATGTGGAAGACATGGTGTTTGTGTGATGGGAGGTTGAAGGTGAAGTGCAAGATAAGCTTGCAAGGGTGAGGCCTTAAATAGGCAAGTTGGGTGAAATTTGAATTAAAGTTGATGGGAGTGTCCTATGGTGTAGTAAGGGAATCTTAGGGTGTGTGTGAGGTTGCAAAAATTTGCAGGTTTGAGGTTAGGGTTGCAGGGATTCTAGGAGGAACAGTAAAAATCCGTCAAACAGGGACACGGTTCCTCTAAATGACCCACGGTACCGTTAAATTTAACGGTACCGTTAAATTTAACGGTACCGTCCCTATTTAGTGGTACCGTGACACTATTGTCACGAAAATTTCTATTGAGGCTAGTTCTGGGCAGCTAGGGGGATGTTTTCTAGGGGAACTAGTTCCTGGAAATGATAGTGCCTCAACTCACTAAGTTTTTGTTTTCCTAATATGTCCCCTACAATGCTACATCTAGCACATAAAGATTATCAAGCAATTTTCCAAGATAATCATAAGCATGCAAGCATAAAGGACAAGATAAACTAACATCCAAATATCACATAAATCATTCATGCATGGTGATAGATTTAGTACTAAGCATGCAAGATAATTAGAGTATTAATTCCTAATATAGTCTATTAATAATAAGCCCTAGTAGGAGATATAAATCTCTTCATAACTACTAATGACTTGAGCTTTCTCCCATTCTTGTTACACTCCCGTCTTGAACATTTATCTCATTCTCATGATTTGGATCATCAAAGGGTGCATAATGGGTGGAGGATTCAGAAATGAGAATGGTTTACACGTATGACTCGGTTATGGGTTTCATGACTGGTGTGTAAAGTGAGTATTGAGGACCATGAAGGTAAGGGTGTAGGTTCATGAAATGGTGATAGAGGCGGGTTAGGAACATCCCATAGGGTATCAATTTATTCTTGTTACCCTTGAGATGTACAATTCGCTTAGCGAAGAAGAAAGCGAGATTGTATGGTTGTTGGGTAAGGAGACAGTAGATCATATGAGCACAACACGCCGGGAGTTGCTCACGATTTCCTGTTAGACTTAGAACATTTTCTCGCAGGATGACTGCCCAAGAAAGTAGTTCATGACGCACCTCTTCCAAACGAATTTTCATTGGATTAGGATAAGAGGAGTACTTATGAGTACGGATGATTTTGGTTAGTTCGGTGGGAGAGGGTATGTAGGAACAATATGGACTATTCTCTTCACGATAGTTGAAGAGTGACTCAAGACACCAATCCTCAGTATAGGCACATTGCCCATGATTGGGGATTTGAAGGATTTAAGCAAATTGCTCAAGGGTTAGGACAAATTTAAAATTTCTGACCCAAAACCAAAGAGACAAGGATTGATCCTCGTTACGTACGAGTTCAACTTGTCAGAAGAATTCCAACATTAAGCGAGGACAAATGTGCTCGTTTATGTGGAGTAAGCAATCGAATCCTATAGCTCTAAAAGAAGTGTTGATGTCCCGATGGTAAACAAGGGATGGATCAACGACACGGCCTTCATGAAACCGACGGGTTTCAAGATTGACATAGGCACGAATGTGGTTACCGGGAGTTGTGGGTTCTTGTGATATTTGGGGTGTGTAGGTGTCGGTTAGGAGATGATCAAAATCATATTCATGAGACATTTTTGTTTCCTATAAAAGTGTTTTTAGGAAAAATTATTATTAAGAATAGTTGCATTATATGCACATGCCTAGTGTGTGCCTATATGCAAACTATGTGGAGGTGCGGCAATCTCGACTCAAAAGAAAATAATGAGATTACCCAAACACTCCTAATTTTACTTTTGCTCAAGCAAATAAGTCGAAGACTAAATATTGATTATGTAGTTCGATCATGATTTGTGAGATCTTGTATGCATGAGAAAGTGTTTTTAGTTTGCATCAACAATGCATGAAAAGAACAATTTCATGGTCCTAGTTTCGTGAGATTTTGAAAATGATGGAATTGGGGTGTTTTGGTAACCTCAATGTTTTGGTACAAAATATTTTGAAATGATTTGGTGTTGATGACTTCTAATTGAAAATTTCCTAGAAAAAAATTGAAAAACCCAATTCAATTTTCATCAATGCATAAACCCTAGACCCAAAATTAAAAAATTGGAGTAAGATGACTTACAATTTTTGTTGAAAAAGGGTGAGAATGATTGAGGATCTTGAAACTCAATGTCTTGAATATGATCTTGAAGGGGTGTAATTAAGTGTTGGGTGTGAGGTTAAGTTATGACAGCAGTTGCTGAGGTTATGAGGGTTTGGAATGAGTGGTGTGGAAAAGGGGAACTGAAATACGGAATGTTCCAGATGCACGGTTCCACGGTACCGTTAAATTTAATGGTGCCGTGCCACATTTAGTGGAGCCGTGTATCTGCAGGGATGGTTTTCTGTCCCATTTTGATGTTTGACGAATAAGTCTCGCTGTTTTAGAGAGACTTTATGACACGAGGAAGGAATTTATACCTAATAAATTCCTTTGACTAGGGAACCTAAACTAGACTTAACGAGACACACGAGATGACTTCAAGAGTCATGAGGTTTATGGAACATGTTCCATCATTCCTAGACCTAGACGAAGGTAGTTAAAGGATTCTCGTTTGAGAGGTTTGGTAAGGATGTCTACGATATTGTCCTGAGAAGGAGCTTTCTCAATAGAAATATTTCCTTTCTGAACATTATCATGAAGGAAGTGGTGGCGAATTTCGATATATTTAGTACGGGAGTGTTGAACGGGGTTCTTGCTCAAGTCAATAGCACCTTTATTATCACACATAATGGGGACGTCATCTAAATGAATGTCGTAGTCTATAAGGGCTTGTTTCATCCATAGTGCTTGTTGACATGCCTTTCCGGCGCTTACATACTCGGCTTCAGTTGTGGAGATAGCAAGAGCCGTTTGTTTCTTGGAGAACCAAGAAGTTAAGCAACAACCCATGAAGGTACAAATGTCACTCGTACTCTTTCGATCCACATAATCTCCCGCATGATCAGAGTTGGCATAGACAACAGTTTCTACACTGGTCCCTTAGGATAGAATAATCCCAAGTGTATAGTGCCTTTAATGTAACGGAAGATACGCTTAACCGCTTCAAGGTGAGAGGTTTTGGGATCCTCTTGGAAGCGAGCACAAAGGCAGACACTAAACATGATGTCGGGCCTACTTGCCGTGAGGTATAGTAAACTTCCTATCATACCTCTATACTTAGTGCTATCCACAGACTCACCTTCTTCATCTTTCGTGAGTTTTATTTCCGTGGACATGGGGGTTTTCATGGGCTTAGACTCTTCTAAACTAAACTTCTTAAGCATTTCTTTACTATACTTAGCTTGATTAAAGAAGATACCATCTTCCATTTGTTTGATTTGTAAACCAAGGAAGAAGTTCAATTCACCCATCATGCTCATCTCAAACTCGTCATGCATGATCTTAGAGAAATCATCACACATCTCTGAACAAGTTGATCCGAATATAATGTCGTCGACATATATTTGAACAATGATGAGATGTGAATCTCTTTTCTTTGTGAAGAGTGTGTTATCAACCTTTCCCATGGTATATTCATGTTCAATCAAGAAAGCTTTCAGTCTATCATACCAAGCTTTAGGAGCTTGTTTAAGACCATAGAGTGCTTTCTTGAGCTTGTAAACATGATTCGGATATTCGAAATCAACGAATCCCGGAGGTTGTGCAACATACACCTCCTCGTTGATATAACCATTAAGGAACGCACTCTTCACGTCCATTTGGTATAGTTTAAATTCTAAGGCACAAGCATAGGAAAGGAGTATTCTAATTGATTCTAATCTAGCTACGGGTGCATAGGTTTCATCATAATCTATTCCCTCTTGTTGGTTATAGCCTTGTGCTACCAACCTTGCCTTATTCCTAACTACGACGCCATTTTCGTCGAGTTTATTCCTAAACACCCACTTAGTTCCTATGATTGTTTGATTCTTAGGAAGAGGTACTAAATCCCAAACATGGTTTGCGGTGAATTGATTAAGTTCTTCTTGCATGGCAAGTATCCAACTTTCATCCTTAATCGCTTCCCCTACATTCTTAGGTTCTATGGTTGATATGAAACAAAAGAAATTACTTTTGTTTTGTGTTTGTGACCTAAGGGTTCTTTGGTTTAAATTACCTATGACATTTTCAATAGGATGGTTTTTAGATTCCTTAATGTTGACAATTTCATCAACTTCAACTATTTCATCCTCCATGTCATTTTCTAAGGTTTTCTTGCCATTGACCCTAATGGCTTCATCCTCATCTAAGTCATCATCCACCAAGGGTGATGTCTTAGTTTGTGGAGGACTTTCATCGAATGTCACGTTGAGTGATTCTTCGACTTTCATGGTTTCTCTATTTTGGACAACATAGGCTTTACAATTTTGGGAGTAACCTAGAAAGATACCTTCGTAAGACTTTGGGTCAAACTTGGTGAGGTAATCTTTAGTGTTTAGTATGAAGCACTTGCTTCCAAACACTCTAAAGTAATCAAGAGTAGGTTTTCTACCTTTCATGATTTCATATGGGGTTTTTCCTAGGATAGATCTAATTAGAATCCTATTAAGAATATAAGTTGAGGTGTCCACCGCATTACACCAAAACTTTTGCGGAATTGATTGTTCATTCAACATCGTTCTACTCATCTCTTGTAGAGTACGATTTTTTCGCTCTACTACCCCATTTGATTGTGGAGTGCGTGGAGCCGAGAAATTGTGAGTAATACCATTAGCATCACAATATACTCCAAATTGCACTTCATTATCAAATTCCTGACCATGATCCGTCCTAATAGAGACTATTGTACATCCTAGTTGGTTTTGGACTTTCCTAATAAAGATTTCAAATTCCTCAAAAGCTTGAGTCTTATTCTTAAGAAATCTAGTCCAAGTATACCTAGAATAGTCATCAACTATTACTAAGGTGTAGTGATTTCCTCCGTAGCTCCGTACGGCGGATGGACCAAATAAGTCCATGTGAAGGAGTTCTAGGCATCTAGAGGCCGAGACCATATTCTTAGCTTTGTGACTTGAATGAGCTTGTTTTCCAACTTTACAAGCGTCACAAAAGTGTTTGTCAAACTTAATCTTAGGTAGGTTTCTAGCTAATTCCTTAGATGCCAATGATTGTATCAAACGCATATTGGCGTGACCTAACCTCCTATGCCATAGAGTTGAATTATCATCTATGGTTGCTAAGCATATCCTATCCTGAGGCTTATTTCCTATTTTCATAACAAATAAGCCATTTCTCCTAACTCCTTTGCCTATGGTTTTACCATCCTTAATGATCTCACTACCCTCTTCAGAGAATATAACTCTACACTTATTATCTACCATTTGACTAATGCTAAGCAAATTAAATCCTAAGTTATCTACATGCTCAACATTTCTAATAGTGAGGGAGTTTTGAGTGATCGTACCTTTGCCTATAATGTTGCCCTTAAGTTTGCTACCGAAAGTGACATTACCTCCGTTGTATGCCTTGTATGATGAGAATAAACTTCGGTTACCCGTCATATGGTTAGTGCATCCACTATCCTTGACCCATTCGTCAGGCTCCAAGTCAATTCCCAAGCATATCTCATTTGAAGTATGAGCCATTAGACATGTTTGGTCCTTGGGCTTCTTTTCTTCATCATCACCGCTATCACTCTAGGAGCCTCCTATGAGAGCTCGTTGGTTGTTGGATTTCGGTGGTTTGGGACACTCTCCTATGAGGTGATTAGGATCTCCGCACCTAAAGCATTTCCTATCACTTGTCCCTTTCTTTTCAACATGGTTCTTTTGTGATGTCTTCTTCTCATCACGAGGTTGCCTAACGAACCTACCTCTTCTCCTAAAGAAAATTTTAAAGTCCCTAACCGCTAATGCATATTCCTCATCTTCACTATCGGAACTCGAGCATTTCTCATCACTAGACTCCTTCTTGGCTTTCAATGCTAGAGATCAAACTCTCTCGCTTTTGCCTTTGACTATGTCAGAGTCCTTCTTGATTATCATCTCGTGAACTTTCAAGTTTCCTATAAGTTCATCGAGTGACAAAGTCGCCAAGTCCTTTGACTCTTCTATGGCGGTGACCTTTGCTCTCCATTTAGGATGTAGAGCCCTAAGAAACTTCCTAACATAATTCTTGCTAGAGTAACCTTCATCTAGAGCTTTAAGACTAGTGATAATAGTATTAAATCTAGCAAAAGCATTATCTATTGACTCATCTTCCGAAATGGAAAATAGTTCATATTGTTGAACAAGAAGATCTATCTTGTTCTCTTTGACTTGGTTATTACCTTGGTGAGTGACTAACAAAGTTTTCAAAATATCTTTTGCCGTATTACACATGAAAATTCTTTCAAATTCCTTTTTAGGCAAAGCATTATAAATCATCATTTTAGCCTCATTATTTTTGGCTAATTTCCTTTTAAATTCATCACATTGTTTATCATAAGAAACTATTTCATCCTTTTTAGTTTCCGGATTCATTTGAATAGGTTGAAAGTCACCCTCGGTAATAACATGCCAAAGATCAATGTCTTTTGATTTCACATACGTTTCGAATCTTGTTTTCCAATAAATAAAACAATTGGTTTCGAAAAGTGGTGGTCTTTGCATAGATTGCCCTTCTAGATATTTGTCGGAATCCATTGATCAATTCAAGTTTTAAAATACAATATACTTTAAAATCTTGACTGACGTGGCTTCTGATACCAATTGTGGGAAACTAGAAGGGGGGTTGAATAGTTTACCGGTTTAAAATTCTTTTAAAAATCTTGTTTTAAAAGTTGGCTATTGGAAACTTTGATTCGAACTCTATGTGTAATCAATCAACACCAATATGAACTACACACTAAACTAACTAATATAAAATAATGAAAGTAAAGAGTAGAGTTGGAAAGATCAAACCGAGACAAAGGATTTATAGTGGTTCGGCTACGAAGCTCTTCTTCGCCCTACTCCACTCCCCGAGTACCACACTCGAGAGTTTCAAGCACTATGTCAACAACCTCCCTTCAGGCGGAGAAAACCGTACACGTCGCTTATCCTATTACCGACATTAAGCTAAATGTCGAGTGCTAATCTTAGCTAGCACCAATCTACCAAGGTCCACGTGACCAAACACACAAGCCCAATGGCTTCAAGAGATCACCACGATCTTAACACGATCACAAAGATCAACTCTCACTTCACTCTACTTAATCTAACTACTCTAGATCCTTTGATCACTCACACACAAGCCCGATGGCTTTAAGAGATCTTCACTATCTCTTAAGATCACAATGATCTTCACTCACACTCTCACAAAAGAAAGATAATCTTGATGTATGCTAAGATACAACAAGGATGTAAAAAGTGTTACAAAACCTAACAACTACAACTCTTGTATCTTCTTGAATACCTTGAGTTCTTCTCTTGCTAATGAAGAGGAATGATAACACCTTGTATCAACTTGGACACTTGTGTTCTTCTCTTGATAATGAAGAGGAATGATAACACCTTGTATCAACTTGGATACTTGTGTTCTTCTCTTGCAAGTGAAGAGGAATGAAGAGGATCACTTGAAGGATGATTGGATCACTCTTGAACAAAAGAAAAACTAACCTAAATGATCTAAGAAAGAAAGTGTGAAGAGAGTATTCAACTCAGAAAGTTTTGTGTGTGTAAGGATGCCTAAAATCTGTGAAAGGGGTTGGTATTTATAGGCAAAGAAAATCTGAACGTTACAGAAAAAATAGTACGGACAGCTCCACTAAACATGCCACGGCTCCACTAACTTTAGTGGAACCGTGGAGCCGTCCTAGACTAGGACGCTCCAAATTTTGTCTTTTCTGGTGAAAACTTATTTGGGGAAGGTTGGAGCTGATTTTGGGGGGGAAAATAGCTGTTGTGATTTTCAAACATATTTTTCCATTAAAACATTTCTTAATATTTCAAAAATAATTTGTCATGTGTTATTTTTGAAAAAAATGTTTTGTCCCATTAAAATGTGAAGTCTCAAAACACAAATTCACTTCTTTGATCATTTGTCAAGTTGTAAATTTGTTCTAGAGTGATTTGCGTAGAAACGGGATCTTCCGATTAAAAACTTGTTTACGTTAATTTTAACGTAACGTGATTTCACATTTTGTCATCCTCAAAACGTGAAGTAATCGAAAGATATAAATAACGTTTTTAGAACATTATTTGCATCAACAGAGTCCCGGAGCGGGCTCCGACCAGGAGAGAAGGGGCGGTAACAGAAGTTTCGAATGGGAGAAGTCAGTGAAAGGAGGAAACGGAGGTGAATCTACCTCCGTTGTTAGCAGCTCATCTTGGAAGGACTGAAGCAATCCGCCTCCAATTAATATGGGAGGAAGCCTTCCTCCCAATGGTATGTACCCCTCGTTCCAAACTCAGTCTTACCCTCAGGGTTTGTATCCCCCAGTAGCTGGACAGTCCAACAACCAGGGCCTCCCTCAACATTATGGGAACATACCCTTCGGACATCCAGCGGTGTACCCTCCGTACACCATGGGAAAAGGTTATCCTTTTGGCATGATCACATCTTACCAATCTTACCCTAGTAAAACTCCTATGGGAATACCCCCAAACCATAATCCATATAATGTTGTCTCCATGTATGCACCACCTTATAACTGGCTATATTCGGACCCTATGGGTTCAGCCACACCCTTCGTTAGGTGGATAGAAGACTACCCTTTGCCTGATGGGTTAAAAATGCCTGCACACATTGGAACTTATGATGGGAAGGGGGATCAGGATAATTTCTTACATTTGTTCGAAGGGGCCATTAAGATGCAAAAATGGGTCATGCTTGTAGCCTGTCACATGTTTACATACACCCTACGAGATTCTACCCGTATTTGGTGGAATGGACAAAAGCCTGGCAGTATCGTCAACCTCGACGACCTAAAGGCTAAGTTCCGATCACACTTCAGTCAGCAAAAGAAGTTTACAAGGACCTATTTAACGGTGCACAACATTAAACAAAAGGAGAACGAAAGCACAAGGGCTTTCGTCACAAGGTACACCGATGAAACTCTGCAGATCTTGGGTCTACATGAAGATCAGCGCATTTCTGGCTTCGTACATGGCCTACGAAATCGAAGCTTGGTGGAATTCTTGTCCACTGACCTTCCGATAACTTACAAGGGGTTAATGAAAAGGACATATACTTGGATTGAAGCAAAGGAAGTATCTACTAATGGTGCTCCGATCGACAGAGAAAACCACAGCAAGCTCTCGAAGTACTCTGCGTGGGAAGGATCAAAGAACAAGAACAAAAACAGGGACAGGTTCTCTCCGTACAACAAAGGTCCTAACCACGGTTTGCTAGGAAGTCTAACTAAATCTCCGAAGGAAATACTCACAACGGAGAGGGCTGCTAAGGCTTTCGAACCACCCCCTCTCATGACAAGCTAGGGTAAGAACAGAGACACAACCAAGTATTGTCACTTCCAAGAAGATTATGGCCATGATACGAACAGTTGCAGAGAACTAAAGAAGCAGATAGAAGAAGCTGTAAAGTCCGGGCAATTGTCACTGATGAAGCGAAAAGTGTACTGCTTTTAAGGGGTCATTTAAGCCCTAAATCGTATTTATTTGATCAAATATTGCCCTAAATCGTTCCTTTTGTCATTTTAGGTACTTTTGAGGAGAAATCTGGAAAAGGAGGCATTTTGGACGTTTTTGGAGCATAAAAGTGAAGAAAACGGCAAAGTCTCAAAAATCGGCTAAAAGTTACCTTTGACGGCGTCACAATTTACCCTGGACGGCGTCATGCCTTGGCAAGAAAAGTTGGACGTGAAATTTACTCATGATAAGCCAGTGAAAATAGCATGTGAATTCTGACGGCGTCACGCTTTAACTTGATCAAGGGCGTCACGGCTTAAATCAAAAGGGGACGGCGTCACGTTCAAGGTTCGACGGCGTCAAGCCTTGATAAGCCAGAATGGATTTTTGAAGAGCTAAAGAGGGACGGCGTCAAGAAGGTCATCCGGGAACCCTAGAAGCGGCGAGGTGACGGCGTCACACTCCATAAGGTGACGCCGTCAGATCCAAAAATCTATATATAGTTTTCTAATTTTTTGTCATTAGGGGAGAGCTTAGTGTGTGGAATTTTGGGAGAAAACCCTAAGACGAATTTAGCTTCTTTTTCAAGGCTTTTTGCCTTGAGATCTTCCATGTTACATTGAAAGATAAGTTATCAATTAATCATTCAATATGTCTATGTGTTGTTTGATTCTATCTTATTCTTGTCTTTTGTTTAACATGTTAGGCTAGATTTATCTTGTGTTTGCTTAGATCTAATGAAACCTAGCTATTGATTATTGGTTATTAGTGTGTTATTAGTTGTATTGGATGATTGTTTATCTATGTTAGGCTTAAGAAAACTGGCTAACTTCCTATTCGGTAACTTGCTTGAACGTCTTAAGAAACATGAACCAAAGGCGTACTAAAGGTTTTTATGGTTGTATTTAATGCACAAGCGAATTCTAGTGATCCCATGTTAGGAGCTTCCTAGCCGGCTCGACATAGGAGTGAAGTAGGAGCTTGTAGAGTTGGGGAAGTACGTACGCCACCCCACGATTGGTATTAAGGAATACACCCGTCATCCATGTGACTAATACACACTAATTAACCGGTAAAAGATAGTTAGGGAGTAAGGAAATCTAAGTAAACACATTTCTCTACACATAAGTTTCTCACCAACATTTTATTTTCAGTTATTTATTTTATTTGCATTTGTAGTTATTTGGGTTAGTTGACTAGCAACTAATTCCGTCCACTCTTTCAAAACCGAGATTTTACTTGCTTTCATAAAAAATATAAAAACATAAAAAGAATCTTCCTCAACCCTTAGACCTATTAGAGTAGTCTTTCACACCTAACGAATACTATTCCCTGTGGAGAACGATCAATCCCCCGTACTTACCACTACACTATACTACATCGGTCAGGTACACTGCCTGGTGGGGTTGTAAGCCTCTTGAGATCCCTCGAGAGGTAAAACCTGTTGTAAGGTTGCAAAACCCACGCATCAAGTTTTTGGCGCCGCTGCCGGGGAATAGTTATTGTTTAGGTTGAATTTTTATTTCTATTAGGTCTACTCACTAGATTCCTTTCTAGTGAGATTTTTATTTTATTTTTCTAGGTTTTCTTTAGTCTATCTATTTTCTTCGTGTCTTTGTTCGTAACCATACCATACGACATCATGGAAGATGGTAATATCCTTAACCCCCACAACCCACCACCACAACAACCACCACCACCTCCTAGAGCCCGTACTTTAGGAGAGTATTCCCGTCCTAGCCACCATGGCTATCGAAACACCATTGAGCTCACTCAAGGAGCCAATATCACACCCTTGCGATCCGACACCATCCGGTTGGTGCAAAGCGGATGCGCATTCCATGGACTTCGTTCTGAAGATCCTAATCAACATCTCAAGGACTTTCTTAAAATCGTTGATTCTATAGACCTTGATGTTGCCACTCGAGAGACGACCCGATTGCGTCTCTTCCAATTCTCTCTGCGGGATCAAGCTAGCCAGTGGCTAGAACGTCAACCCGCAGGATCCATTACCTCTTGGGATGATCTCACCACTCGTTTCCTTGCTCAGTTTTTCCCACCGGGAAGAACTACCAAGCTAAGGAAGGATATCTTGACGTTTGAACAACGTCGAGGCGAAACCCTCTACGGGGCATGGATTCGATTCAAGGACTTACTCCAAAAAGTCCCTCATCATGGCATAAATCTATGGCTTCAAATCCAAATCTTCTATGACCATGTTGATTACCACACCAAGCGTGCCATCGATCGAGCCGCCGGGGGCAGATTGCGCGACAAAAGCGCCGAGGAATCATGGGAGATCATTGATGAGCTTGCATCCGACGATGATGAATTGTGGCAAGTCTCCCACGACGTGCGCTCGGCAGTAAAGACATATTCATCGCCCGATACAGCCAATCAAATCACTGAGGAAAGCGTTAGTGAACTTGAGAAAAGGGTTGCATATCTTATGGAAAAGCAAAATAGACCCTTAAGTCCACAAAAAGCAACAATTAACTCAGTCTCAAGCGTTAAGCAAACACCATTGTCCGAATCACCCCTTCGGGAAAATGCTAAACCCTTCCATAAGCACGCTCAACCCAACTCACCACCTCAGGAACTTAGTCCAACATTCGAAGCTCGAATGAGAAAGTACATGTCAAAACACTCCGAACGGTTGGCAAAATTTGAGGAAGCCGTCTACAAGCAGAAGGAGGAAATGGAGGAAAAGATGGCGGAGATGATGAATCTTTTGAAAGAATACACAAATACAAAAGCCCCTGCAAAAGTGTTGGTGAGGAATGACGCTGATGTTCCTAACACTAAATTTGTCAAGGCCACCTCCGTCGTCCAAGAGGGCGGAAATGATGGAAGAGGGAAATCCATAACTATGGAAGTTAACAAAATTGACCTCATCCCACTTAATAATGGAAACACCAATTCCTACAAATGCGATTCCGACAAGGGAGAGGAGGCGCCCTCTGAGGAGCGCCAATTGGTTGAACCGCCAGTGTCACAACAAGTGAAGCATTACTTGAAGCACGAAATAAACAAGGAGACCATAAACGATTGGGTGAGAAACTATCGACGTACTCATCTACCCAACAAGGAGTCCAAGAAGGTGGAACCGGATGATAAATCTGACACATTACCCGGTGGGCAATTGTATGAATGCCTCATAGGACAAAAGTTAGTGGAAAAGCAGAAATTCTACGGGATCTTTGAAATACCATGCAGCATTGGAAAACACAAGTATCTGGATGCGATAGCTGACCAAGGTTCCGACGTAAATTTGATGCCTTTATCCGTTTATGTTCAGTTAACCGATGAGTTGCCATCCATCACCCATACTAAACTCTCCTTTGCGAAACATTCTTATGAGTATCCGTTAGGAATTGCAGAAGATGTGTTGGTCAACGTTGCCGGATTCCTGTATCCGGTCGACTTCATGATCATTGAGAGAAATGATATGAATATGCCAATAATCCTTGGGGCACCCTTTCTCGCTACCACTAGAGCACAAATCAATTACGAAAATAGCACCATCCAAATGAAGAAGGGGAAGAAAACAATAAACTTCCCAACGATCCCACGACATATACGAGATGTTGCTCTGCAGAAGAAGATGGAGGCTAACACCAATATAGTCCGTGGTAATGTTCGAGAGAAAATTCTTGCATGGGAGGCAAGGATTAAGAATTATATGGAAAATGAGAGTAGAGAATGTAAGGGTGGAAATAACGATTATATTGAGGCTGATGAGCAACCCAATAACCCCGTTGAATTTACAAAAGGAGTCTCAGTGCTCCTAAGGCATTCAAAAACGGAAGCACCTACCAATGAACCAAGTCCCTGGTGGTACGGACCATTCACAATTAAAAGTTTACACCAAGATGGGATAGTAAGCTTGACCAGCAAAGGAGGAGGTGAAGTGACCGCAAATGTCGAGCGATTGAGACACCACCACCATGATAACAAGGATCATATCTATCAGGGATACGTCATTATGAATGATGGAATCACGTAGAGTCCGTGACTTTGAGTCTAGCTACAAGACTCGTTAATAAAGAAAAGCGCTTCTTGGGAGGCAACCCAAGCTTTATTTTATTTATTTGCTTTGTGTGTTTATTTGTTTGTTTGTCTGTTTTTATTTGTTTCCGTATGCATGTTTAAATTTTATTATTATTGATTCATGTTCAAAAGTAATTTGTAAAAATGCTTTATTTTGTTTTTAACTTCGTCTTAACTACATATAAAGGTATTTTGCAAAAGTTAAGTGTAAGGGAAATCTAAATCGGTTTATTAGAACACAAATGAACATGAATCGTAATAATAATAAATTAACATGCATATCAGTATTTGTTTGAGTCAAATGCTTGTATCGAGTCATAATGATGTTTTGCAGGATTTCCAGAAAGTAAGGTAAAGGTTTTTCCAGAAATTTTCCGGAAACTTAAAATGAAAATTTTTGTCAGGTCATTTCTGACGGCGTCAAGGTTTATAACCTGACGGCGTCAGATTTAATTTTCAGAAATGTTTGAAAGTTTTGTTTTTAAAAAGTTTTTATTAAAATCTCCAACTTATAATCTCCAGGAATCTGCAAAATTATCATTCCACAAGCATTATATCCTTATATATAGATTTATCCCGCCGATGTTATGCAGGTTTTCGTGTTTGTTTTCTCAGGTTTAACAGGTTATTTTGGACAAGGAAATGTTTTGAATCAAGCTTTTGGCGATGCATTAGTCATGGAGCTTCAACATTCTCTTTGGAGGAAGATTTAACCGTGTAATTTCATTATCCACCGAGCGAATCAGGGGAGTATTTGATTTCATTCTTTTACTTTTTGCTTTTACATCTTGTAATTTAAACATTGGGGACAATGTTCATCTTAAGTGTAAGGGGAGGGTAAAAGTACGATTTTAGAGAATACTATTACGCTTGATTTTTGTTTGTTTAATAGTAGATGTGTAATAAAACTGAGAGAAATACCTGTTAGGGCAATTTTAGTGCCAAATTTAAAATTTTTTACAACATATAGGAGTGAAACTTTGATCTTAATAAGCGTCTCACGGATAGGAGTTATATGACTAGCACAAAAACCGTACCACTAAAAAATTTTCCACCCCCAAATATGTGAGGTTCGCCCCTAGAATTGGTAGGAAAAGCATTTATGCTATGATGTGTGTACCGGTAGCACTTAGATTCTAGAACTTGCGTTAGGACCATTCCGAGGCCACAAGTGAGACTACATTCGTGTAGTTAGATTTACTACATGATAAGAGGCATTAGGATTAACCCATTGTTTTACACCTGTGTTTTTGTTATAATTACATTGGCTACATTGGTCAAGTAATTCTCCACACCCCTTTGCGTTGTACTCATTTTTAGTACACGATACCCCTAGTACACCCCTCAGAGCCTATCTTTTCGTTTCGACCTTTAAGCATTTTACTTAAAGGAAGAATTTGTTACACCCCACTTAAATGTACACCCAAATCGCCTTAGCCTACCTTGTATGCACTCATTTTTAGTGCATTATTGTTACAACATTTGTTTAAACCCAAGTTAATTATCTAGTTGATTACATGGTTGCTAAGTCGAGTCATATCCTTGTACATATTGTTTTGGGACGATTGGGACTCATGGGTAAAGTACTAGTGTAATGGAGTAATGGGGATGAACATCATTTATTACCCCCATATGTGCTAAATGTTTTAAAAGTACCCCAAGTTTTTCAATTATCTTAATTCGAGTCATTAGATTAGTATTTGTAAAGTTATGTAAAAATTCAAGTGTAAGGGGGATGCAATGCCCCTATAATGTATTATTTTGGATGGTAGGGCAAAAGTGTATGCAAAAAAAAAAAAAAAAAAAAAAAAAAAAAATCGAAAAAATCAAGAAAAATACAAAAAAAAAAAAAAAAAAAAAAAATGAGAAAAAGAAAAGTGGAAAAAAACATACGGACTACCATCCCGTTTCATTTTATGTTTGTTTTATGTTTTTGTTATTTTGTTATTTCGTTTCTAGCTTAAGATCGAGTCTAGTCTTGGCTTAGCAACATTGTATAGTACATGTAATTGATCAAGATCTTTAACTCGCCACCAGTAAAATATCCCTTATCCAACAAAACCGTGTTTTCCTTTTCCCTACACCTAACGTTATAACCCATTTAAAAGCCCTCTTTGATAGTTTATCTTTGGTGCTTACGCCTAGTGGAGGAGGTTTTCGATCCTTTCCCAAGCCTATGGTAATCTATTTGCTATGACAGGTAGTGAGAGATATTATCCGTTTTCATTTATGAGATTTATTTTGATGACACTTGAGAGATGTGAGTATCTAAACACTACTTGTGAGGTGCTAGTTTGTAATCTCCGTGCTTATTATGATTGAAGTGGAACGATTATTTGTTGTAATTACTTTTATGTTTGCATTAAATGACCCTTAACTTGTATTTTGATTAGAATAAAAGCGCATTTGCTTGAGGACAAGCAAATCTCAAGTGTAAGGGTATTTGATGAAGCGAAAAGTGTACCGCTTTTAAGGGGTCATTTAAGCCCTAAATCGTATTTATTTGATCAAATATTGCCCTAAATCGTTCCTTTTGTCATTTTAGGTACTTTTGAGGAGAAATCTGGAAAAGGAGGCATTTTGGACGTTTTTGGAGCATAAAAGTGAAGAAAACGGCAAAGTCTCAAAAATCGGCTAAAAGTTACCTTTGACGGCGTCACAATTTACCCTGGACGGCGTCATGCCTTGGCAAGAAAAGTTGGACGTGAAATTTACTCATGATAAGCCAGTGAAAATAGCATGTGAATTCTGACGGCGTCACGCTTTAACTTGATCAAGGGCGTCACGGCTTAAATCAAAAGGGGACGGCGTCACGTTCAAGGTTCGACGGCGTCAAGCCTTGATAAGCCAGAATGGATTTTTGAAGAGCTAAAGAGGGACGGCGTCAAGAAGGTCATCCGGGAACCCTAGAAGCGGCGAGGTGACGGCGTCACACTCCATAAGGTGACGCCGTCAGATCCAAAAATCTATATATAGTTTTCTAATTTTTTGTCATTAGGGGAGAGCTTAGTGTGTGGAATTTTGGGAGAAAACCCTAAGACGAATTTAGCTTCTTTTTCAAGGCTTTTTGCCTTGAGATCTTCCATGTTACATTGAAAGATAAGTTATCAATTAATCATTCAATATGTCTATGTGTTGTTTGATTCTATCTTATTCTTGTCTTTTGTTTAACATGTTAGGCTAGATTTATCTTGTGTTTGCTTAGATCTAATGAAACCTAGCTATTGATTATTGGTTATTAGTGTGTTATTAGTTGTATTGGATGATTGTTTATCTATGTTAGGCTTAAGAAAACTGGCTAACTTCCTATTCGGTAACTTGCTTGAACGTCTTAAGAAACATGAACCAAAGGCGTACTAAAGGTTTTTATGGTTGTATTTAATGCACAAGCGAATTCTAGTGATCCCATGTTAGGAGCTTCCTAGCCGGCTCAACATAGGAGTGAAGTAGGAGCTTGTAGAGTTGGGGAAGTACGTACGCCACCCCACGATTGGTATTAAGGAATACACCCGTCATCCACGCGACTAATACACACTAATTAACAGGTAAAAGATAGTTAGGGAGTAAGGAAATCTAAGTAAACACATTTCTCTACACATAAGTTTCTCACCAACATTTTATTTTCAGTTATTTATTTTATTTGCATTTGTAGTTATTTGGGTTAGTTGACTAGCAACTAATTCCGCCCACTCTTTCAAAACCGAGATTTTACTTGCTTTCATAAAAAATATAAAAACATAAAAAGAATCTTCCTCAACCCTTAGACCTATTAGAGTAGTCTTTCACACCTAACGAACACTATTCCCTGTGGAGAACGATCAATCCCCCGTACTTACCACTACACTATACTACATCGGTCAGGTACACTGCCTGGTGGGGTTGTAAGCCTCTTGAGATCCCTCGAGAGGTAAAACCTGTTGTAAGGTTGCAAAACCCACGCATCAGTCACTTTTGGTGAAGGGCATAAAAAAGGGCAAGGAAAAGGTCTCTGACACTCAATTGGCTAAGGACACCACTCCTCCCGAAGCCCCAATACTCATGGTTCATTGGGGCGAAGCCAGCTTAAAAAGAAAAGTGACGGAGAAGGAAATAAACGAGGTAGGGGAAGTGATGTTTCCCTCCATTACAGGCCAAGTCCCTTCGAACGACCCAGTGGTCATCAAAGTCATAATTTCCAACAGGGAAGTGAATAGAGCCTACATGGACTGCGGAAGCTCCTGCAAGATCATATATGAGCACTGTTTCCTAAAGCTCAAGCCTTCGATCAGGTCGCAGCGGGTTGATTCAAAGATACCTTTGCTAGGATTCTCAGGCGAGCATTCGTGGCCTCTGGGAGAAGTACCGTTAGACATAACAATTGGAGAAGGAAAGCTCGCAAGAATAGAAACCCTGACTTTCACAATCGTAAGGTCCAACTCTCCCTACAATTTGTTGATAGGAAGGACCGCCATGCAGAAGATGGGTATCGTAGTCTCCACCATATACGCAACGGTAAAATTCCATACACCATATGGAATAGGAACCGTATTTTCCAGCTACAACCAGGGAAAGGCAAGAGACATTGGCAAGAAGATCAAAGAAAGTCCTAAAGAGCCTCCAAAAGTCATTCTAAGTTGTGCAGATGCTGAAGAGCGCATTGTGGTAAATGAGCTCTATCCCGAGCAAAAGGTGGTAATCGGGAAGCAACTTCCTGTTAGCTTCAAGGCAGACTTAAAAAAGCTACTCAAAGCCAACAAGGATGTCTTTGCATGGACGTACTCGGACATGACAGGGGTTCCTAGGACACTTATGATCGATGGCAAGCCCTTCGGCACAGAGCATAAGCTTAATGAGTTCAAACACATTGAACCAATTAAGCAAAAGCGACGAAACCTAGCACATGAAAGAAACGCAGCCGCTTGCAAAGAGGTGGATGAACTTGTACGAGCAGGAATACTTAGAGAAGTGAAATACCAAACCTGTGTAGCAAATCCAGTTATGATAATAAAAAAAAGAGACAGAGGGTGGCGTATGTGTGTCGACTTCACCGACATCAACAAAGCTTGCCCAAAGGACTGCTACCTTTTGCCAGAAATTGATTGGAAGGTCGAATCCCTCTCGGGGTTCCGTTTGAAATGCTTTTTGGATGCTTACAAAGGGTATCTCCAGATACAAATGGCGGAGGAAGATGAATAAAATACAACCTTCTACACAGGAAAAGGCGTTTATTGTTACAAGAAAATGCCCTTCGGTCTGAAGAACGCAGGGGCAACCTATCAACGACTGGTAGATAAAGCTTTCAATAAGCAGATAGGAAGGAACCTGGAAGCCTATGTTGATGATATGGTAATCAAGAGCAGGACCGAAGAAGACTTACTCTCCGACATTCAAGAAACCTTCGATCAATTAAGGGCAACAAACATGAAGCTTAACCCAAAGAAATGTTCTTTCGGTATGGAAGAAGGACAATTTTTGGGGCATTTGATTACGAAGCAAGGGATTAAAGCTAACCCTTTGAAAGTTAAAGCCATCATTGATCTACAAGCTCCGAAGTCACTAAAAGACGTACAAAGCCTAAATGGGAAGCTTGCAGCACTTAACAGGTTCCTATCGAAGGGCATGGACTGAACTTTTCCATTTTTCAAGACACTCAAAGGGTGTGCAGATAAGAAGACTTTTCAATGGAGTTGTGAAGCAGAAGCCGCTTTCCAAAAGTTGAAAGAGTTCATGGAAATATTACTAACACTTACAGCCCCAATCAAAGGCGAAGTGTTATTCATGTACATTGCGGCATCTGAGAGGATTGTAATACACTCTGTAGGATGTTAGTCCTTTTAACGTGTGTATATGATACTTTGAGTGAATATGATTAAGTATGCGGAATCTACTTAACCACACTTAGAAGGATATTGGTTATGGAAATGGAACAGTAATGCTTGTGTGATGAACAATGAACACAGAAAGTATAACACCAAACGATTCAATATTATTGAAAATAATACGAGTGATCTTCACTATCACTAGGGTTACAAACCTTGAATCTCTATTACAAAGATAACTATTTCTGTTATGTTCAACTCTCTTAGTTAATATCTAATAGTTACACTTCTAGACACTCTTGATTAATCTCTATTAAGCACGTATAATATTTAAGCTAAGATCTCCCTTTTATAGTCCAAAGGAGATCTTTACAATATTGTCAAGTCTTGTCAAACTACTTGCTTGTTATGTGTGTTAGTAGCAAAGATACAACTTGTTCTGTGTTTACAACTTGTAGACTGATCACTTATAAAAGATATTATCTACCGTATATACTTGACTTTTATACACAAAATATCTTTTTCATACTTATCCTTTCAGTAGTAGTATACGTCAACAGTTATCCACTCAGCAGTAGTATGAGTCACTCCAACAGCAGTATTCAACCAGCAGTACCTTTGTTTGTACTAGCGGTACTAACTTATCAGTTAGTACTGTTAGTTATAACTTGAACAGACCTCAAATATACACTAGCAGTTAGTACTGTTAGTGTATTCTTCTCAGCAATACTAACCTTTAGAACATTTAGTTTCCAATACTATTCTTCAGAACATTTAATTCCCAATAGCATCCTTCGAAAGCATCAGTGTTGTGCTCTTGGCGGAAAGGGAAAAGAAGCAAGTCCCAATCTACTTCGTTAGCAGAGTCCTGCAAGGTGCTGAATTGAACTACTTGGAGTTGGAGAAGCTAATCCTAGCCTTGGTTTATGCAAGGCTTCTTCGAAGGTACTTTCAAGCTCATCCCATCACGGTATAGACTGACAAGCCAATTAAACAGATACTGTCGAAGCATGAGAAATCAGGTAGAGTGGCCAAATGGGCTATTGTACTGGGAGAACACAAGATAGAGTACAAAGGTCGAAACTCCGTCAAAGTTCAGATACTTGCAGACTTTCTTGCTGAAACACCCTCCGGACCCAGTCAAGACAAAGAAATTCCAAAGGAAAAGCCCCCAAAGACGAAGGAGGGGTGGGAATTGTACACAGACGGAGCCTCAAGTTCCGATGGTTTGGGAGCAGGTCTAATGCTGGTCAGTCCGGAGGGAAAGGAGTACACTTATGCATTACGCTTTGAGTTCGAGGCTACAAACAATGAAGCTGAGTATGAAGCTTTGTTAGCTGGCCTCCGACTTGCAAAGGACATGGAGGTTCATGATCTCACCGTTTTTGTTGATTCACAGTTAGTAGCAAACCAAATCAAAGGCTCTGATGAGGCTAGGCAGCCCACCATCAAACAGTATTTGGAAAAAGCTAAAGAACTCCTCTGGGGATTCGAGTCCTATGGTATAGAACATGTTCGCAGGAACCAAAACAAAAAAACAGATGCATTAAGCAAGCTGGCCTCGATGGCATTTGCTCACCTAACAAAGGAGGTCATGGTCGAAGTGTTGGCCGAAAGATCAATCAAACGAAGTGAAGTGTCTGACATCATACTTGAAGAAGGATCCAATTGGATGACTCCGATAAGAGAGTACTTGATAAGTGGTTTTCTGCCAGAAGATCCAAAGCTAGCATGAAAGGTTAGGATCAAGGCTCCCCAATATAGACTTATTGGGGATAATCTCTACAGGAGGTCCTTCTTATCTCCATGGCTTCGTTGTGTGGGGCCAAAGCAGGCTTCGAACATCATCTACGAAGTCTATGAAGGATCATGCGACTTACATGCAGGTCCTCGCTCCGTTTTTTCGAAAATAACGAGGCTAGGATATTATTGGTCGTCACTGCATAGAGACGCAGCTGAAATAATACAAAAGTGTGAAGCATGTCAGATCCACTCTAAAGTTCCAAGACTGCCAAAACAAGATGATGATGTAACCTCCGAACAGGTCGAATGACTCCCCTTCGAACCTGTACGAAGCCTTCGCTTCGAAGGCCTAGGTCAATCTCCTTAAACGTTTCATTAGCGTAAAACCATTCATCTATGAAGTGGTTACCAGTTGGGAAGCCGCCAATTGAAGCCCTAAGCCCTTCGGGGTATCTCCTTCGAAGGAACTAGAACAGAGAGCCATCTTGACTTGGTCACATCCATGTTCCTTCTTCCCTTAGGCTTTCCCGCCAAGGATGAGATCGTGGGTCACAAAGCCCTAGCGGTTACCACAAATCATGGGACGCCCCCATGATCTCCGAATTATGTGCAAGAGCTCTCTAAGGCCTATTTCCTCCCCTATAAATAGCTTAGATGGGCAAGAACAATGGTATGCTAACTCAACTCTCTCAATTTACTACCAACTTATCATAACACATACTTATTCGCACGCCGGAGGTGGTTCGCAGGGTCCAACCCCTGCGCAATCACTTAACGTAGTGTTTTAGCATTTCTTATTTCAGGTTAAGAACAAGCTTGGCGCAACCTCAACACCCCATATATCCTTTGATCACCATCGAAGGCCTGGTCGTGCAAATTATTGTACAATCAGTGGCGCCATCCATCAGACCGCTACAATTGGTCTCGTTATTTCCAAGCTTATAACCAACCAACTACTCTCACTATATATCCGGCATGGATCAGGGGAGAGAAGATACTCCCCCTCCGGGTTTCTCGACCTTGGCGCCAATACCAATTAACGACTCCAACAACCTTCCCCCAATAACCGCTTCCACGTTCACAACACGTTCTCACCCAGAAATAACACCCAACCATCATGCTTCGACATCAGCCAATCCGGAGCCTGTTATTAGCCCAGCCTTTGTCGAAGCCAACCACAAAGCGTTGGAATCCCTCTTAAGGGTTCGCAGAAGGAAGGTTCAAAATACTGAGATGCAAAAGGAGTTGGAATACTCAAGTGATGACTATGAGGAAGAGATGGAAATGGAGCCTAGGCCTCCGACGCAAGGAGCAACACTCTCGGCCCTAAGGATAAGGTCACTAGTTAGTCGAAGGCCAAGTAGAAGGTCCGTTGGGTTCGAAGGAGTCCCGGAGAGGGCTCCGACTAGAAGAGAAGGGGCGGTTTCCGAAGGTTCCAACGGGAGGAGCCAACGAAGGGAGGAGACGGGGGTGAATCTACATCCGTTGTTAGCAGTTCATCTTGGGAGAACTAAAGCAGGGGTTCCGTTGCAGCCTTCTCACGCATCAGGCGTAGAAGGCAATCCGCCTATAATTAATATGGGAGAAAACCTTCCTCCCAATGGTATGTACCCCTCGTTCCAAACTCAGTCTTACCCTCAAGGTTTATATCCTCCAGTAAATGGGCAGCCTAATAACCCATGTCTCCCTCAACTTTATGGGAGCATACCCTTTGGGCATCCTATGGTATACCCTCCATATGCCATGGGAAACGGTTACCCGTTCAGCATGAACACATCTTATCAGTCCTACCCAAGCTAAACTCCTATGGGAGTACCCCCAAACCATAATCCATATAATGTTGTTCCTATGTATGCACCACCCTATAATTGCCTATATTCGGACCCCATGGGTTCGGCTACACCCTTCGTTAGGTGGATAGAAGATTACCCATTGCCTGATGGGTTGAAAATGCCTTCGTATATTAGGACTTATGATGGGAAGGGGGATCCAGACAATTTCTTACATTTGTTCGAAGGGGCCATTAAGATGCAAAAGTGGGTCATGCCTGTAGCCTGTCACATGCTTACATATACCCTACGGGATTCTGCCCGTATTTGGTGGAATGGGCAAAAGCCTGGCAGCATTGTCAACCTCGATGATCTCAAGGCTAAGTTTCGATCACACTTCAGTCAGCAAAAGAAGTTCACAAGGACCCATCTGACGGTGCACAACATTAAACAAAAGGAGAACGAGAGCACAAGGGCTTTCGTCACTAGGTACACTGATGAAACCTTGCAGATTTTGGGTCTACATGAAGATTAGCGAATCTCTGGCTTCGTACATGGCCTGCGAAATCGAAGTTTGGTCGAATTCTTGTCCACTGACCTTCCGACAACTTACAAGGGGTTAATGGAAAAGACATATACTTGGATTGAAGCAAAGGAAGTGTCTACTAATGGTTCTCCGATCGATAAAGAAAAGTTTTCGAAGCATTCTACGTGGGAAGGGTCAAAGAACAAGAACAAAAACAGAGACAGGTTTTCTCCGTACAACAAAGGTCCCAACCACGGTTTGCTAGGAAGCCTAATTAAGTCTCCAAATGAAATACTTGCAACGGAGAGGGCTGCTAAAGCTTTCGAAGCACCCCCTCGAATGACAAGCAAGGGTAAAAATAGGGATACAAGCAAGTATTGTCACTTCCATGAAGACTATGGTCATGATACGAACAGTTGCAGGGAGCTAAAGAAACAGATAGAAGAAGCTGTAAAGTCCAGGAAATTGGCACATTTGGTGAAGGGTATAAAGAAGGGCAAGGAAAAAATGTCCGACACTCAATTGGCTAAAGATACTACTCCTCTCGAAGCCCCAATACTCATGGTTCGCTGGGGTGAAGCCAATCTAAAAAGAAAGGTGACGGAGCAGGAAGTAAACGAAGTAGAGGAGGTGACATTTCTCCCTATTACAGGCCAAGTCCCTTCGAATGATCTAGTGGTCATCAAAGTCTTAATTTCCAACCGAGAAGTGAACAGAGCCTACATGGACTGCGGAAGCTCCTGCGAAATCATATACGAGCATTGTTTCCTTAAGCTCAAGCCTTCGATCAGGTCACAATGGGTTGATTCAAAGATACCTTTGGTAGGATTCTCCGGTGAGCATTCGTGGCCTCTGGAAGAAGTACCATTGGATATAACAATTGGGGAAGGCAAGCTCGCAAGGACAGAAATACTCACATTCGCTATCGTAAGGTTCGGTTCTCCCTACAATTTGTTAATAGGAAGGACCGCCATGCAAAAGATGGGTATTGTAGTCTCCACCATACACGCAGCGGAAAAATTCCATACACCTTATGGGATAGGAACCGTATTTTCTAGTTATTGTAGGATATTCAGGAACGATTAAACACAAGATTGGATGGTTATATGGATCGAACTAGTGAGAAGCTAGAGAGAGAATGGAAGGTGGAACCTTTAGAGAGATAAACCAAAAAAGAAAAATGAATAGAATGCTTGCAAAGGTCCAACCCTCTCCACATGAGGAGAGGGGTATTGATGAAGCGAAAAGTGTACCGCTTTTAGGGGGTCATTTAAGCCCTAAATCGTATTTATTTGATCAAATATTGCCCTAAATCGTTCCTTTTGTCATTTTAGGTACTTTTGAGAAGAAATCTGGAAAAGGAAGCATTTTGGACGTTTTCGGAGCATAAAAGTGAAGAAAACGGCAAAGTCTCAAAAATCGGCTGAAAGTTACCTTTGACGGCGTCATATTTAACCCTGGACGGCGTCATGGCTTGGCAAAAGTGGTGGATGTGAAATTTACTCATGATAAGCCAGAGAAATTGCATGGAAATTCTGACGGCGTCACCCTTTAATTTGATCAAGGTCGTCACGTTATAATTCAAAGAGGGACGGCGTCACGTTCATAGTCTGAGGGCGTCAAGCCTTGATAAGCCAGAACGGATTTTGGAGAGCTAAAGAGGGACGGCGTCAAGAAGGTCATCCGAGAACCCTAAAAGCGGCGAGGTGACGGCGTCAAACTCCATAACGTGACACCGTCAGATATGAAAGTCTATATATAGTTTTCTAATTCTTTGTCATTAGGGTGGAAATTATTGGGGAACTTTGTGTGTGAAAACCCTAGGACGAATTTGGCAGCTCTTTCAAGGCTTTTTGCCTTGAGATCTTTCATGTTACATTGAAGATAAGTTATCAATTAATCATTCAATATGTCTATGTGTTGTTTGATTCTATCTTATTCTTGTCTTTTGTTTAACATGTTAGGCTAGATTTATCTTGTGTTTGCTTAGATCTAATGAAACCTAGCTATTGATTATTGGTTATTAGTGTGTTATTAGTTGTATTGGATGATTGTTTATCTATGTTAGGCTTAAGAAAACTGGCTAACTTCCTATTCGGTAACTTGCTTGAACGTCTTAAGAAACATGAACCAATGCGTACTAAAGGTTTTTATGGTTGTATTTAATGCACAAGCGAATTCTAGTGATCCCGTGTTAGGAGCTTCCTAGCCGGCTCGACATAGGAGTGAAGTAGGAGCTTGTAGAGTTGGGGAAGTACGTATGCCACCCCACGAATGGTATTAAGGAATACACCCGTCATCCACGCGACTAATACACACTAATCAACCGGTAAAAGATAGTTAGGGAGTAAGGAAATCTAAGTAAACACATTTCCCTCCACATAAGTTTTCACCAACTTTTCATTTTCTGTTATTTTATTTTATTTGCATTCGTAGTAATTTGGGTTAGTTGACTAGCAACTAATTCCGCCCACTCTTTCAAACCCGAGATTTTACTTGCTTTCATAAAAATATAAAAACATAAAAAGAATCTTCTCTCACCCTTAGACCTATTAGAGTAATTTTTCATACCTAACGAACACTATTCCCTGTGGAGAACGATCAATCCCCCGTACTTACCACTACACTATACTACATCGGTCAGGTACACTGCCTGGTGGGGTTGTAAGCCTCTTGAGATCCCTCGAGAGGTAAAACCTGTTGTAAGGTTGCAAAACCACGCATCAAGTTTTTGGCGCCGCTGCCGGGGAATAGTTATTGTTTAGGTTGAATTTTTATTTTATAGGTCTACTCACTAGATTCCTTTCTAGTGAGATTTTTATTTTATTTTTCTAGGTTTTCTTTAGTCTATCTATTTTCTTCGTGCTTTTGTTCGTATAAGAATTTCCATTGACTCTTCCGTTCACCATTATGGAGAACGTGAATCCACTACATAATCTACCCCTTCCACTCCAAAATGACATCTTTATGTTCCGTCGACATAATGGTGAATCTTTTTCCGATACATGGACTCGTTTCAAATACTTATTAAAAAAGGTCTTTCATCACGGTCTTGACTTATTGTTTCCACTTCAAATCTTTTACACTCGTATCGACCGCCAAACCCAGCAGGAGATTGAAAATATGGAAGATGGGAAAATGTGGGATTATGGTGATGAAGAGGCATGGGAAATCTTTGAGATTCTCGCCCAAAAAAGAAGTGGAACATGTGACCCAAAAAATGCAAGCTTAGACCTATTTGGTATTTGGATAAATCAATCGGAAGGTTTGTTTAGGAATGAGGTGGGTAGAGTTGAGGTACCTAAGTGCATGTCATGGTTAGGCACTACCATAATACAAGATGAACACATAGGTGATCTTAATGAGATGGAGGATATAGTAGAAAACCCAAGCCCACCAAGTACCCCACAAGTCCCACCATCACTTGAGGCATACACACCACCCGTGACTTACCCGGAAGAAGTAGAAGAGACTATAGGAACCCCAATAGAGGTAGAGCCCTTGGACCAAACACAACTAGAAGAAATAGGTTTGAATACTTGTAGTCATAACCTTTCTTTTAGTTCTATGGAAGTTCCTAGTTTTGATGAACCGGAGCCTCAACCAAAATCGCTACCTAATCTTCCATCCTTAGATGTGAATTTAGGAATTGAAAAAGGTCCCGATCAACCCATCAAACCATATAGTCCGGATAGTCTTACGTTGGAGGTAGTAGACTTTAAGCCTTGTAGAGAGGAAGCTAACATAGGAGTGAACCATGATCTTACAAGCTTACATAACCCACTCATGATAGATCACAAGAAACATTATGGGTTTAAACCGGGTTTATTAGGTCAAGATGGATTCCCAACTAGGAGTCTCTCGAAGTTGATAGAAGATGATCCCTTTTTAGGAGGAAACTCAAAATCACCCATTGACCAAAGTGAACTAGGCAAGGTTATGATGAAAGGAGCACACCCCTTTGAGCATACAATTCATCCACCACTCTTTCCTCACGTGGCATACTCCTACCGAACTGGTGTGTATCGCTACTATCACCCGCACTTAATCCTAAGTGTAGGGAAAACCTCTCCTTTATCCATTAAATAAGGGTAGAGTCAGGCTCATGACTCGAACAAAAACAAGCGCTTCTTGGGAGGCAACCCAAGCTTTATTTGCTTTATTTGTTTGATTGTTTGTTTATTTAATTTTATTTGTTTCCGTATGCATTTCTTATTCTTTTTGTTTACTGTTCATGTCTCAAATATAAATTGTGAAAATGCTTTATTTTGTTTTTAACTTCGTCTTAACTACATATAAAGGTATTTTGCAAAAGATAAGTGTAAGGGAAATCCAAATTTGTTTTTAAGAACAAGATTGAACATGAACGATAACAATGAGATATAAGCATGCATATTAGTATTTGTTTGAGTCAAATGCTTGTATCGAGTCATAATGAAGTTTTGCAGGAATTCCAGGAAGTAAGTTATAGGTTTTTCCAGAAATTTTCCGGAAACTTAACATGAGAATTCTGTCAGATCATTTCTGACGGCGTCAGGCCTTACAACCTGACGGCGTCAGGTTTTAATTTTCTGAAATTTTTGAAAGTTTTGTTTTTCTACCGGAATCATAAAAAGTTTTTATTAAATCTCTAACTTATAAACTCCAGGAATCTGCAAAACATTCATTCCGCAAGCATTATATCTTTAATTGTTTTATTTCTAAGTCTGGAATTACACCTAGTTGTGAGTTGTCTTTGTTCGGTTTGATGCTTTGGTTTTTCTTGTTTGTTTTCTCAGGATTAACAGGTTATTTTGGACAAGGAGATGTATGTGGAATCAAGCTTTTGGCGATGCATTAGTCTTGAAGCTTCTACATTACCTTGGAAGAAGATCTAACCATGTTACCTCTTTATCCACCGAACGAATCAGGGGAGTATTTGATTTCATTCTTTTACCTTTTCACTTTTACATCTTGTTATTTGAACATTGGGGACAATGTTCATCTTAAGTGTAAGGGGGGGTAAAAGTACGATACTTTAGAGAATACAATTACGCTAGATTTTTGTTTGTTTAATGGTAGATGTGTAATAAAACTGAGAGAAATACCTGTTAAGGCAATTTTAGTGCCAAATTTAAAATTTTTTACAACATATAGGAGTGAAACTTTGGTCTTAATGAGCGTCTCACGGATAGGAGTTATATGACTAGCACAAAAACCGTACCACTAAAAAATTTTCCACCCCAAATATGTGAGGTTCGCCCCTAGAATTGGTAGGAAAAGCATTTATGCTATGATGTGTGTACCGGTAGCACTTAGATTCTAGAACTTGCGTTAGGACCATTCCGAGGCCACAAGTGAGACTACATTCGTGTAGTTAGGATTGACTACATGATAAGAGGCATTAGGATTAACCCATTGTTTTACACCTGTGTTTTTGTTATAATTACATTGGCTACATTGGTCAAGTAATTCCCCCCACACCCTTTGCGTTGTACTCATTTTTGGTACACGATACCCCTAGTACACCCCTCAGAGCCTATCTTTTCGTTTCTAACTTTAAGCATTTTACTTAAAGGAAGAATTTGTTTACACCCCACTTAAATGTACACCCAAATCGCCTTAGCCTACCTTGTATGCACTCATTTTTAGTGCATTATTGTGACAACATTTGTTTAAACCCCAAGTTAATTATCTAGTTGATTACATGGTTGCTAAGTCGAGTCATATCCTTGTACATATTGTTTTGGGACGATTGGGACTCATGGGTAAAGTACTAGTATAATGGAGTAATGGGGAAGAACATCATTTATTACCCCCCATATGTGCTAAATATTTTAAAAAGTACTCCAAGTTTTTCAATTATCTTAATTCGAGTCATTAGAATAGTTATTTGTAAAGTTATGTAAAAGTTCAAGTGTAAGGGGAATGCAATGCCCCTATGATGTATTATTTTGGATGGTAGGGCAAGAGTGTATGAAAAAAAAAAAAAAAAAAAAAAAAAAAAAAATCGAAAAAATCAAGAAAAATACAAAAAAATGAGAAAAAGAAAAATAGAAAAAACATACGGACTACCATCCCGTTTCATTTTATATTTATCTTATGTTTTTGTTATTTTGTTTTTAGCTTAAGATTGAGTCGAGTCTTGGCTTAGCAACATTGTATAGTACATGTAATTAATCAAGATCTTTAACTCGCCACCAGTAAAATATCCCTTATCCAACAAATCCGTGTTTATCATATCCCTACACCTAATGTTATAACCCATGTAAAAGCCCTCTTTGATAGTTTATCTCAGGTGCTTACGCCTAGTGGAGGAGGTTTTTTATCCTTTCCCAAGCCTATGGTAATCTATTTGCTATGACAGGTAGTGAGAGATATTATCCGTTTTCATTTATGAGATTTATTTTGATGACACCTGAGAGATGTGAGTATCTAAACACTACTTGTGAGGTGCTAGTATGTAATCTCCGTGCTTATTATGATTGAAGTGGAACGATTATTTGTTGTAATTACTTTTATATTAGCATTAAATGACCCCTAACTTGTATTTTGATTAGAATAAAATCGCATTTGCTTGAGGACAAGCAAATCTCAAGTGTAAGGGTATTTGATGAAGCGAAAAGTGTACCGCTTTTAGGGGGTCATTTAAGCCCTAAATCGTATTTATTTGATCAAATATTGCCCTAAATCGTTCCTTTTGTCATTTTAGTTACTTTTGAGAAGAAATCTGGAAAAGGAAGCATTTTGGACGTTTTTGGAGCATAAAAGTGAAGAAAACGGCAAAGTCTCAAAAATCGGCTGAAAGTTACCTTTGACGGCGTCATATTTAACCCTGGACGGCGTCATGGCTTGGCAAAAGTGGTGGATGTGAAATTTACTCATGATAAGCCAGAGAAATTGCATGGAAATTCTGACGGCGTCACCCTTTAATTTGATCAAGGTCGTCACGTTATAATTCAAAGAGGGACGGCGTCACGTTCATAGTCTGAGGGCGTCAAGCCTTGATAAGCCAGAACGGATTTTGGAGAGCTAAAGAGGGACGGCGTCAAGAAGGTCATCCGAGAACCCTAAAAGCAGCGAGGTGACGGCGTCAAACTCCATAACGTGACGCCGTCAGATATGAAAGTCTATATATAGTTTTCTAATTTTTTGTCATTAGGGTGGAACTTATTGGGGAACTTTGTGTGTGAAAACCCTAGGACGAATTTGGCAGCTCTTTCAAGGCTTTTTGCCTTGAGATCTTTCATGTTACATTGAAGATAAGTTATCAATTAATCATTCAATATGTCTATGTGTTGTTTGATTCTATCTTATTCTTGTCTTTTGTTTAACATGTTAGGCTAGATTTATCTTGTGTTTGCTTAGATCTAATGAAACCTAGCTATTGATTATTGGTTATTAGTGTGTTATTAGTTGTATTGGATGATTGTTTATCTATGTTAGGCTTAAGAAAACTGGCTAACTTCCTATTCGGTAACTTGCTTGAAAGTCTTAAGAAACATGAACCTATGCGTACTAAAGGTTTTTATGGTTGTATTTAATGCACAAGCGAATTCTAGTGATCCCATGTTAGGAGCTTCCTAGCCGGCTCGACATAGGAGTGAAGTAGGAGCTTGTAGAGTTGGGGAAGTAAGTACGCCACCCCACGAATGGTATTAAGGAATACACCCGTCATCCACGCGACTAATACACACTAATCAACCGGTAAAAGATAGTTAGGGAGTAAGGAAATCTAAGTAAACACATTTCCCTCCACATAAGTTTTCACCAACTTTTCATTTTCTGTTATTTTATTTTATTTGCATTCGTAGTAATTTGGGTTAGTTGACTAGCAACTAATTCCGCCCACTCTTTCAAACCCGAGATTTTACTTGCTTTCATAAAAATATAAAAACATAAAAAGAATCTTCTCTCACCCTTAGACCTATTAGAGTAATTTTACATACCTAACGAACACTATTCCCTGTGGAGAACGATCAATCCCCCGTACTTACCACTACACTATACTACATCGGTCAGGTACACTGCCTGGTGGGGTTGTAAGCCTCTTGAGATCCCTCGAGAGGTAAAACCTGTTGTAAGGTTGCAAAACCACGCATCAAGTATTTATAGTTACATGCATAGCCTACTTACTTTGTCCCTAGTGGACTGTGGAGCGAGCTGACAGAGGGTAAAGACCCGACTCACTCCACAATATTAATTAACTACTTTACTACTAATATTACTTGTTTTACTACGAGCTATTTAATACACGAGAGTGCTCGGGGTGACCGAGTCTTCAACTGAATATTTATATTCCTAACAATCTCCCCCTAAGGGAGGTCACCCCGATAACAATGTTCTTAAATCAAGCACTCTTTTCATGAACCTTAACTTTGTAGCTCGTATACATTGATTCTTCAGTCATTAGTAATCTTTGTGCCTTCAGCAGTGGACTTGTGACGACTTCTCCTTGTCTTGGATGATTTTGATCATTCTTCAAAAGTATCATCCAACGTGTATCTTCAAGTCATCTTTTGTCCGTATGTCTCCATGTGATGATGTATTCTTTGAGCCGACATGCTCACACTATTTGGAGTCATGATCTTTAGCATCAGAGTTTGCAGAAGCCGTGTTAAATGTCTTTTAGGTTGATCATGACTTTGTTGAGTTACAATGATGATGTAGTGTGAACATGTGATAGAGGATTGGCATCTTTTCTGCAACCAGCTACAACAGCAACCAGCTACAACATTCCACAGCTACAATCGCCAGAAGTTCCTGCATACGACAGTTAGCAACAAATCGACCGGTACTTACAGGTTTGGACTTCGAGATTGTTAACATCATAGTGTGAAAACTTTCTCTAATCCTCACCAAGACCGTTCCTAATCGAAAACCCACAGAGGGCTTTTTAAGATCGAACCGTAGCACATCAACGATTAGGTGAGTCGCTGGAGATCACTCCACGACTGTAGACCGTTTGAAACCGCCGTGATCATTAAGCGTAATCCACAAGGAATTACCGAAGTGACCTGCTTTCAGGGCTGTTTGATGTTGACCCTGGCAGGAATTTCCATTCAATCATTGAGAATTACATTTGTAAATTCTCTCATAAATGTTCTGGCAGATTGCTAAGATCTGCGTAGGACTCATAAGTTTACAACTGGTGTCCTTAATGTTGAACAACTAGTGTAGAGATAATTTGTGTTCCTATGAGATCTTATGATGAATCTCGTGGCTCTAGACTCTATAGTGCGCTTTGATTTAGTGAGCGGAGGCTGGAGAGGACTGCCACCTTTTCAATATCATCTAACTCGGAGTGAGAGAGACGATAGGAATGTATTGAACTTCGTGACAATTGAAACAAGAATCCTTTGAGGGACCTTGAGTGGCTAGGGAGGGTTGTGCAGCGTATCACTGGGTCCATGATACTTTGTCTTCAATGCCAGCAATCAACTAAGTGATTCTGACAGCATATGAATTGACCCGATTTCTGCCTAAGTTGTAAGGAGGGCTTCTTTCTTTTCACCCTTTATCTTTACAATTCTTTTTCATTCTTCAACCCCTTCAGTGCTTACCAAGAATTCATTACTAGAACCTTGTTGGGTTTTTTCCAGTTCTAGCTCCATCTCAGTCTGCACTCTTCCCTGATTCACTTTTCTCCTTTTTTAATCATACCTAAGGACTTCTACACTATCTAGTGGATTGTCCCTGGGTAGATACCTCCGGCTCTGGCGGGATCGTGGGAACTTGAATCTAACCTTACCATCCTTATAACTCCATGCATTAAATTAAATGGTCGGTCTTTGGTGTTCTTCCACAATTGCCAAACCAAATCTTTGAAAAATCTCTCAAAGTGCTCACGATTCTGAAACACATTTTTGTAAACACTTGAGAGTTTTATATTTTTCAAATGCTCCCCCTCAACATGTGCTCGATTGATTGTTTTATAAATTTGCACATGTTAGGTAGAGCTCGCACTTTTTGAATTGATCAACTTTCAGTGAACATGACCGATTCGAGACACGCTTACATCACTGGTTAGACCAGCTTGAAATTATTACCCGGCCTGGTCAAGTCCACAGAAAGTTTCTCGAAACGGTACACTCTACTCAGACACATCCTTTTCGAGACACGCTTACATCACTGGTTGGACCAGCTTGAAATTATTACCCGGCCAGGATATGTCCTTTCGATCAATGACAGTATATGTTTCATCAATTCATTGGTGAAGTCTGAGCCTTGCTCACGTGAGATGCCCAAATCCTTTATGTTTTGTTAAAAACCATTTGCTCCCCCTCAATATGTGAATCGATATACGAAAGATTTTAGCACATATGGAAGAGCTTGCTTTTATGACCAAAACATTTTGCTCCCCCTCAATATGTGCATTGATATACAAAGCAGTTTAGCACATACGGGAGAGCTTACATTAACTTCCAAATCATCACATTTTATCAGAATTTCATATTTAAATCACATTCTCTCCCCCGATCAAAAATTTCAAACCATTTGAGATTTGTGATCCCAAGTGATTTAAATAAGTTTAGAAAATTTGGGAGAAAATGTGGTCAGGTTTAAATGTATTCTGATTTAGGAGCATACTATGCTCCCCCTGAAACAACGAGAGAGTGTCACTGCTGATGTTGCACAAATTTGGCAAGGTGTCAAAAATTTGAACAAATATGCTCCCCCTCAATTAATGACCCATTTTCCATTTAAAGAGCTGTAGTCATTCAATTGAGCGACGGGTATTTGTGAAAATTTAATTCAATTTACCACCTTGTGTAACATCAAGACTCTCTTGAAGAATCAAACAAGATAAAGAGTCTGATGTAAAGAAGACTTCTCTTCTTATACACGAAATGACGCACTGAAACGTACATCAAGTCGGTGAAACATGGATATGAAGTAATCCATGCCCAGGTGAACATCACCCAGTTGGAGGAACAGCCGTCTTTTTGGCGACGTGCTTTCCCCAGAGTGTATCGCGGGTTGCAGTATGAAGTAACTGCAAGCCATTAAGACATGTTTTAATTGATTAGTATAACTTCTGCTCGAGCTTCATTTAAAGATCCGTGTCATTGTTGAATGACATTTCTAGATCCGTAAATGTTATCGATAAACAGAAGACATGCCTAGGTAGGACTATTTTTGGTATTTTCTGATTTTTCGATTTTTTTTTTTTTTTTTTTTTTTAAATATATACAAATATATACAAGGATATGAGAATATAACCCTTTACTCCTCCTTTTCCTCCTGAAGACACTTGAGAGTTTCTGGAGATAAGCTCTTCATTCCCAGACGCGGGAGAATAAACTGAAACCTTTCTCTTGGAAGAGCCTTAGTGAAGATGTCTGCTAGCTGAAACTCTGTCCTCACAAAATACAGCTCCACGATTCCCTTCTCAACCTGTTCCCTGATGAAGTGATGCCTGATGTCGATGTGCTTTGACCTGGAGTGCTGAACATTGTTGCAACAAAGTGCAATAGCGCTTTTGTTGTCACAATATAGAGGAATTTTGTTGTATGAGAATCCATAGTCTGATAGTTGTGATCGCATCCATAGAATTTGTGCACAACAAGCCGACATAGCAATGTATTCCGCTTCAGTAGAAGATATGGATGTGCTCATTTGCTTCTTCGAAGACCAACTAACCAACTTTTCCCCTAAAAACTGAGCTCCTCCTGAAGTACTTCGACGAGTGTCCTGACACCCCGCATGATCTGCATCAGCATAAGCCGTTAACTCCATGGCTGTGTCCTTAGGGTACGAGAGACCCATATGAACTGTTCCTTGAAGATATCTGAAAACCCTTTTTACTGCTTCTAGATGCTTTTTGGTAGGTTTGGATTGATATCGCGCACACATGCATACAGCAAATAGAAGGTCTGGCCTGCTTGCAGTAATGTACATTAAGGATCCAATCATGCTTCTGTACTTCGTTTGATCGACTGGGATCCCTGAAGGGTCTTCATCTAGCTTAGATCTATCAATCATGGGAGTATCAACTGGCTCACTTGAATCGAATCCAAACTTTTTCAAGATCTCATATGCATATTTGGACTGATTGATGAAAATGCCTCCGGGACTTTGAGATACTTGTAATCCTAGGAAGAATGACATTTGTCCCATCATTGACATTTGGAACTTGGAGCTCATCTCATTTGAAAATCTATCACATTCACTAGGGTCAGATGAAGCAAATATGATGTCATCTACATAAATCTGAACAAGTAGTAGATGTTTGTTTGTCTTCCTGGTGAATAATGTTGGATCAACTACACCCTTTGAGAATCCATGATCTAGAAGAAACTTGGACAATGTATCATACCATGCTCTAGGTGCCTGCTTCAACCCGTAAAGAGCCTTCTTCAAGCGATAAACATGCGTAGGATGTTCAGCGTCCACAAATCCTTCAGGTTGGCTCACGTAGACTTCTTCCTTTAAGTCCCCATTCAGGAAAGCTGTTTTGACATCCATCTGGTAGACTATCATATTAAGACTTGCAGCATTAGCCAGGAAGATTCTAATAGCTTCAATTCTAGCAACTGGAGCAAATAATTCTTCAAAATCAATGCCCTCTTCTTGTATGTATCCTTTAGCAACTAGACGTGCCTTGTTCTTTAAAACATCCCCATGCTCATCAAGTTTTACCTTGAAGATCCACTTGAGAGCAATAATCATAGCACACTCTGGAGGAGGTACTAGTTCCCATACTTCAAGTCGATCAAATTCATGAATTTCGTCTTGCATGGCCTCGAACCAACAGTCTTTGGTCATTGCATCTTTGACATCTTTTGGTTCGACTTTAGACAATACAGAATTGAAGAAACACCACAATGCATCTGTTGCCAGTTGTTTACGAGTGGATACAGGACGAGAAGGATTGCCGATAATGTTGTCAATTGGGTGATCGTTGGTCCATTTTCTGAGATGGTCATGAGGTTGAGGGTTTTAAATTGATGTTGCCATGCTGTGTTCTTCGTGAGAGGACATGTCTGATGAGGGTTAAGGAGCAAATATGTTCTCAAAAGGAACATCATCGATAGGAGCAAAAGGATTAACTTCCAAAGAATGATCAACTGCAGATTCTTGTTGCACCGGAGAGGATTGAGTATTTGATGTTGTGGGTGATTGACTTGCAGCAGGAGCATTGAAACTGATTGAGACTGAAGCTGGATGGTTTTCTGAGCCTTGTGGGACTTGAACATCTGCAGCATCAGGTGCAGCTACTGCATTTGTGATTGTTTCATTTGTTGGCTCAAAGTATTCGTCAAACATAGGATCAAATAGCTTCTTCAACTCCTCACTTGTTGGTGGAACGAAAGACTCTGCAGGCGTGTGATTCTGTACAAGCCCTGAACTAATTGGTCCAGGTGTCAAAAGTTTAAGATCGGGTCCAGAACTGGTTTGTCCTGAAACGGTTTGCTCACTTAGCTCGTCGAACGTGACATGGATGGTTTCCATGATTTGTCGGGTTCTCTGGTTGTAGATTCTGTACCCTCTACGGTCTGGTGCGTATCCAACAAAAATACCTACATCAGCTTTAGCTTTTAACTTTCCCAAGTCTTGACTATCATTAGTTGGATAGCAAAGAGCACCAAACACACGAAGAAATGATAAATCTGGCTGCTTGTTGTGAATTAACTCATAGGGAGTCTTCTCATGAATGGGATGAATCAGAGATCGGTTTTGGGTGTAGCATGCAGTTGCAATGGCCTCTGCCTAGAGAAACATCGGTGCCTTTGAAAATATAAGCATGGTTCTTGCAGCTTCTACTAGAGTACGGTTTCGCCGTTCAACGACTCCGTTCTGCTGAGGAGTGCGAGGTATACTTTTCTGATGTGTGATGCCAATATTTTCATAAAAGTTTCTGAGTTGTTGATTGACAAACTCAGTTCCATTATCAGTGCGGATGATTCTGACAGTCTTGTTAAGCCTTACTTGCAGCTGTTTAATCAGCTTAATGATCACCTCTGGAGTCTCATCCTTGGTTCTCAAAAACTTTACCCATGTGAACCGAGAGAAATCATCTACTATCACCAGAATATATTTCTTTCCATTTATGCTTTGTACTCTCATTGGACCGCATAGATCCATGTGGAGGGTATGAAGAACTTCCAAGTTGGTGTTGACGGTTTTGGGTTTGTGAGTTTGTTTCTTGCTTTTGCCCAGTTGACATGCAGAACAGAGATGATCTTTTTCATATTTTAATCTGGGCATTCCTCTAACAAGATCTTTGCGGGAAAGATCATTGATGGTACCGAAGTTCAGGTGGTTCAAACGACGATGCCACAGCCATGATTTTGTTTTAGAGGCTTTTGAAAGCAAGCATATGGGAGAGGACTTCAACATTTCTTCAATTGATATGGTGTATAGATTCGTACCCCGACTACCCTTGAGAAGATCTATACCATCCAATTCTCTGACGAAACATGTGTGTTTTCTGAAAGCCACTTCCAGATCAGCATCACAAAATTGACCCACAGAAAACAAATTGTGCCCTAATCCTTCCACATAGTAAACCCGTGAGATCACGCTGTTACCAAACACATAATCTCCATAACCCATAATCGCACCAAAGTGGTCATTCCCGAATCTAACTGTCCCGATAAACTTTTTCATAAAGTTCTTGAGCCGTGAGCGATCCCAGTCATATGTTTTGAGCAGCCTGAGTCCAAATACCAAAGAACGATTTGTACGACCTGCATTTGAAATCAGACAACAGTGGATAACTGAAATATGTGGATCCCCACTGAAATTTGGGGTCCATTTGGTTAGCACACACAAGTTCTGGAGCATTAGTCTTTTCTATTATTGATGCCTCTACAGTGGGAACTACTCTAGAGTTATCAAGGGACCTATTAGAAGAGCTATGTGTTCCTAATGGAAAGATTCGACCCGTTGGTCTCCATTCTTTAATCTTCACAATTTTATGTTTATTCAACTTAGGCAATGGATTCTTGTTTCCTAAACTGAATTTCCTTCCAGTGGGTCTCCATTGATACCCAACCTTAGTGAAGATTTTTCCTGTGGCTTTCCATCTTTTCACATTACTTTCAGTTTTCCTAACATGCATGATACGGGGTGATACATGAGATATCAGAGACGACACAACACATTCATCATGATTAACAGAAATTAAGCATTTGTCACATGTTTTACAGACCATTTTAGAATTCGAATTAATTACAGTACTTTTGATACTAGAATCAACACGATTCCATCTAGTCGTTACAAACTTATTGTTCCTAGGTTGGACTTCTACTCTTTTCTTGTGATCACTTTTAGCCGACGCAGTCCTATCATTCCTTGCATTGCCTTTAGGCTTTGACCCGCTAGCTTGGGTGTCACTTCTTACTCCTGTAGAAGCAATGATGGGAACATTAGTTTGCTTCACTAACACATGCTTTCCTGATAATGATGTGCTAGGTTCTGATGTTCTTGGTGGTAAATCAAAGGACACATGCTTGTTCTTAATAGTGGACGATGAGGCACTTAAGCTATCCTTTTGGTAACTGGACCTAGGACCCGAGCTAATAGCATATTCTAGCTGTTCCTGGATCCTTTTTGTGAGAACACATGCATAACCTATTGCCTTATCATGTGGTTTTCCTATTTTGTCCTCTTCTACAACCTCTCGAAGAGTATCAAGACCATCCCTAAGGTGACTGAGATAGGTCTGATAGACAGGTCTGTTATTTCTTATGGGAAATGGAATAGGCCCCACATCAACATCATATATTTTACAAGCAGAAACCTTTGATGAAACACAATTACAAGATGTACATGGCATTTTACCTTTCACATGAGTCTTCAGATTCTCGATTTCATTTAACAAAGAAGTTATCCTTTCATTATGACTATTTCTTGTAACTTTAACTGAGTCATATAACTCTTTGTAATGTTGTTTAATCTTGGAATTTTCTTCTCGAAAACACTCATTTTCATGACGTAATTTGTTTATGGTGTCTTGATATTGAAAATTCTGAGAATCTGACGACGACGGTTTATTGGTGCCATAAACATCACACTTGTTTGACTTCAATTGGGCAATTTGAGCCCTCAACAGACGAATCGTGTTGGTGTGAGCTTGAATTTTCTCATCCCGTTTGCTTAATTCAAAATATGTATCAAACTCAGGAGCATCCGAAGATGTCTTGGCATTTGATAGTTTACATCTTTCTTCTAAGTGTTGATATTTTAATTGTAAATTAAGATGTTCAACCTCTAGTTTAGAAAAACGTTTGACCATGTCATCATGGTCATCATTTTGAATTTTTTCAAGCAGTTTCAAATTCTCCCCCTCAAGCTCCACAACACGATTCTGAGTAACATTCAAAGCCATAGCATACTCATGATATTGACAAGCAGATAATGCAGAATCAGTTGCAGTAAAAAATACATCTTGTGCAATACATCTAGCAATCAAATTATCATAATTGATGAGCATGTTTTTCCTTTCAATTTTGCGGCTCTTACGTTCTATTGCATATTCATTCACCTCATTTTCCATATCTTTAAACACTACTTTCATTTCTTTTATTTCTGTATTGAGAGCAGTTTCCAGCCCTTCAAAATGTTCTTTGAGTAGTTTAAAGAATGGCATAACCTCAGTTAAGTAAGACCTTTTTGCATGTTCAAAACACCTTTCCCCCTCAGTAATGCCGGTTGGTGTGATTCTCTTCTTACATGTTTTATCAAAATCAGCAAACAGTTGCCAAAGCACATATAAGCTAATAAAGGTTTTGCATTCAGTGGGAAGAGACAACGGCACCAAATTCCTAGGTGTATTGGGAGGATACACCGTTATGGACGCAACTTTTCTAATGAGAGGGGTGTTGGCCTTAAGTTTTTCTTCCTTAAGTTTTTCATTATCTTGTTTCCAGAATATCTGTTCAGGTGTTAACTTCTTTTGAGGAGCAAACACAGCCAAACGATTTTCCTCACTATAGTCATGGGGCTTGATTATTATTCGTCTGGCTATGCACTCGGGATCCCTCATTTTCTCATTCATTCTTTCCCTTGTCATGATTAGGCATAAACATCACATTAGAATCATTTAATGCAGGTTGGGCTATCTTAGCAATCTCATGAATAGCTAATTTAGATCTACCTACATTGCTTTCACTATGCTTGTCACTTAACTTTCTGTGCTTATACATCATTTGGGCAGTCTGTCTGGTTTGGTCTTGTGTGTACAACTTATCCTCAAGCTTATTTTTTAAGGTTTTGAGCCTAGAGAAATCATTTAAGAGTTCCTTTTCTTTTTCTTTGAATTCTAGCTTAAGTGTAGTTATACACTTTTGTACTTCCTGTTTCTGTTTGACAGACTGTTCTAGCTGGCTTTTCAAAGAATTCAACTCTTGTTTTAATGTTTCTTCTCTTACTCTAGATTCTTTAATAAGTGTACTCATTTTACCTTCTAATTTCTGCTCACGTTCATTAAGCTCAAACTTAGCACGCTGTTCATACATAGCTACTTGTTCTTTATAGATGTTTAGTCTAGTGATCAAGTTATTATCAGGTGCAAGAACTGTACTTTTATGAGTGCATGCATTATCTATTTCACGTGTAATATCTACGGCACACAAGTCATCAACAACACAAGTATCATTTACAACAGAAGGTTCAGCATTTTGTACATCAGGCACATTTTTCTGACTCAAGTATTGTTCATATGGAATCATATTGCTATTATCCATGTCAACATTATTTGAGTCAGAGACCATTGCCTGTTGTACTTCGATGGGAAACTTTTGTTTATCAACTATTTCATATGTGTCGTATAATCTTAGTACCTCAGATATCACAGAAGCATTTGAAGAACCAGCTTGTTGAGATGGAGATGCCAAGGACGACAAATTGGCCATGAAGATAGTTTGAGCAGTTGGTTCTTCATCCACATCAGAGTCAAATGCATCACAATCATCAGCTTGGAAGACATTAGGATCATTGAGTACCATATCTTGGACTGGTTGCTCATCCACATCAGCATCAAAAGTGTTACCCCCATCACCAGCCAGAAACAACAATTCTTCCTCATCCAATACTGCTCCATTCTCTTGAGCCTGCATCAACAGCATTTTGTCCTTGAAGTAGTCTGAGTTCTGAGGTCGTTTTGGTTGATTGCAGTTTCTTGCAATATGCCCCAGACCTCCACAATTATAGCACTTGATCTGTTTCCCTTGCCCCTGGTTGGCATTCCCAGCCCTGTTCTGCATAATACCTCGACCCATGTTTCTGCCAGCTCTCCCTTGCACATTTTGAACCACAATTTTTCCATCCTCCACCGTTGCAAGATTTCGCGGGTTGGATGAATTTCTTAACTGATTGTTGGTCTGAGGGAGAGAAGCTTTGAACTGTTGCACAAGTAAAGATACTTGATTGGTGAGGTTATCAAGCATTTTATCAGTCTGAGTATAGCCTGAGTCAAGTTGAGGACTCATAGCAGATGATGGTTGAAAGTTTGGTGCAGCAGTTGCCATGAATGCTAGTGGATCATTGAAGGTGGATGGATTCAACTTCTCTCTTAACACCCAATCAAAGACAGCATGCTTCTCATGTTGTTGAAGATAGGCATACCGCTGTTCATAGTTGGTATCCCTCAGACCTTTGTTGAGTTTGACAGCAGTCACAAATCTGTCCCATTCTGGAGTCATATTGTTCACAAACTTGGAGTTAAGTTGGATGTTGGGCATTGTCATTCTAATTATCCTCATGTCATTAACCAACTTATGGAATCTCACATAGTAGTCTGTAATATTTTCTCCTGGATTCATTTTGAAATGTTCAAACTCATCATACAACTGAGATTCCCTGTCTTCCTTTGTCAGTTCTGACCCAGCCAACAACATCTTCACATTGTCCCATACTGCCTTGGCTTCTGTATTGAAGTTGATGAGTTTGTAGACATCCTTTGGAAGACCTTGAATGATGATATTTGAGGCTCTAATGTCAGCATCGTACCTCTTCTTTTCCTCTTCAGTAAGATCATTGTACGTGCGAGGTCTGTCAATACCAAGTGTGACTGTGCCATCTTCACCAGTAGTCACAGCATCTCTGGTAGTACCCATCTGAAATGGTCCTTCATCAATGGACTTAAGGATGTTTGCCCCATTATCTTTTCCCAAGCAATAAAGCCGTATTCTTTGTGCCCATGACTCATAGTCTGTCCTATCAAGCATAGGTGGACGGGTATCGGACCCAGCTGCTTGAATATCATCGGAAGGTGTGCTCGCCATTGAGTTGAAAGTATCTTCAGAACCGCTAATGTGCAATTCAAAAGCAAACCGCTATCCTTCTAGACAAACCGCTAATAACAAACCGCTAATAGCAAGCCGCTAAAACTAAGTACCAAACCTCTAGCACAAGTCAAACCGCTAAAGTAAACCGCTGAAACAGATAACTGAACCGCTAATCTAAACCGCTGAAATACAGAAGTATTAAGCCGCTGAAGGCAGAACCGCTAACAGTTAAACATCTGAAGATTAAACCGCTGAGGATTAAACCGCTTAACGCTAACCCGCTAGAATCTAGCCCGCTGATATTTAACCCGCTGCAACCTAAGCCGCTGGACGACTAACCCGCTGAGATAAAGCCGCTGACCTTTAACCCGCTGATGATTAACCCGCTGAAACTTAAACCGCTGAATGATTAACCCGCTGAGACTAGAGCCACTGAACTTTAACCCGCTGATTTTTAAACCGCTGGATGATTAACCCGCTGAGACTAAAGCCGCTGAACCTTAACCCACTGATACTTAACCCGCTGAAACCAGTAAACCACTGCCACAAATTGACAAACCGTAAACCTCTGCCACAAAACGACAAACCGCTAGTTGACAATTTCTGACAAACCGCTGCCACTAGTTGACAAACTGTCCTTTTTAGTACAGTTTGTCCTTTTCCAGAAACGGATAAACTACAAACCGCTATTAACCAAGCCGCTGAACCTAAACAGCCAACTTAGGTTAAACCGCTGACAAGAAACTTTCACCGAATGGTAAACCGCTGCGATGAAACTTAGTCCGAAGTACAACCCGCTACCCAGAAACTCGTCTGATCTTACACAAACAAGTCACAAACACTGTTGTAACTTATCAAGAACGATCTAAAACACTTTTTTGAACATAAAAGTACAAATCTTACACTACTTTAACCACAAAACAAGATCAAACAAGGGTTTTTTCTTTCTTATTAGTTCGAACCAAAAAAGCACACAAAAACCAAACACAAATCTGAATATGCACTACATGAATCTAACCATGGCTCTTGATACCAATTGTAGGATATTCAGGAACGATTAAACACAAGATTGGATGGTTATATGGATCGAACTAGTGAGAAGCTAGAGAGAGAATGGAAGGTGGAACCTTTAGAGAGATAAACCAAAAAAGAAAATGAATAGAATGCTTGCAAAGGTCCAACCCTCTCCACATGAGGAGAGGGGTATTTATAGTTACATGCATAGCCTACTTACTTTGTCCCTAGTGGACTGTGGAGCGAGCTGATAGAGGGTAAAGACCCGACTCACTCCACAATATTAATTAACTACTTTAGTACTAATATTACTTGTTAAACTACGAGCTATTTAATACACGAGAGTGCTCGGGGTGACCGAGTCTTCAACTGAATATTTATATTCCTAACCGTATTTTCTAGTTATAACCAGGGAAAGGCAGGAGACGCTGGCAAAAGGATCAAAGAAATCCCGGAGGAGCCTCCGAAAGCCATTCTAAGTTGTACAGATGCCGAAGAACGCATTGTGGTAAATGAGCTCTATCCACAACAAACGATGGTAATCGGAAACCAACTCCCTGCCAACTTCAAGTCAGATCTGGAAAAGCTACTCAAAGCCAAGAAAGATGTCTTGGCATGGTCGTACTCAGACATGACAGGGGTCCCCAGGACTCTTATGATCAATGGCAAGCCCTTCGGCATGGAGCATAAGCTTAATGAGTTTAAACACATTGAACCAATTAAGCAAAAAAGACGAAGCCTAGTGATTGTACAATAATTTGTACGACCAGGCCTTCGATGGTGATCAAAGGATATATGGGGTGTTGAGGTTGTGCCAAGCTTGTTCTTAACCTGAAATAAGAAATACTAAAACACTACGTTAAGTGATTGCACAGAGGTTGGACCCTGCGAACCACCTCCGGCGTGCAAATAAGTATGTGTTATGATAAGTTGGTAGTAAATTGAGAGAGTTGAGTTAGCATACCATTGTTCTTTCCCGTCTAAGCTATTTATAGGGGAGGAAATGTTTTATGCCAATGAAATGTTTAAGGAGATTGACCTGGGCCTTCGAAGAGAAGGCTTCGTACTGGTTCGAAGGGGAGTCCTTCGACCTGTTCGGAGGGTACATCATCAAGCTCCCCAGTCGAAAGTGTTATATACGTACGAGTATATATTGCTTAAGACTCAAAAAATTAGCATACACCCTACCCTCTTTGTCAAAAAATTGAACAAATAATTGCCAACCAAGCCTTCGATGGTGATCAAAGGAATAATGGGGTGTTGAGATTGCGCCAAGCTTGTTCTTAACCTGAAAATAAGAAATACGAAGATACTACGTTAAGTGATTGCGCAGGGGTTGGACCCTGCGAACCACCTCCGGCGTGCGAGTAAGTATGTGTAATGGTAATGTAGGTCATAAATTTAGAGAGTGAAGTTAACTTACTTAGTTTTGGCCCGACTATGCTATTTATAGGGGAGAAATAGGACATAGTGGGCGGTTGCACATAGTTCGGAGATCATGGGGGCGTCCAATGGAAAGTGGTAACCGCTAGGGCTTTGTAGCCCACGATCTCTGTTTTGGCGGGAAAGCCAAGGGATAGAGGAGACGTGGGTTTGACCAGGTCAGGATGGTCCTTCGTGCTAGTCCCTTCGTCAGGAATACCCCGAAGGGCTTAGGGCTTCGATTGGCGGATTCCCACATGGTAACCAGTTCGCAGGCGAATGGTTTTACGCCAATGAAACGTATTAGAAGGTTAACCTGGGCCTCCGAAGGGAGGGCTTTCTACAGGCTCGAAGGGGAGTCCTTCGACCCGTTAGGAGGGTACATCATCAAGCCCCCCAGTCGAAAGTGATATATACGTACGAGTATAAATTGCATTCGACTCAGAAAACATGCATTACACCTATTAAATTATACTCTCGAGTGAAAATAAATAACTAACCAAACCGCGCATTTAATGCGGGCTAATAATTATCTTCCCACTTGGGCTGTAAATTCAAACGGCTTACTTAATCGGTTTTAGCAAACATCACTTCAAAATTTAAATGCCAAGTTAAGATCCGTAAGATCTTCAAAGTTAGGTGTACACGTGTGCGCTTGGGATCAAAATCATCTGGGTACATAAACCCAAAATAATCAAACCCTAGCTCATTTTACCTCTGCCTAAAATATACACATTGCTCTGCAATCTTGTGCTTCCATTGGAACCAAAAGGTAAAATTCTGCCATTTTTCTTTGCTCTCCTTACTGTATTTATGAGTATGGCTGCAAAACGAATAATTAAAGAACAAACTTGCACCTTGTCGAAACAAGCATTGTCTGATTTTCTGAATGATTATCCCATACCTTCTGAACATAAAATCATGCTTCCCAGTAAAAAGCACATTATTTTTGATGCTCCAAAAGGGTTTGTAGGCTTATATGTGCATGCATTTACGCAATCAAACTTTAGGATTCCCATCCACCCTCTTATTTTGGATTTTTTGCAATATTACAAAGTGCACATTTCAAGGTTTAATCCATTCGGTTTAGCCAAGTTGACAACCTATATTGTAATGTGCAAAGCGTATGGTTTTGAGCCCTCATTGACTGTGCTTAGAGGCTTTGTTAATCTCTACCCTGGTGGAGATTGGGTAACTATTGCAAAAAGGAGTGACCATGATGTCCCACACCTATTGACTAAACCTTTTTCGAATATTCAAAATTGGAAAGGTCAATTTTTTTATATTGAGAGCACCATTGATGAACTCAAATAAGTACATTTTATTACTATCATTTATCCTATTAATTTAACTTGTTTTACTATATTATGTATGAGGATTGATATCTAATCGTTTACTTTTGTAATTCTCAGGTAAAAACAAGCATTTGGTGAAACTTAGTGATTTTGGACTGATTATGGAGCAAAACATGCAAGAAGTTAAGAGTCTACTGAAATGAAGAAGATCAAGACTAATCTGCTCCAGATGCGCCGCATCTCACTCATTACATACGGCGCATCTCTATCAAGATTCCACCAGATACGATCCAAGATACAAGAGGACATGCGCCGCATCTAATCATGGAGTTACGCCGCATCTTCTGGCGGTGTACGAATATTCCTGAATATTATAATCTTGGACCCCACGCGAAGTTAAGTCAATGCGCCGCATCTACTTACTAGATGCGCCGCATCTTCCCTCAGACAGAAACTATAAATACCCCAAGACCAGACGAATTTCGAGAGCAACTATATTAGATTCGAAGACCGAAGCAGCAGAACCCTAAGACGAATTCAGTCAAGGAGGCAGCACAAGACACACCAAACGAAGATACAAGAGCTGTAAGAAGGTGCTGCATGTGTTTAATTCATTAAGTAGTTTTGTTTTATTGTGTTAGCAAACTTTAATTCATCAGGATTGGTGGCTTGTGTAATGTGACAACGAAAGATTGCACTCCCTTTAATACTTGCTTTCCCATCAATTAAAGTTTATATGTTGATGTCTTTGGTTACTACTTATTAGTGCATTGATAACCTCTGTGTTTATTAGTGGCTTGCGGGCATTTGACTGCGGAAAATAATGTGGCTCCCACGGTTATTACTAAATTGATCACTTAGGAATAACTTTTAGACATAAGTAATCATTAAGGGTTTACTCGCCGATAAGAATAGGACCAACGAGAAAGGGTTAACTACATACACTTCATATAAAGCTATCAATAAAACAAGTGACAATCTACTTAATCATAAGGACAGCCCTCTTATTGTCTCGAGTATTTATCTGTGTACGTGTGTGCTACTTGCTGATTCGTGCCTATTGGTTTATTTTATTATTTAATTGCAAACAAATCGTGCCAGTCTCTCAGGCTGAAACCCCCTTGCGTTAGGATATTAAAATACTGATTAGAATAACGAGATAATACGTTCCATTCTTAGTGATCGACACTCTACTTACCATTATATTCATACTGACCGGGTACACTGCTCGTTAAGTGTGTGTGTTATTGATAAGTCGGCTAAATATAAATTTAAAACTTGAGTAGGCATTAAAACTGCTAAACCGCAACGACACATCACGCGCATCAAGTTTTTATACCCTCCGAGTACCCTGAGTTGTTGGCCGAAGGGAATAGGTTTGATGAGAAGCGATACAATGACCCATTACCTTATGAGGTGAGAAGTGACCTTATGTACCAACGTCTTGCACGTCATCCAGTGGACGTACAAACGTTTCCTGAGCCCATCTTATTCATGGCTGGCATTGCTAAAAGTTGGGAAGAGTCTCCATTGCTTCCTGAAATAATTTATGAAGGAAAAAGTATGTATAATTTCTTATTTCATAAATAAATAACTTACCTGCTGATATTCATCTCTTTTCCTTTGTCTGTGCAGAAATGGCTTTCCGTAATTTCGTTGTGGCCGGAGGTGCTAAGGAAGTTAGCTTTTTGCCAAGGGATCCTCAGGACACGAGTTACGGAGTAGGATCTCCATCCATCTCTGTTAATAATAATGATGTTGATGTCTCTCCACCCAAGCCTCTTGCTGTGCTCCCCCCAACGAAACCCCTTGGTACTGAGAAAGCCCCCCAGCTAGTGGAGGATGTTGGTGACTCTGATGATACCCCTTCCGGAAGTGATCAGCTCAGGATTGTAGGGTCTTCCGGTATTGCTGATAGAGTTCGGACTAGAAAAGGTACTAGTGCAAAGGCTGCAAAGGCTGCCCCCAAGAGGAAATTGAACATTCCTACTCCTACTTCCAGAACCACCAAGCAGAAAACAGAGAAGTCTCGTGGGAAAACCATTATGTATGCTCCAGAGGGAATGGTTGATGAAGATGACATCTCAGGTAAGTGAAAGTTCCTCAAGTCTTCCTTCCTTTCCGTAATATTGCGTATTTGGCTTATATCACTTTCTTCTTCTTTCTTTCTTTCTTTTTTTTTTTTTTTTTTTTTTTTTTTTTTTTTTTTTTTAGGTTTGCCAGATACGAAGGAACTGCCCAACGCTCTCTCCTGCCGCTTGCTTGTTGAGAATGTCACTCCTGCCTCATGGAGGAGTAAAATGAATGAGATGTCCATTGAGAAACTTTGCGATCTCAACGACAAAAGTTATATCCGGCAAGCAATGCTGGATAGCCACCTTAGCTTTCGCACCCGGGGGTTACTTAACAAAGTCAAGGAAGCGAAGGAGGAGGTTGCTGCTGTTGTTGCCAGGGAGAAAGAAAGGGAGAAAAATTATGCTGAGTTGGAGAAGAGGTGTGACGAAGCCATGGAGGACTTTGATAAACATCCACGGTATGAGGCTCTTCGAGATAAGATTGATGGTCTTGAGAAACAGCTTAAAGAATCGCAGGCTGAGTGTGGTAGGCTAAAACTGGAGGAAGCGAAGGTTGTTGGTTATGAAAACCAGGTGAGTGCCCTGGAGTCTAAGTGTACTGGGTTGGAGACTGAGAGGGCCAGGCTAGTGGAGCTGGATGCTAAGCGTTGTCAAGAGGTTGATAGGTTGAAGCTCGAATGTCAAAATTTGAGAAAAGATAGGGCTGAGGTTGTATCAAAGGTTGTTCCCTACGTTGCTATGGAATTATATCATAGCGATGAGGTGGGAGAGGTTGTGGGTAAGCTAGTGAATGCAGCCATATTTCACGGCAAATGCACAACTTTAGAGGAGATTGCTGAAACCAAGAAACCAGTTGTGCTTTCGGAGGTGCCATACTATCGTCCGAATTCCGTTCGTGAGTATGATGAAGCTGGTAATGCGTTCACCACGGCAGTGTACCCCTTTCTTGCCGAAGCAACCAAAGATCCCTCAGCCTCCATCGAAGATCTCCTTTCTAAAAAACCCAAGAGCATACAGCCTCCGTCTCCAACTAAAAGAACTCTGTCTGAGAAACCCAAGTCTGCGACTCATCTGGAAGACCCGAACTTTTCTATCAACAAGTGAAGGCTGCCCTGTTGGCAGTAATTTAGTCTGTAAGGGTGGCGTGTACCCTTTAAAACAATTTGGTTATGTTTGAAGGCTGGTGCCTTTGTTTAAGACAATTTATCATGCTTTTATCAGGCGTGTGCCTGTTGGAATAGTTTGTCTGGGCTTCGTCCCATAACTTTAGACAATTATCTCTTTTGATGATAGCTACGCCTGTGCGTAGCCTTTATGAATCTTAATTTGGAGGAATACTCTCCTTTTTTGATGCCATGCTTATCTTCTCTTACGCTCACTACAAGAACGTAAACATACAACCTAAGGTTATAACCTTATTGTGTGTATTTTGGACCAAGATTTTATGCAATCGTATAATTTGACTGCGACAGAGGGTCGCGACCCACTCCGTCTTTATCCTTAAGTTACAGAGGGCTTTTAATACCCTAAGACTTCATAGGAAAGTTAATGTGAATTGTAATGGATGTTAATGTTATACAAGACGTGTGCCTTGCTTCATCCTTCGACATTGAAACTTGTAAAGTACTTGGCTGAACAAATCTATGTTGTATAAAACGAAACAAGAGATTTTGAGGGAAACATGTTATATCATTAAGTGGGTAGGGAGGATTACATCATTTGAAGAAATGAACACTAGACACCTACCATTAATGCTTCTTTCCCATGTGAGAAGACTGCGTTACATGAAATTGAAAACAACTAAGTGCTTTTTAAAGAAAGTTAAGTTCTTATATGTAAGACTTACGAGAGTTGGCGTCATGTCCAAACTTGTTCAAGACATTTTTTGCTTCTGCCCTTCGAGCTTCCATGTCTCTTTGCCACATTAATTCTTCTTTGACGCTAGGCTCTTTCACTTGGTTTTGTTAGCTTTTATTCGAAGGACAACTTCCTATATGCCCTCAAGGCTTTGGGAAGTTTGTCTATCCACTTATGCTGATATTGTCCTAGCTTCGTCTCGATTTCGGTGACAATATCCTTGTCAACACAAACGAACCTTTGCTTCACATTCAGGCTTTTGCAGAAAGAAGGGAACACTCCTTCGGCAAAGTGTGGCCCTTCGTAAGAGGTGATAACTTGTGGGATTCCAAATCTGAAAATTATGTGTTCCCACATGAATTCTTCCACATCTTTTCCTTTTGTTGATGCCAACGGCTTGGCCTCAACCCATTTGGTGAAATGATCGATGGCTATGACCAAGAATTGTACCCCTCCGGGAGCTAATGGTAGGGGTCCGATTATGCTGACTCCCCATTGACCGAAAGGCCTTACTGTTATGCTAGATGTCGCATCATACTCTAAGGGTATCCGGGCTTTGGAGTATGTCTGGCATACCATGCATGTTCTGATTGCTTCCCTTGCGTCTTCTAGTACGGATGGCCAGTAATAACCCCATTTTGTTACCTTCGAGGCGATGGCCCTAGGGCTTGTGTGTCTTCCACAGAATTCTTCATGAGCATTGTAGAGAATGTTCGAAGCCTGTTTTAATTCGACACAACGAAGCCAAGGAGATGAAAGATGCCTTTTGTAGAGATTATTCCCTATGAGCCTGTACTGGGGACTTTTGACTATGATTCTTTGTGCCGACTTTGAATTATCGGGCAAAATGCCGCTTATCAAGTACGTTTCTATTGGTGCTATCCAGCTTGAGCCTTCATCAAATGTTTCACTTCGTGCAATTGACCTGGTGGCCAATACTTCCACTAAAACCTCGCTGGACAGATGAGCGAAAGCAGTCGATGCTAATTTGATTAGGGCCTCCGCCTTTTTGTTTTGGCTCATGTGGACATTTGTCACTTTGTGTCGTTCGAAACCCTGAAGGAGCTTTTTAACTTCATTCAAGTATTCCTTGATTATTGGCTGCCTTGCTTTGTAAGAACCCTTGATTTGACTAGTGACTGAAAGTGAGCCTACGAGGATGGAGAGGTCATGAACCTTCATGCCCTTCGCGAGTCGAAGGCCAGCCAGCAAGGCTTCGTACTCTGCTTCATTCTTTGTGGCCTTGAATTCAAAACGTAGTGCATAACTGTACTCCTTTCCCTCCGGATTAATTAGGATTAAACCTGTTCCGAAACCATCGGAGCTTGAGGCTCCGTCAGTGTATAATTTCCATCCCTCCGTTGTTGTTGGGGGAGTTTGTCCGTTTGGGCTACGTCCGGAAGGTGTTTCGTCGAGGACTTCTGCGGATGCCTGACTCTTGATGGAGCTTGGACTATCACGTCTTTTCAATGATCTTGGAGCTGGTAGGTCAATAGCTGTTTTGAACTTCGATGGGTTGGCTTTGACTCCTTGTTTCGTTGGCTTAGTGGGTTTGAACCCCTTGAGTCGATATTCCTTGTCGCAGAGCTTGTCATCAGTCGTCGGTGCCTGAGGAGATCTGGTGTTCCTACAATGTGTCCCTTCGAAGACTTTCCCCTCGGCTTTTTGTGGCTTCTTCAAGTCTGCTATGGGACTATTTGGAGATCGCTTTTCGCCTTCCACTCTTCGTTTTGCGTGATGCTTTTTTGTGACGATACCTTCTTCGACATCCGCACTTCTGATAACATCATTCGGAGGTTTTTTGGAACCTTCCCTTTTTTCCTTGCTATCCTTCGGGCTGTGCTCAGAAAATACCGTCCCTATTCCGTTGGGTGTGTGAAATTTCACCGCTGCATGTATAGTGGAGACTACTATACCCATCTTTTGCATGGCGGTTCTCCCTATCAACAAGTTGTAAGGAGAGTTAGACCTTACGATAGTAAACATGAGGGTTTCTGTCCTTGCAATCCTGCCTTCTCCGATTGTTATTTCCAGCGGAACTTCTCCTAGAGGCCACGAGCGTTCGCCAGAAAATCCTACTAAAGGCACCTTTGAGTCAACCCTTTGAGACCTGACCGCAGACGAAAGCTTTCGAAAGCAATGTTCATATATGACTTCGCAAGGGCTTCCGCAGTCCATGTAAGCTCCCCTTATTTCTTGGCTAAAGATTAGGACTTTGATAACCACCGGATCATTCGAAGGGATCCTGCCTACGATAGGGGTAAACGTTATTTCCCTTATCTCGTTTATTTCCTGCTCCGGTACTTTCCTTTTCGAAGTGGTTTCGCTTCGACGAATCATTAGTATGGGGGCTTTGGTAGGGTTAGTATCCTTGGCCATTTGAGTGTCAGTCATCTTTTCTTTGCCCTTCTTGATTCCTTTTACTAGGTGCGCCAATTGCCCAGATCTTACAGCCTCTTCAATTTGTTTCTTTAGTTCCCTGCAACTGTTCGTATCATGGCCATTGTCTTCGTGGAAGTGACAGTACTTGCTGGTATCCCTGTTTTTGCCCTTACTTGTCATACGGGGAGGCGCTTCGAAGGCTTTGGCTGCCCTCTCCGTAGCAAGTATTTCCTTTGGAGACTTCGTTAGACTGCTTAACAAGCCATGATTGGGGCCTTTGTTGTACGGAGAGAACCTATCTCTGTTCTTATTCTTGTTCTTGGACCCCTCCCACGAAGAATGCTTCGAAAACTTGTTGTTGCTATCTTTATCTATCGGAGCCCCATTGGTGGACACCTCTTTTACTTCGATCCAAGTATATGTCTTTTCGGTCAACCCCTTGTAAGTTGTCGGAAGGTCAGTGGACAAGAATTCCACCAAACTCCGATTCCGAAGGCCATGTACGAAACCAGAAATACGCTGATCTTCATGAAGACCCAGGATTTGCAAACTCTCATCAGTGTACCTAGTAACGAAGGCCCTGGTGCTTTCGTTATCTTTTTGTTTGATGTTGTGCACCGTTAAATGAGTCCTTGTGAACTTCTTTTGCTGACTGAAGTGTGACCGGAACTTGGCTTTGAGATCATCAAGGTTGACGATGCCACCGGGCTTTTGCCCATTCCACCAAATACGAGCAGAATCCCGTAGGGTGTATGTAAACATGTGACAGGCCACCGGCATAACCCACTTTTGCATCTTGATAGCCCCTTCGAACAAGTGTAAGAAATTGTCCGGATCCCCCTTCCCATCATAAGTCCCGACATGTGAAGGCATTTTTAACCCATCAGGCAATGGGTAATCTTCTATCCATCTAACAAAAGGTGTAGCTGAACCCATAGGGTCTGAATATAGACAATTATAAGGTGGTGCATACATGAGGACAGTATTGTATGGATTGCTGTTTGGGGGCATTCCCATAGGAGTCTGGCCTGGGTAGGACTGATAAGGTGTATTCATGGCAAACGGGTAACTGTTTCCCATGGCGTACGGAGGGTACGCCATAGGATGGCCGAAGGGCATGCTCCCATAATTTTGGGGAAAGCTTTGGTTATTAGGCTGTCCGTTTACTGGAGGATATAAGTTTTGAGGATAAGACTGAGTTTGGAACGAGGGGTACATACCATTGGGAGGAAGATTTCCTCCCATATTAATTGTAGGCGGATTGCCTTCTACGCCTGATGCATGAGAAGGCTGCAACGGAACCCCAGCTTCAGTCCTTCCAAGATGAGCTGCTAGCAAGGGAGGCAAAGTCACCCCCCTTTCTTCCCTAAGCTGGCTCCTACCGTTAGAGCCTTCGGTAACCGCCCCTTCTCTTCTTGTCGGAGCCCTCTCGGGAACTCCTTCGAAACCAACAGACCTTTTGCTTAGCCTTCGAACAATTGGAGATCCAATTCTTAAGGCCGATAAGGTTGGCCCTTGAGTCGGAGGCCTAGGCTCCATCTCCATTTCTTCATCATACTCATCACTCGAGTATTCCAACTCCCTTCGCACCTCAGCATTCCTGACTTGTCTGTTACGAGCCCTTAAAAGGGTTTCCAACACTTCGTGGTTGGCTTCGACAAAGGCTGGGCTAATGACAGGTTCCGGGTTGGCTGATGTCGAAGCATGATTGTTGGTTGTGATTTCTGGGTGAGAACGTGTTGTGAAGGTGGAGGCGGTTATTGGGGGAAGGTTGTTAGGGTCATCGGTTGGTATTGGTGTTAAGGTAGAGAAACCCGGTGGGGGTGTATCTTCTCTTCCTTGGTCCATGCCGGAATAATAGTGAGATTAGTTGGTAGGTTATAAGCTCGGAATTAACGAGACCAATTGTAGCGGTCCCACGGATGGCGCCACTGATTGAACAAATAATTGCCAACCAAGCCTTCGATGGTGATCAAAGGAATAATGGGGTGTTGAGATTGCGCCAAGCTTGTTCTTAACCTGAAAATAAGAAATACGAAGACACTACGTTAAGTGATTGCGCAGGGGTTGGGCCCTGCGAACCACCTCCGGCGTGCAAGTAAGTATGTGTAATGGTAATGTAGGTCATAAATTTGGAGAGTGAAGTTAACTTACTTAGTTTTGGTCCGACTACGCTATTTATAGGGGAGAAATAGGACATAGTGGGCGGTTGCACATAGTTCGAAGATCATGGGGGCGTCCCATGGAAAGTGGTAACCGCTAGGGCTTTGTAGCCCACGATCTCTGTTTTGGCGGGAAAGCCAAGGGATAGAGGAGACGTGGGTTTGACCAGGTCAGGATGGTCCTTCGTGCTAGTCCCTTCGTCAGGAATACCCCGAAGGGCTTAGGGCTTCGATTGGCGGATTCCCACATGGTAACCAGTTCGCAGGCGAATGGTTTTACGCCAATGAAACGTATTAGAAGGTTAACCTGGGCCTCCGAAGGGAGGGCTTTCTACAGGCTCGAAGGGGAGTCCTTCGACCCGTTAGGAGGGTACATCATCACTCTTCGTCAAAAAATCGGACAAAAAACGATAAGTGCTTAAACAAACTGCGCATTAAATGCGTTTAATGAGTATCTAACTACCGCACCCTAGGCTATATCAGCTAGGATTTTGGTAATCACAAACGTCCTTTCAAAAATTTAAAAATTGAATGAAGTCCGTGTATGGATCAAATTATGATTGCACGTGGATGGTTAGGATAAGAACTACGAGGGATATATATAAACCCTTCATAATCCTAAACCTAGATTGTTTTTCTCTTACGCCCAAAGTACACATACACAACACTGTGCTTCGTGCTTCGTTATCAGATGTCCCAAGAATTATCCTTCTTCCATGCCAAAGGAACACTTCTTAGGGTTAAGCTTCATGTTGATTGCCCTTAATTGATTGAAGGTTTCTTAAATGTCGAAGAGTATGTCTTCCTCAGTCCTGCTTTTTATTACCATATCATCAACGTAGGCTTCCAAGTTCCTCCCTATCTGCTTGTGGAAGGCTTTGTCTACCAACCGTTGATAAGTTGCCCCTGCGTTCTTTAGACCGAATGGCATTTTCTTGTAGCAATAGACACCCTTTCCTGTGTAGAAGGCTGTCTTCTCCTCATCTTCCTCTGCTATTTGTATCTGGTGATACCCTTTGTAGGCATCCAAAAATCATTTCAAATGGAACCCCGATAGGGATTTGACCTTCCAATCAATTTTTGATAGAGGGTAGCAGTCCTTCGGCAAGCTTTGTTGATGTCGGTGAAGTCAACACACATTCGCCACCCTCCGTCACTCTTTTTTACCATAACTGGATTAGCTACCCAGGTTTGGTATTTTACTTCTCTAAGTATTCCTGCTCATACAAGTTCATCCACTTCTTTGCATGCGGCTGCGTTCCTTTCAGGTGCTAGGCTTCATCGCTTTTGCTTAATTGGTTCAATGTGTTTGAACTCATTAAGCTTATGCTCCATGCCGAAGGGCTTGCCATCGATCATAAGAGTCCTGGGGACCCCTGTCATGTCTGAGTACGTCTATGCAAAGACATCTTTGTTGGCTTTGAGTAGCTTCTCCAGATCTGCCTTGAAGTTGGCAGGGAGTTGCTTTCCGATTACCACCGTTTGTTCTGGATAGAGCTCATTTACCACAATGCGTTCTTCGGCATCTGTACAACTTAGAATGGCTTTCGGAGGCTCCTCCGGATTTTCTTTGATCCTTTTGCCAGCGTCTTCTGCCTTTCCCTGGTTATAACTAGAAAATACGGTTCCTATCCCATAAGGTGTATGGAATTTTACCGCTGCGTGTATAGTGAAGACTACAATACCCATCTTTTGCATGTCGGTCCTTCCTATTAACAAATTGTAGGGAGAGCCGGACCTTACGATAGTGAATGTGAGTGTTTCTGTCCTTGCGAGCTTGCCTTCCCCAATTGTTATATCCAATGGTACTTCTCCCAGAGGCCACGAATGCTCACCGGAGAATCCTACCAAAGGTATCTTCGAATCAACCTGTTGCGAACTAATCGAAGGCTTGAGCTTAAGGAAACAATGCTCGTATATGATTTCACAGGAGCTTCCGCAGTCCATGTAGGCTCTGTTCACTTCTCGGTTGGAAATTAAGACTTTGATGACCACTGGATCATTCGAAGGGACTTGGCCTGTAATAGGGGGAAATGTCACCTCCCCTACTTCGTTTACTTCCTGCTCCGTCACCTTTCTTTTTAGATTGGCATCGCCCTAACGAACCATGAGTATTAGGGCTTCGAGAGGAGTAGTATCTTTAGCCAATTGAGTGTCGGACATTTTTTCCTTGCCCTTCTTTATACCCTTCACCAAATGTTCCAATTGCTCGGACTTTACAGCTTCTTCTATATGTTTCTTTAGCTCCCTGCAACTGTTTGTATCATGACCATAGTCTTCATGGAAGTGACAATACTTGCTTGTATCCCTATTTTTACCCTTGCTTGTCATGTGATGGGGTGCTTCGAAAGCTTTAGTAGCCCTCTCCATTGCAAGTATTTCCTTTGGAGACTTAATTAGGCTTCCTAGCAAACCGTGGTTGGGACCTTTGTTGTACGGAGAAAACCTGTCTCTGTTTTTTTTCTTGTTCTTTGACCCTTCCCACGTAGAATGCTTCAAAAACTTTTCTTTATCGATCGGAGCACCATTAGTAGACACTTCCTTTGCTTCAATCCAAGTATATGTCTTTTCCATTAACCCCTTGTAAGTTGTCGGAAGGTCAGTGGACCAGAATTCCACCAAACTTCGATTTCACAGGCCATGTACGAAGCCAGAGATTCGCTGATCTTCATATAGACCCAAAATCTGCAGAGTTTCATCGATGTACCTAGTGACGAAATCCCTTGTGCTCTCGTTCTCCTTTTGTTTAATGTTGTGCACCGTCAGATGGGTCCTTGTGAACTTCTTTTGCTGACTGAAGTGTGATCGAAACTTAGCCTTGAGATCATCGAGGTTGACAATGCTACCAGGCTTTTGCCCATTCCACCAAATACCGGCAGAATCCTGTTGGGTATATGTAAACATGTAACAGGCTACAGGCATGACCCACTTTTGCATCTTAATGGCCCATTCGAACAAATGTAAGAAATTGTCTGGATCCCCCTTCCCATCATAAGTCCCAATATGCGAAGGCATTTTCAACCCATCAGGCAATGGACAATCTTCTATCCACCTAACAAAGGGTGTAGCCGAACCCATAGGGTCCGATTATAGGCAATTATAAGGTGGTGCATACATAGGAACAACATTATATGGATTATGGTTTGGGGGTACTCCCATAGGAGTTTGGCTAGGGTAGGACTGATAAGATGTGTTCATGCTGAACGGATAACCGTTTCCCATGGCATACGGAGGGTATACCGTAGGATGCCCAAAGGGTATGCTCCCATAAGGTTGAGGGAGACCTGGGTTATTAGGCTGCCCATTTACTGGAGGATATAAACCTTGAGGGTAAGACTGAGTTTGGAACGAGGGGTACATACCATTGGGAGGAAGATTTCCTCCCATATTAATTGTAGGCGGATTGCCTTCTACGCCTGATGCGTGAGAAGGCTGCAACGGAACCCCTGCTTCAGTTCTCCCAAGATGAGCTGCTAACAACGGAGGTAGATTCACCCTATCCTTAGGGCCGAGAGTGTTGCTCCTTGCGTCGGAGGCCTAGGCTCCATTTCCATCTCTTCCTCATAGTCATCACTTGAGTATTCCAACTCCCTTCGCATCTCAGCATTCCGAACTTGCCTTTTGCGAGCCCTTAAGAGGGATTCCAACGCTTCGTGGTTGGCTTCGACAAAGGCTGGGCTAATAACAGGCTCCGGATTGGCTGATGTCGAAGCATGATGGTTGGGTGTTATTTCTGGGTGAGAACGTGTTGTGAACGTGGAAGCGGTTATTGGGGGAAGGTTGTTGGAGTCGTTAATTGGTATTGGCGCCAAGGTCGAGAAACCCGAAGGGGGAGTATCTTCTCTCCCTTGATCCAGGCCGGATATATAGTGAAAGTAGTTGGTTGGTTATAAGCTTGGAAATAACGAGACTAATTGTAGCGGTCCCACGGATGGCGCCACTGATTGTACAATAATTTGTACGACCAGGCCTTCGATGTTGATCAAAGGATATATGGGGTGTTGAGGTTGCGCCAAGCTTGTTCTTAATCTGAAATAAGAAATACTAAAATACTACGTTAAGTGATTGCGCAAGGGTTGGACCCTGCGAACCACCTCCGGCGTGCGCAAGTATGTGTTATGATAAGTTGGTAGTAAATTGAGAAAGTTGAGTTAGCATACCATTGTTCTTGCCCGTCTAAGCTATTTATAGGGGAGGAAATAGGCCTTAGAGAGCTCTTGCACATAATTTGGAGATCATGGGGGCGTCCCATGATTTGTGGTAACCGCTAGGGCTTTGTGACCCACGATCTCATCCTTGGCGGGAAAGCCTAAGGGAAGAGGGAACGTGGGTGTGACCAGGTCAAGATGGTTCTCCATTCTAGTTCCTTCGAAGGAGATACCCCGAAGGGCTTAGGGCTTCGATTGGCGGCTTCCCAACTGGTAACCACTTCATAGATGAATGGTTTTACGCCAATGAAACGTTTAAGGAGATTGACCTGGGCCTTCGAAGAGAAGGCTTCATACAGGTTCGAAGGGGAGTCCTTCGACCTGTTCGGAGGGTACATCATCACCTAGCACCTGAAAGGAACGCAGCCGCATGCAAAGAAATGGATGAACTTGTACGAGCAAGAATACTTAGAGAAGTAAAATACCAAACCTGGGTAGCTAATCCAGTTATGGTAAAAAAGAGTGACGGAGGGTGGCGAATATGTGTTGACTTCACCGACATCAATAAAGCTTTCCCGAAGGACTGCTACCCTCGGCCAGAAATTGATTAGAAAGTTGAATCCCTCTCGCGGTTTCGTTTGAAATGCTTTTTGGATGCCTACAAAGGGTATCACCAGATACAAATGGCGGAGGAAGATGAGGAGATGACAGCCTTCTACACAGGAAAGGGTGTCTATTGCTACTTGAAAATGCCCTTCGGTCTAAAGAACGCAGGGGCAACTTATCAACGGTTGGTAGACAAAGCCTTCCACAAGCAGATAGGGAGGAACTTGAAAGCCTACGTTGATGATATGGTAATAGAAAGCAGGACTGAGGAAGACCTACTCTCCTACATTCAAGAAACCTTCGATCAATTGAGGGCAATCAACATAAAGCTTAACCCTAAGAAGTGTTCCTTTGGCATGGAAGAAGGATAATTCTTGTGACATCTGATAACGAAGCACGAAGCATAGTGTTGTGTATGTGTACTTTGGGCGTAAGAGAAAAACAATCTAGGTTTAGGATTATGAAGGGTTTATATATATCCCTCGTAGTTCTTATCCTAACCATCCACGTGCAATCATAATTTGATCCATACACGGACTTCCTTCAATTTTTAAATTTTTGAAAGGACGTTTGTGGTTACCGAAATCCTAGCTAATATAGCCTAGGGTGCGGTAGTTAGATACTCATTAAACGCATTTAATGCGCAGTTTGTTTAAGCACTTATCTTTTTCCGTCCGATTTTGTGACGAAGAGGGTAGGGTGTATGCTAAGTTTTTGAGTTTTAAGCAATATATACTCGTACGTATATATCACTTTCGACTGGGGGGCTTGATGATGTACCCTCCGAACAGGTCGAAGGACTCCCCTTCGAACCTGTACGAAGCCTTCTCTTCGAAGGCCCTGGTCAATCTCCTTAATCGTTTCATTGGCGTAAAACCATTCATCTATGAAGTGGTTACCATTTGGGAAGCCGCCAATCAAAGCCCTAAGCCCTTCGGGGTATCTCCTTCGAAGGAACTAGAACGGAGAGCCATCTTGACCTGGTCAAACCCACGTTCCCTCTTCCCTTAGGCTTTCCCGCCAAGGATGAGATCGTGGGTCACAAAGCCCTAGTGGTTACCACAAATCATGGAACGCCCCCATGATCTCCGAATTATGTGAAAGAGCTCTCTAAGGCCTATTTCCTCCCCTATAAATAGCTTAGACGGGCAAGAACATTGGTATGCTAACTCAACTCTCTCAATTTACTACCAACTTATCATAACACATACTTATTCGCATGCCGGAGGTGGTTTGTAGGGTCCAACCCCTGCGTAATCACTTAACGTAGTGTTTTAGTATTTCTTATTTCAGGTTAAGAACAAGCTTGGCGCAACCTCAACACCCCATATATCCTTTGATCACCATCGAAGGCCTGGTCATGCAAATTATTGTACAATGACAAGACATGAGAGATAATGAAGTCTGGATTGAAGTAGACCTTCCTCCTAATGCCAAGGTAGTTTGAAGTAAGTGGCTCTTCAAGAAGAAAACTGACATGGATGGTGATTGTACAATAAATTGCACGACCAGGCCTTCGACGATGATCAAAGGATATATGGGGTGTTGAGGTTGCGCCAAGCTTGTTCTTAACCTGAAATAAGAAATACTAAGACACTGCGTTAAGTGATTGCGCAGGAATTGGACCCTGCGAACCACCTTCGGCGTGCGAAAAAGTATTTGATATGATAAGTTGGTAGTTAAATGAGAGAGTCTAGTTTGCATACCATTGTTCTTGCCCGTCTAAGCTATTTATAGGGGAGGAAATAGGCCTTAGAGAGCTCTTGCACACAATTCGGAGATCATGGGGGCGTCCCATGATTTGTGGTAACCGCTAGGGCTTTGTGGCCCACGTTCTCATCCTTGGCAGGAAAGCCTAAAGAAAGAGGAGACGTGGGTATGGCCAAGTCAATGTGGTTCTCCCTTCTATCATCCTTGCAGGAGGTACCCCGAAGGGCTTAAGGCTTCGATTGGCGGCTTCCCAATTGGTAACCACTTCATAGATGAATCATTTTACGCCAATGAAACGTTTTAGGAGATTGACCTGGGCCTTCAAAGAGAAGGCTTCGTACAGGCTCGAAGGGGTGTCCTTCAACCCGTTTGGAGGGTACGTCATCAAGCCCCCTAGTCAAAAGTGATATATACGTACGAGTATATATTGCTTTTGACTTAAAAATCAGCGTACACCCTACCCTCTTCGTCACAAAATCGGACGGAAAAAAGATAAGTGCTTAAACAAACTGCGCAATAAATGCGTTTAATGAGCATCTAACTACCGCACCCTAGGCCATAACAGCTAGGATTTCGATAACCACAAACGTCCTTTCAAAATTTAAAAACTGATTGAAGTCCGTGTATGGATCAAATTATGATTGCACGTGGATGGTTAGGATAAGAACTACGAGGGATATATATAAACCCTTCATAATCCTAACCCTAAATTAATTTTCCCTTGCTACCAAAATACACATACACAACACTGTGCTTCGTGCTTCGTTTGAATTTAAAGGTAATTTTCCTTCCCTAATTCTTTGACTTCTTGCTCTCATTGTTCCAGTTCAAGATAAGTATGGCAGCCAAAAGAATCATCAGGCAACAAAAATGTACCCTATCAAAACAAACTTTATCGGAATTTCTTGATAAATACCCTATACCCAAGGAGTTTAGGGTGATGCTTTTGAGCGAAACCCAAAATATCTTTGACGCTCCAGCAGGGTATGTAGGGATTTATGGTCATGCATTCACAGAATCCAACTTTAGGATTCCAATCCATCCCTTAATCCTAAAGTTTTTACAATATTACCAACTACATATCTCCAGGTTGAATCCTTTTGGCTTAGCCAAGTTGACCAACTACATTGTTATATGCAAAGCTTATGGCTATGAGCCAACAATGACTGTGCTTAGGGGCTTTATTAGTCTTTGTCCTGGTGGTGATTGGATAACATTGGCCAAGAGAAGCGAGCATGATGTGCCTTGCTTAATAACTAAAACCTTTGCCAATATAAGAAATTGGAAAGGCCTGTTTTTCTATGTACAAAACACAATCATACCTCCCGAATATCCAGCCTTGCTGGATAAAGCATTCCGGTTTGATGAGAAACGCTTTGATGACCCTTTGCCATACTACATAAGAAGCAATCCCCTTTACCAGCGTCTTACACGCCACCCATTTGATGTTCAAACGCTTCCTGAGACGATTCTATACGTGGCGGGAATTGTTGATCGTTGGGAAGGCTCTTCGTTGAAACCTGAGATAATATGTGAAGGAAAAATTATTTATATTTCCATTTAAATAAAGTAAATAACTTATCTGCTAATATTTATCTTTTCTCCTTTGCTGTTACAGGAATGGCGTTCAGAAATTTCGTTGTTTCCCGTGGTGCCAAGGAGGTTAGTTTCATTCCCAAAGACCCGAAGGATGTGAGCTATGGAGTAGGGTCTTCGTCTGTATCTGTTAATAACAATGATGTGGACGCTCAACCATCTTAGCCTCTATCATTGGTCCCCCTATCAATCCTGTCAACATTGGCGAGAACCTGCAACTTGTAGAGAATGTAGCAGATTCTGATGATCCCCTTTCCGAGGGTGATCAGGTGACAATCGTAGGGTCTTCCAGTACTTTAGACAAGATGAAGAATAGTAAAGGAACGGGTGCTAAATTCGTGAAAACTCCTTTGAAAAAGAAATTATCCCTGCCAACCCCTCCGACAAGAACGGTGAAACCCAAAGGCTCCCATGCTAAAACCTTTGTACCTACCACCCTAAAGATCCCCGAAGATGATACTCCTAGTAAGTGAAAATCTTTCATGCATAATGAACATCATTCATCATATAGTTGATTTTCCTATCTTTCACAGGTCTGCCTAATATAAAGGAGCTCCCGAATGCCTTTGCATGTCACCCGTTGGTTGAAAAGATGATACCTGCCAGTTGGACTGGATAACATGTCCATGGAGGAGCTTTGCAACTTTCATGACAAGAGTTGTACTAGACAAGCTGTCTTAGACAATCATCTCAATTCTCGAACAAGGGACCTGATTCGGACAGTAGTGGCTGCGAGAGAAAAGATGGATGCCATTTTAGCCAAAGAAAAGAACAGGGATCATGAGTATACTGAGCTGGAAGCCAAGTGTAAAGAAGCAATGGAGGATTTTGAAAAGAATCCTATCGTCCAAGACATGCGAGCAAAAATCGATAATCTTGAAGGGCAATTGAGGGAAACTCAAGCGAAATGTGGCCGATTGAGGATGGAGGAGGCTAAGGTATCCGGTTACAAAGCACAAGTTACTACACTTGAGTCCAAATGTGCAGGTCTTGAAACCGAAAGGCCTAGGTTGTGTGAGCAGGAGATCAAACTTCGTGAGAAAATAGATGGACTAAAAATCCAATGCAAGAGCTTGAAGAAAGACAGAGCCGAGGTCGTCTCGAAGGTTGTTCCCTATATAGCAATGGAGTTATACCATAGCGATGAGGTGGGGGAGATCATCGGGAAGCTGGTGAACGCGGCCATTTTCTATGGTAAATGTACGACGCTGGAAGAGATTGCCAAGACCAAGAAACCTGTGGTCTTGTCGGAGGTACCCTACTATCGCCCAATGTCTGAGTAGGAGTACAATAATGCTGGCAATGCGTACATTTCAGCGGAGTACCCCTTTCTTACAGAAGCCACCCAAGATCCCTTAGCACCAATAGCAGACCTCCTCTCAAAAAAGCCTCCAACAATTCACCCTCCATCTCCTACCAGGAAGACTGCCTCTGCTAAACCTCTATCTACACCACATTAAGAGGATCCAATGACCCCGATGGATGCTTGAAGACTGCCATGTTGGCAGGAAATTGGACCCAAGGGTGGCATGTACCCTTTGAACAATGTCCCATGATGCTTAATAGGCCTGTGCCTATGTGTTGAACGATTTATCTCTTTTGCTGTCTGGGCTTCGCCCCATGTTTTAGACATTTTCTTGGGCCTTTTTGGTTGGCTTTGACCATGTTTAGTCTTATTAATGCCAATTAGGGGACAATGTCCCGCTTTGAATGTCATGCTTTTCTTTTCTTACGCTTATAATAAATGTACACATACAACCTAAGGCTATGACCTTATTGTGTGTACTTTATACCAAGATTTTTAGCAATCATATAATTTGACTGCGACAGAGGGTCGCGACCCACTCCGTCTTTATCCTTAAGATACAAAGGGCTTAGAATACCCTAAGACTTGTAGGAAAGTTAATGTGAACTGTGATGGATGTTATGCGTATACAAGACATGTGTCCTGAATCATCCTTCGACATTGAAACTTGTAAAGTACTTGGCTGAACAAATCTTTGTTGTATAGAACGAAACAAGAGATTTGAGGGAACATGTTATATCATTAATTGGGCAGGGAGGATTACATCATTTTAAGAAATGAACACTAAGACACCTACCATTAATGCTTCTTTCCCCAAGTGAGAAGAATGCGTTACATGAATTTGAAAAAATAAGCTAAGTGTTTTAAAAATAGTAAGTCTTATATGTAAAACTTACGAAGATTGGTACCATTCCAAGTCCTATCCATGACCTCTCCCTTAAGCGTTGCGAGTCTGTAGGCTCCATTGCCGTAGGCTTCTGATATGACGTAGGGTCCTTCCCATGTGGGCCATAACTTTCCTTCGTATTCAGCCTTGCTTGCACTGTTTAACCGAAGGACATATTCACCTGGCTTGAATGTAGAGGGTCGGACCCGGTTGTTATGGTACTTTTCAAACTTTTGTTTGTAGATAGCCTTTCTTATTGGGGCTATTTCCCTTCGTTCCTCGAGTAGATCAAGGTTTTCCTAAAGCCCTTCCTCATTTGTTTGTGCCTCAAAGTTCAAAATTCGTTCTGTTTCAATGCTTATTTCGGAGGGTATAACAGCCTCCGTTCCATAAGTAAGGCTAAAAGGGGTTTCCCCGTTGCTTGACTTGGGGTGCGTCCTATGTACCCACAGAACTTGGGGTAGTTCGTCTACCCCCCCTGTTGATGCAAATAATGTTCTAAAAACGTTATTTATATCTTTCGATTACTTCACGTTTTGAGGATGACAAAATGTGAACTCACGTACGTTAAAATTAACGTTAACAAGTTTTTAATCGGAAGATCCCGTTTCTACGCAAATCACTCTTGAACAAAGTTACAACTTGAACTAGTGATCAAAGAAGTGAATTCATGTTTTGAAAATTCACATTTTAAATGGACAAAACATTTTTTCAAAAATACACATGACAAATTATTTTTGAAATATAAGAAATGTTTTAATGGAAAAATAAGTTGAAAATCACAACAGCTATTTTCCCCCCCCCCCCCCCCCAAAATCAGCTCCAACCTTCCCCAAAGAAGTTTTCACCAGAAAAGACAAAATTTGGAGCGTCCTAGTCTACCACGGCTCCACGGTACCGTTAAATTTAACGGAGCCGTGGGTCATTTAAAGGAGCCGTCCGTACCATTTTGAATTGTAACGTTCAGATTTTCTTTGCCTATAAATACCCACCTCTTTCACAGTTTTAGTTACCCTTCACACACAGAAAAATCCCTTAACTAAATCCTCTCACACCTTTCACTTCTTAGGGTCAATTAGATTATTTTTTCTTTGTTTCAAGAGTGATCCAATCATCCTTCAAGTGATCCTCTTCATACCTCTTCACTAGCAAGAGAAGAACACAAGTATCCAAGTTGATACAAGGTGTTGTCATCCCTCTTCATTAGCAAGAGAAGAACTCAAGTAATCAAGAAGATACTAGAGTTATAGTTGATAGGTTTTTGTAACACTTGTTACAACCTTGTTGTGTGTTAGCATACATCAAGTTTATTTTCTTTTTGTGAGTGAGAGTGAAGATCAAGTGTGATCTATAGAGATAGTGAACATCTCTTGAAGCCATTGGGCTTGTGTGATTGATCAAGAAGATCAAGGGTCATTAGGATAGTGTTAGTTGAGTAGAGTGAAGTGAGTGTTGATCATTGTGATCGTGTTGAGATCTTGGTGATCTCTTGAAGCCATTGGGCTTGAGTGTTTGGTCACGTGGACCTTGGTAGATTGGTGCTAGCTAAGATTAGCACTCGACATCTAGCTTAGTGTCGGTAATAGGATAAGCGACATGTACGGTTTTCTCCGCCTTAAGGGAGGTTGTTGACATAGTGCTTGAAACTCTCGAGTGTGGTACTCGGGGAGTGGAGTAGGGCGAAGAAGAGCTTCGTAGCCGAACCACTATAAATCCTCTGTCTCGGTTTGATCTTTCCAACTCAACTCTTTACTTTTATTTGTTATTATTACTTAGCTTAGTGTGTAGTTCATATTGGTGTTGATTGATTTCACATAGAGTTCGAATCAAAGTTTCTAATAACCAACTTTTAAAACAAGATTTTTAAAAGAAGTTTTTAAACCGGTAAACTATTCAACCCCCCTTCTAGTTTCCCACAATTGGTATCAGGAGCCACGTCAGTCAAGTTGTTAAAGTATATTGTATTTTAAAGCTTGAACCGATCAATGGATTCCGACAAATATCTAGAAGGGCAATCTATGCAAAGACCACCACTTTTCGAAACCGATTGCTTTATATATTGGAAAACAAGATTCGAAACGTATGTGAAATCAAAAGACATTGATCTTTGGCATGTTATTACCGAGGGTGACTTTCAACCTATTCAAAAGAATCCGGAAACTAAAAAGGATGAAATAGTTTCTTATGATAAACAAAGTGATGAACTTAAAAGGAAATTAGCCAAAAATAATGAGGCTAAAATGATGATTTATAATGCTTTGCCTAAAAAGGAATTTGAAAGAATTTTTATGTGTAATACGGCAAAAGACATTTGGAAAACTTTGTTAGTCACTCACTAAGGTAATAACCAAGTCAAAGAGAACAAGATAGATCTTCTTGTTCAACAATATGAACAATTCTCCATTTCGGAGGATGAGTCAATAGATAATGTTTTTGCTAGATTTAATACTATTATCACTAGTCTTAAAGCTCTTGATGAAGGTTATTCTAGTAAGAACTATGTTAGGAAGTTTCTTAGAGCTCTACATCCTAAATGGAGAGCAAAGGTCACCGCCATAGAAGAGTCAAAGGACTTGGCGGCATTGTCACTCGATGAACTTATAGGAAACTTGAAAGTTCACGAGATGATAATTAAGAAAGACTCCGACATAGTCAAAGGCAAAGGCGAGAGAGTTAGATCTCTAGCATTGAAAGCCAAGAAGGAGTCTAGTGATGAGGAATGTTCGAGTTCCGATAGTGAAGATGAGGAATATGCACTAGCGGTTAGGGATTTTAAAAAGTTCTTTAGGAGAAGAGGTAGGTTCGTTAGGCAACCTCGTGATGAGAAGAAGACATCACAAAAAAACCATGTTGAAAAGAAAGGGACAAGTGATAAGAAATGCTTTAGATGCGGAGATCCTAATCATCTCATAGGAGAGTGTCCCAAGCCACCGAAAGTCAACAACCAACGAGCTCTCATAGGAGGCGCCAGGAGTGATAGCGGTGATGATGAAGAAAAGAAGCCCAAGGACGAAACATGTCTAATGGCTCATGCTTCAAATGAGGTACGTTACGACTACCCTGATTTCATAGATGATAATTCGTCAATAGATGATAACAAACTAAATGACGAACATAATAATCTATCCAAAATTGTCTCAAAAATGTTAAGTAGAAACAAATTACTAAAATCAAAATTGCATGAACTAGAAGTGAAAATGTTAGAACTAAAGAGTCAAGTCAAAGGACTTGAAAGATATAAAGAATTAGACATAGGATGTGAGTCATGCATAAATCTTAAAGTAGAAAATGAAAAACTCAAGGAAAACAAAATTAGAATTACTAGCTTTGAAAAGGAAACAGAAAATGCTTTGACAGATAAAACTAATCAAGCAAAATCTGTTAAAATCTCAAACTCTGTCAAAAGTCCAGATGGCACCACTAAAGGTACCAACGGCTCCATTAAAGTTAATGGAACTATGGTACCGTCCGACTCTGGAGACAGAACTGAGTCAAATTTCAAAAATAAATCAAGTCCTAAACCAACTCACATTGTTGTTAATGGTACAAAGGTCTCTATTGCTAGTATAGAGGAAGTTAAACGATTCTACAAACCTATGTCAAAACCCAAACCTAGATTTGTAAAATCTGACGCTAGGTCTAAGACTCCTCCACCTAGAAAAACAAACACTCCCAAACCTCGGTCAAGAACTCCTTACCGAGACGTAACTTTAGAAGACAAAGCTTTCCAAGTGACTATCCCGTAACTTGGAATGACCGTAAACTACAAAGTTACTTGCCATGGGAAATTTGCCCACCATTTCAACATCCTAACCACATGCAAATGATGCATGGGATGTTTAATGCTAACCACTTTGGACCCATGAGATATTGGGGACCAAATGTTTGAATGTTTATCTTATGCAATAGATATGCTTGGGAATCGACTTGGAGCCTGACGAATGGGTCAAGGATAGTGGATGCACTAACCACATGACGGGAAACCGAAGTCTATTCTCATCATACAAGGCATACAACGGAGGTAATGTCACTTTCGGTAGCAAACTTAAGGGCAACATTATTGGTAAAGGTACGATCACTCAAAACTCTCTCACTATTAGAAATGCTGAACATGTAGATAACTTAGGATTTAATTTGCTTAGCATTAGTCAAATGGTAGTTAATAAGTGTAGAGTTATATTCTCTGAAGAGGGTAGTGAGATCATTAAGGATGGTAAAACCATAGGCAAAGGAGTTAGGAGAAATGGCTTATTTGTTATGAAAATAGGAAATAAGCCTCAGGATAGGATATGCTTAGCAACCATAGATGATAACTCCACTCTATGGCATAGGAGATTAGGTCATGCCAATATGCGCTTGATACAATCATTGGCATCTAAGGAACTAGTTAGAGATCTACCTAAGATTAAGTTTGATCAACACTTTTGTGACGCTTGTAAAGTTGGAAAACAAGCTCATTCTAGTCACAAAGCTAAGAATATAGTCTCGACCTCTAGATGCCTAGAACTCCTTCATATGGACTTATTCGGTCCATCCGCCGTACGGAGCTACGGAGGAAACTACTACACCTTAGTAATAGTTGATGACTACTCTAGGTACACTTGGACTAGATTTCTTAAGAATAAGACTCAAGCCTTTGAGGAATTCGAGGTTTTTAGTAAGAAAGTCCAAAATCAACTAGGATGTACTATAGTTTCAATTAGGACGGATCATGGTCGGGAATTTGATAATGAAGTGCAATTTGGAGTATATTGTGATGCTAATGGTATTACTCACAATTTCTCAGCTCCACGCACTCCACAATCAAATGGGGTAGTAGAGCGGAAAAATCGTACTCTACAAGAAATGAGTAGAACGATGTTGAATGAACAATCAACTCCGCAAAAGTTTTGGTGTAATGCGGTGGACACCTCAACTTACATACTTAATAGGATTTTAATTAGGCCTATCTTAGGAAAAACTCCATATGAAATCATGAAAGGTAGAAAACCTACTCTTGATTACTTTAGAGTGTTTGGAAGCAAGTGCTTCATACTAAACACTAAAGATTACCTCACCAAGTTTGACCCAAAGTCTTACGAAGGTGTCTTCCTAGGATACTCCCAAAATAGTAAAGCTTACATTGTCCTAAATAAGGAAACAATGAAAGTCGAAGAGTCACTCAACGTGACATTCGATGAAAGCCCTCCACCAACTAAGACATCACCCTTGGTGGATGATGACTTAGATGAGGAACAAGCCATTAAGGTTAATGGCAAGAAAACCTTAGATGATGACATTGAGGATGAAATAGTTGAAGTTGACGAAATTGTCAATGTTAAGGAATCCAAGAACCATCCTATTGAAAATGTCATAGGAAACCTAAACCAAAGAACCCTTAGGTCACAAGCTCAAAACAAAAGTAATTTCTTTTGTTTTATATCTACTGTAGAACCTAAGAATGTTGGTGAAGCGATTAAGGATGAAAGTTGGACACTTGCCATGCAAGAAGAACTTAATTAATTCACCGCCAACCAAGTTTGGGAGTTGGTACCTCCTCCTAGGAATCAAACCATCATAGGAACTAAGTGGGTGTTTAGGAATAAACTCGACGAAAATGGCGTCGTGACTAGGAATAAGGCAAGGTTGGTAGCACAAGGCTATAACCAACAAGAAGGAATAGATTATGATGAAACCTATGCACCTGTAGCTAGATTAGAATCTATTAGAATACTCCTTGCCTATGCGTGTGCCTTAGACTTTAAATTGTACCAAATGGACGTGAAAAGTGCATTCCTTAATGGTTATATGAACGAGGAGGTATATGTTGCTCAACCTCCGGGATTCATTGATTTCGAATATCCGAATCATGTTTATAAACTCAAGAAAGCACTCTATGGTCTTAAGCAAGCTCCCAAAGCTTGGTATGATAGACTGAAAGCATTCTTGATTGAACATGAATATACCATGGGAGTGGTAGATAACACGCTTTTCACAAAGAAACGAGATTTACATCTCATCATTGTTCAAATATATGTTGATGACATTATATTTGGCTCAACTTGTCCAGAACTGTGCAATGATTTTTCTAAAATCATGCATGACGAGTTTGAGATGAGCATGATGGGCGAATTAAATTTCTTCCTTGGTCTACAAATTAAGCAAATGGAAGATGGTATCTTCTTTAATCAATCTAGGTATAGTAAGGAAATGCTTAAGAAGTTTAGTTTAGAAGAGTCTAAGCCCATGAAAACTTCCATGTCCACGGAAATAAAACTCACGAAAGATGAAGAAGGTGAGTCCGTGGATAACACTAAGTATAGAGGTATGATAGGTAGTTTACTATACCTCACGGCAAGTAGGCCCGACATCATGTTTAGTGTCTGCCTTTGTGCTCGCTTCCAAGAGGATCCCAAAACCTCTCACCTTGAAGTGGTTAAGCGTATCTTCCGATACATTAAAGGCACTATACACTTGGGATTATTTTATCCCAAGGGGACCGGTATAGAAACTGTTGTCTATGCCGACTCTGATCATGCGGGAGATTACGTGGATCGAAAAAGCATGAGTGGCGTTTGTACCTTCATGGGTTGTTGTCTAACTTCTTGGTTCTCCAAGAAACAAACGGCTCTTGCCATCTCCACTACCGAAGCCGAGTACGTAAGCGCCGGAAAGGCATGTCAGCAAGCACTATGGATGAAACAAGCCCTTAACGACTATAGCATATACTTAGATGATGTTCCCATTATGTGCGACAATAAAGGTGCTATTGACTTGAGCAAAAACCCTGTCCAACACTCCCGTACTAAACACATTGAAATTCGCCACCACTTCCTTCGCGATAATGTTCAGAAAGGAAACATTTCCATTGAGAAAGTTCCTTCTCAAGACAACATCGCTGACATACTAACCAAACCTCTCAAACGAGAATCCTTTAACTACCTCCGTCTAGGTCTAGGAATGATGGAACATATTCCATAAATCTCATGACTCTTGAAGTCATCCCGTGTATCTCGTCTAGTCAAGTTTAGGAACCCCTAGTCATAAGAATTTGTTAGGTACAAATTCTTTCCTCGTGTCATAAGATCTCACTAAAACAGCGAGACTTATTCGTCAAAAATCAAAATGGGACAGAAAACAGTCCCAGCAGATCACGGCTCCACTAAATGTGGCACGGCACCGTTAAATTTAACGGTACCGTGGAACCGTGCATCTGGAACATTTCGTATTTCAGTCCCCTTTTCCCACATTACTCATTCCAAACCCTCACAACCTCAGCAATTGCTGTCATAACCTAACCTCACAACCCAAAACTCAATTACACCTCTTCAAGATCATATTCAAGACATTGATTTCAAGATCCTCAATCATTTTACCCTTTTCAACATAAGTTGTAAGTTTTCTCACTCTAATTTATTTCTAATTTTGAGTCTAGGGTTTGTTCATTGATGAAAATTGAATTGGGGATTTTCACCTTTTTCTAGGAATGTTTCAAAATTAGAAGTCATCAACACTAAAACACCCCAATTCCATCAATTTTAAAATCTCACAAAATTAGGATCATGAAATTATTCTTTTTCATGCATTGTTGATGCAAACTAAAAACACTTTCTCATGCATTCATGATCTCACAAATATTATTCGAATTACATAATCAATATGTACTTTTCGACATATTTGTTTGAGCTAAAGTGAAATCAGGAGTGTTTGGGTAATCTCATTATTTTTCTTTTGAGTCGAGATTACCGCACCTCCACATAGTCTGCATATAGGCACACATTAGGCACGTGTTGTATGCAACTGGTTTTTATTCTAAATTTTTCTTAAAATTTTCTTATAGGACACAAAAATGTCTCATGAATATGATTTTGATCATCTCCTAACCGATACCTATACACCCAAAACCTCACGTGAACCCACTACACCCGGTAACCACATTCGTGCCTATGTCAATCTTGAAACCCGTCGGTTTCATGAAGGCCGTGTCGTTGATCTATCCCTAGTTTACCACCGGGACATCAACACTTCCTTTAGAGCTATAGGATTCGATTGTCTACTCCACATTAACGAGTACATTTGTCCTCACTTTGTGTTGGAGTTCTTCCGACAAGTTGAACTCGTACGTAACGAGGATCAATCCTTGTCACTTTGGTTTTGGGTCAAAAACTTCAAATACGTTCTAACTCTTGAGCAATTTGCTCAAATCCTTAGAATACCCAATCATGGGCAATGTGCCTATACTGAAGATTGGTGTCTTGAGTCTCTCTTTCACTATCGTGAGGAGAATAGTCCGTACTGTTCGTACATACCCTCTCCAACCGAACTAACCAAAATCATCCGTACTCACCCTCACCCACATCCAACGAAAATTCGTTTAGAAGAAGTGCGTCATGAACTACTTTCTTGGGCAGTCATCCTGCGAGAAAATGTTCTAAGTCTCACAGGAAATCGTGAGCAACTCCCGGCGTGTTGTGCTCATATGATTTACTGTCTCTTAACCCAACAACCTTACAATCTTGCTTACTTCTTCGCTAAGCGAATTGTTCATCTCAATGGTAACAAGAATAAATTGATACCTTATGGGATGTTCCTAACCCGTCTCTATCATCACTTCATGACCTTTCACCCTTACCTTCATGGTCCTCAATACTCCCTGTTCACACCTGTCATGAAACCCATAACCGAGTCATATGTCTCAACCATCCTCATTTCCGAATTCACCACCCACTATGCACCCTTTGATGATCCTAATCATGAGAATGAGACAAATACTCAAGACGAGAGTGTGACAAGAAGGGGGAATGCTCAAGTCATAAGTAGTTAGGAAGAGATTTATGTCTCTCACTAGGGTTTATTACTAATAGATAATTTTAGGAATTAATGTTCAAATTATCTTACATGCTTACATGAATATTCTATGTGATATTTGAATGATATTTTATCTTGTCCTTTTATGCTTGCATGCTTATGATTATTTAAGAACATTGCATGATCATCCTTATGTGCTAGATGTAGCATTGTATGGATATATTAGGAAAATAAGTACCTAGTGAGTTGAGGCACTCTCATTTCCAGGAATTAGTTTCCCTAGAAAATTCCCCCTAGCTGCCCAAAACTAGCCTGCAAAGAAATTTTCGTGCCAACAGTGTCACGGCACCACTAAATAGGGACGGCACCGTTAAATTTAACGGTACCGTGGGGTATTTAACGGAGCCGTGACCCTGTATAACGGATTTTTCCTATTGCTCCTACTTCCCTATCACCCTAACCTCAAACCTGCAAACCTTGCACCCTCACATTCACCCTAGGATTCCCCTCCTACACCATAGGATCAACTTTAATTCAAATTTAACCCAACTTGCCTATTTAAGGCCTCACCCTTGCAAGCTTCTCTTGCACTTCACCTTCAACCTCCCATCACACAAACACCATGTCCTCCACACATGGTTCAACCTCTCAAATCTCCAAGAAACCTAGGATAACCGTAAAACCACCCTCAAAACCACTCTTTGTGGATCTCACAAGAGATGATGAAGCTATGACACCACCTTCCCAAGCCACTCCATACTCACCATCACCACCTTATGCACCATCTAAAACATCATCTACCTACACAACATCTTCATCATCCTATTACACTACATCATCAATGGAATACACACCATCTCCCTTCACCCCATTGGACAATGCCATGCCAATTTCACCTCCAACAAACCTACCACAATCACCATCTCCTATCATGGCACAACCCAACCAACCACATCCCTTTGAGTTACATAGTGCTAATTGCCTATGTTGTCTCCATAACCGTAATCTCATCTACTTCTTAAGAGACGAGATTCATTTCATGTTCTACTTTATAGAACATCTCTTGACACCTCCACCACCTCAAATGGGGCCCCAATCTCCACCACCTCCTAACCAAAACAACTAAACACTTGCTTGTTTAGTCCTCCACAATAAATTCTTAGGACCCCTCTTGGAAATGAAGCTTGCCTCTAGTCATTAGGAATTTAGGCTTCTTGTTATCTTCCTTTGTGCTTTCTATGTAGTCATACATTACTATGACACTTGTTTGTTTTATGAATGAATGTTTTTATGTGGAGGTTTTCCTTTTAAGGGATTGGTTGTTCATCAAAATGTGCTACTTGTTAGATATTGTATATTTGTCGTCTAACCTTGTTTTGTAGCACGAACCATTGCTCGATTCCTTTGTGTTCTCCAAATGAGGGGGAGTACACATCAAGGGGGAGCCTTAACCACCTTTTTGATTTGACAAAAAGGGGGAGAAATGGGAGTAAACTCATTAAAAACTTGTTAAAACTAATTTTAACCTAAAATGAGTTTATATTTTGTCATCATCAAAAAGGGGGAGATTGTTGATGCAAATAATGTTCTAAAAACGTTATTTATATCTTTCGATTACTTCACGTTTTGAGGATGACAAAATGTGAACTCACGTTACGTTAAAATTAACATTAACAAGTTTTTAATCGGAAGATCCCGTTTCTACGCAAATCACTCTTGAACAAAGTTACAACTTGAACTAGTGATCAAAGAAGTGAATTCATGTTTTGAAAATTCACATTTTAAATCGGACAAAACATTTTTTCAAAAATACACATGACAAATTATTTTTGAAATATTAAGAAATGTTTTAATGGAAAAATAAGTTTGAAAATCACAACAGCTATTTTTCCCCCCAAAATCAGCTCCAACCTTCCCCAAATAAGTTTTCACCAGAAAAGACAAAATTTGGAGCGTCCTAGTCTACCACGGCTCCACGGTACCCTTAAATTTAACGGAGCCGTGGGTCATTTAAAGGAGCCGTCCGTACCATTTTGAATTGTAACGTTCAGATTTTCTTTGCCTATAAATACCCACCTCTTTCACAGTTTTAGGCACCCTTCACACACAGAAAAATCCCTTAACTAAATCCTCTCACACCTTTCACTTCTTAGGGTCAATTAGATTAGTTTTTCTTTGTTTCAAGAGTGATCCAATCATCCTTCATGTGATCCTCTTCATACCTCTTCACTAGCAAGAGAAGAACACAAGTATCCAAGTTGATACAAGGTGTTGTCATCCCTCTTCATTAGGAAGAGAAGAACTCAAGTAATCAAGAAGATACTAGAGTTATAGTTGATAGGTTTTTGTAACACTTGTTACAACCTTGTTGTGTGTTAGCATACATCAAGTTTATTTTCTTTTTGTGAGTGAGAGTGAAGATCAAGTGTGATCTATAGAGATAGTGAACATCTCTTGAAGCCATTGGGCTTGTGTGATTGATCAAGAAGATCAAGGGTCATTAGGATAGTGTTAGTTGAGTAGAGTGAAGTGAGTGTTGATCATTGTGATCGTGTTGAGATCTTGGTGATCTCTTGAAGCCATTGGGCTTGAGTGTTTGGTCACGTGGACCTTGGTAGATTGGTGCTAGCTAAGATTAGCACTCGACATCTAGCTTAGTGTCGGTAATAGGATAAGCGACGTGTACGGTTTTCTCCGCCTTAAGGGAGGTTGTTGACATAGTGCTTGAAACTCTCGAGTGTGGTACTCGGGGAGTGGAGTAGGGCGAAGAAGAGCTTCGTAGCCGAACCACTATAAATCCTCTGTCTCGGTTTGATCTTTCCAACTCAACTCTTTACTTTATTTTGTTATTATTACTTAGCTTAGTGTGTAGTTCATATTGGTGTTGATTGATTACACATAGAGTTCGAATCAAAGTTTCCAATAACCAACTTTTAAAACAAGATTTTTAAAAGAATTTTTTAAACCGGTAAACTATTCAACCCCCCTTCTAGTTTCCCACACCCCCCCCCCATGATGACTTCGTCCTAACCTTTTCTCGATTCCATTAACAATGTCCTTATTGGTGACCTCAACTTGCCCGTTACCCTGAGGATGGTACACGGAAGTGAATGACTGTTTAATCTTTAGGCCTTCGCAAAAGATCGGGAACACTCCTTCGGCGAATTGTTTTCCATTGTCAGAGATGATAATGTGAGGAACTCCAAATCGACAGATTATGTGTTCCCCGACGAACTTTTCCATATGCCTCCCTGTTACCGATGCCAAAGGCTTGGCTTCAACCTATTTGGTGAAGTAATCTATGGCTACGACCAAGAACTTTACCCCTTCTGGAGCTACTGGTAAGGGTCTGACTATATCGATTCCCCACTGGCAAAAAGGCCATGCTGAAGTGACAGAGGTCATGTCTTGCTTGGGCAGTCTTGGAACTTTGGAGTGGATTTGGCATGCCTCACACTTTTGTATTATCTCAGTTGCGTCCCTGTGCATGGATGGCCAGTAATATCCAAGCTTCATTATTTTCGAGACAACGGAGCGAGGGCCTGCATGCAAGCCGCATGATCCTTCATGTACCTCGTAGACGATGTTCGAAGCTTGCTTTGGCCCCACACAACGAAGCCATGAAGATAAGAAGGACCTCCTGTAGAGATTATCCCCAATAAGTCTATATTGGGGAGCCTTGACCCTGACCTTTCGTGCAAGTTTAGGATCTTCTGGCAGAATACCACTGATCAAATACTCCCTTATTGGGGTCATCCAATTGGAGCCTTCTTCCAGTATGACGTCAGATACTTCGCCTCGTTTGATTGACCTATCGGCCAATACTTCCACCAAAACCTCCTTTGTTAGGTGAGCAAATGCTATCGAAGCCAGCTTGCTTAAGGCATCTGCTTTCTTGTTTTGGTTTCTGTGAACATGTGCTATCTCATAGGACTCGAACCCGTGAAGGAGTTCTTTAGCTTTATCCAAATACTGTTTGATGGTGGGCTGCCTTGCTTCGTAAGAGCCCTTGATTTTGTAAAACCCGAAATTCTAAAACATGGTAAAAAGACCAAATTGCCCCTATGATCTTAAAAAAAAATTAATATTTAACTTATAAAGTACCGAATCGATCCCGAACTTCTGGAAATGGACAAGATATGATACCAAATAATTTTGACAATCGCGATTAACATTTTTACAAGTTACAAAATGACCAAAATACCCCTCTTTCAACCGAATGGATACTTTATTTAGTATTATGATTATTAATTGAATTTTAAAAATAGAATTAAATACATTTTAATACAAATTTAAGTATGGCAATTATACTCATTGAATGGGTCATTATGTGGGACATTTCTCTGGTCTCCCTCCCCCTTTGACTCGGCCTTAATTCCATCATAATTGATAAATCACAATTACAACCAAAAACCCTAGCCGCATAAACAAAAACACACAAACAATTCTCTCTAGTGCTCATACGAATTTCTGGAGTTCATAGCACATTTTTCTGGTGTTGTACACGTTATAAGGAAGCTAATAAAATTTGGTTTAGGTCGTGGGAAGCCCTTGTTTGATCGCTAGCTTTATTTCTTTTCGCATAATCCAATCGTAAGGTAAATTCACAAACAATTCATTCGATCACTGTAAAATTCGTTTTATATTTTTCTCATGATCCTCACATCATATAAACTCTGTGAAAAATGTCTACAAGGTGGTTTGGTCGCGTTTGAAGTCGTGGTGAATTATTGGTGTCGAGTTGTTCTAGCCGTGTGTCAAAAATCCAAAATCGTTCATCCGATCGTTCTATAATCAATCTGGTATTTTTCTAAGCTTATACTGATCATATACAACGTGGGAAAAATGATAAACTCAGGCCATGCACCATATATTGATCGTATGGAAATTATGTGTTTTGAAACCCTAAAATCGAATTAAATCTATAAATCATGTATGCGATTTTTCTGGACCAGGTTATTAATTTTCGTGGCTTCTATAATCATCATATAACATCATAAAAATGTTCCTTCGAATTTTTGAGGCCTAAAATCATCCATGTCGAATTATTGTTAAAACCGTATAAAGGGAAAATAAAAGAAAAAGTGTGAAAACCCTAATACCCAAATCGACCTAGGGTTTATATGATCAAATCTGGAAATTTAATGTGTTTTAATGATGTGGTCATGATGATCTAATGATTGGTGAAAATTAGGGTTTTGATTTTGATATAAAAATGTATACCGATTGTATAAATCAAATAGAAGGGTGCGTTTTGTAATTTCTAAAAACTTAAGGGATAATTTTGTAAATTACTTTAGACCTGCTGGAAATTGTGTAAAATATAAAAGGATGGTCTCATGTGTTAATTTTGTATTTAAAAGGGTTATTTTGATTTATTAATTAATATGTAATTCGGTTTATAAAATAATTAAAATAGAGGGACTAAATATGTAATTTATGGAAAGTTAAGGTTGATTCATGTAATAAATTATATTCAGGGGATAATGTGTAAATTTGGAGAATTATTGGACCATTGTGTAATTATTATTAATTAAAGATTGAAAATGGAAACTTACTAAATAAGGAAACTTTCTAATTATGGAAACTTGCTAAATATGGAAACCTGCTAAAAATAGAAAGTTACTTAAAATGGAAAGGCAATTAATTAAGAATGAATTGTAATTCCCTTCTACTCCTTTAGGTGTGAAGAAGGAGAGACCTTGAGCCGTTTTCCATATTCTGTGCTTGTTTCTGTTTTGCTTTCGTCATAAGGTACAGATACTCTGCCCTTTTATTAGTAAGGGTGTCCTATCCCATTGATATGATTCTGATTCGTTTAAGATTTCCCAAAGCCATTGCTATGATCCCTTTTATTATGAACCTTTCTGATTAAACTCTGATTTGGACCTTTGGTATTTCATCTGATATATCTGTTATGAACCATCTGTTATGGACCATCTGATTTGACCTTTGTTATATGACACTCTGATTATGATATGATATCTGACTCTTAGTTTGATACCCGAGCCATTTCACTAGGCATGGGGGTTCCATGTCCGTGTCATTGATGCACCAATGGCATGACTCTAGGGCGGTAGAGTGATGTTCCGCCACGTCCCCATTTTGATTATGATATGCGCATTATATTTGTTATGGCCAGTATTTGTTTGGGGGGCGCATGGATGCATCCTAGATCTGTTCTGTTTAGTGGATTTAACTGTATATGATTTGATATGATTTGTCTGGTGACTGGTACTGTGTGCAATACATGCCTTTCACATATTTCTGGGAGCTAGCTACTCCATTTGAAGAATGAGGACACCCCTCATATTATCTGATTATCTGAGAGGTCTCCCCTCTATATGATTTGAAGATTGATGGTTACGATATGATGTGATCTGTTTCTGGGCTCGTGGTGGATGACTATCCTATTCTTTTCTTATTATCCATTTGTTTCGTTTATACCTTATGACATTTCCATTGCCATATTATATTTCTGTTTCATTAATCTTTGCTTTGTATATGTATCTGTTCACTGAGCTTTTTAAGCTCAGCCGCATGTTTTCTTTTCGTGTGCGGCAGGTAATAAGCAGGTTTTAGTAGGAAGCTGGGTTATGGGAAGAGAGTATTTCTGGACTTAGAAGACTTTGCTTTGTAGATGTGCTGGATTAGAGACAATTAGAAGAGTTTCACTTTATTTAAACTTAGAAATTATTATTGTACCTTGTATTTCAGATTTACCTTTTGTAACCTTGAATTTCATTTGTATTATTGAATCATATGTTTGTGTTTGTTCTGATTAGTCACCATAACGTAATACTTCTACCCTTGTTGGGTTGGGGTGTTACAATTATGGTATCAGAGCCGACCAGGCTGCGATTTGTAATACCTTACCCTTGACCTGTGAAGTTTGGACCCCTAAGTTTCCACTGTAGGCGCTCATAAGACAACCTTTGAGAATTCGCTTTAGGATCTCCCTATAGGAACCTAAGTTATTACCAGTGAGGAATGGGTAGACTAAGACATCTATGTAAGTATCTTTGCTTCCGCATCACTCTGATTCGTGCCTCTGCCCTCAGTTAAGCCTTATAAGAATTTTGTTTCAGAAGTTAAAAGTTTTGCAACCTAAGCTTAGTAACCAAGTAAGTTTAGAAACCTTACACCATTTAAGTTTCACCTTCAGATTTTGATCTCCACCTCCGATTTGTTTGATAAGCTGTTTGACACCTTTTCGACCATATCGTAGGTCATTCAACCATAATGTGTTCGACACATTCTTGAAATTCATTACTTATGCTGGGTATAAATGTATCATCCGATACTACTCAACCTTGTATGACCCATCACTACTCCTATGAGAATTCTGGTAATTACTAACTACGAATATAGGAAGTTTTGCTCCCTCCCTTTGAAGGATGAACTCGTTTTGCCAGCCATTTCTTTTGGAAGAATATGATGTAATCTCCGTATGGATTTGTTAACTAAGCATGATGATGTTGATAACTGACATTTCGTACAGCTTACTTTTGACAATTATACGACGTTCGTATTACCAATGATACACATCCTACCTGCTACTTATGCTAAGAAGCTAAACAAATCCCCACACCTTGAACTGTTCGTTTATCCATCTCAACTTTTGTTAAACCACATACTTGATTCTGATATATGAACTATCTGTCTGATTTGACGACCGCATTCGTTCTACGAATCTATTGACCTTGATATGTCTGATTGTACAGTCTTTAGTTATGTTTGGGTGGCTATTTGTGAAGCTACCATGGACTACCGTATCTGAAATGTTACCTTTAATAATCTGCTTCACCCTATTTCGTTATGATGACTCTCTACACTTGAATCTGCTAAAATTTCTGCCACTATGGAAGCACCAATCCTGAACTCATATGATTATCAAGTTTTCCTGAAAACCATTATTACCCACCCTTAGAAAGTTCTGTCATTTGAAAATATTTCGTTGTACGAAGATTTTCCGGTATTCTCTGATGAACCTTTGTACTCCTTCCGACTTGGGAAGTAGTGTGAGCATTGAACTGATCTCAGTTGAAGAAACCATGGTGCCATAGAAGTTGAGAGATGAAAGGAGCTGATGGAATATGATTTTTGTTCACCTCAGAGATTCTCTCTGGATGCTCTTGTTGGTTTATGAAGAAGAAAGAGAGAAGTATACGTCGGCATATCGACTACCGTAAACAAAACCGTACCACTATCAGAAATCATTACCCATTTCCGCGTATCAATGATTGATTTGGTCTTCCTTTGAAATTCCGTATCTGATTGCATCATTTTAGATTTGAAGGACTGAAGAAGCAACCACAAGAACTTCTAAGAAGGGGGTTAACTAACCGAGAGTAACCTCTGTGAAGTATTTCAGCTTTATTTGTGAAGAAGAAGGAAGGCGACGTGAGGTAGGTGAATGTGTTCCCTAAATGATTTCGGAGACTGTCTTTGCACACGTTAAAAACCTTATGAGTTTGAAGGATACCAATAGTGTTGGCTAGAATAATCATATTTTCGCGTGTTTTGGACAAATTGTCATAGTATGACATGGTGTTACGTTCAGATACGAAAGAAGAACATAGAGATTATCAGCAGGATGACCCTTTGTTCTGGAAGAGAAATTTGATTGACGTTCAGAGCTCTTAGTAGACTACACTACCCTGTATAATGAGAAGACAGAGTTTTCCACAGAAAGGATCAAGATCGAAGACAATTATCAGCGTTAGAACCCTGGTGGGAGAATGGGAGAAGATGGTTGCGACAAGTGTTACCTTAGAAGAAGCACCTAAGAAGAAGAGAGGAACTTGGATAGTACTCGACTACACATCATACAGCACGTGAAGATTGCAGCTCGGGCATCAAGACAACCAGATCGTAAGAGACGAATCGTTCAACACATAACCTGGAGCCATGCTAGAAGACCTGTCGAAGACGCGCAGTCTTGCTTCTTTATTCATTTTAGTTGTACTAAGATGAATTGAGAGCAGAAGCAGACTTGCGGATGGAGGGATGCACGATGATCGTGTCAGAGACTGCCGTTACGACATCACCATATCAAGAAGAGTTGCTGAAGGCTTGAGGAATCAGACTCAAGTTTGTAATTCCTTTTCACCATGAGATAAGATGGACAAACATAAATGAAACACTCCAAATTGGAAGAAATTTTGAAATTTAGTATTTGAATTGACGAATTTTGAAGCGGACATTTGCGTTTAGACGAGGTGATTCTGTGAATGATGAAGCTATCGATGACGTAATTCGTTTCCCCTCAACCTACTTAAATTCCGTTACCTGATAATGAATTCCTTTGAATGATTTGGGTTTCTCTGTTAGTAATTTCGTTCTATGTTCACTCTGCGTTTGTTGAGTAACGAGTTGTGTGGAATTTTGACGAATTATGGAAGGAACTTTGTGATTTATGTTTCAGAATGGACGGATGTTGAAGTAACCACTTATATTGGCTGAGTTGGTTTCGGTGAGGTATGAAGTATTGACGCTATTAACGACGTACCTGAATTCTGATGGACATTTTCGGATTTCCGTTACTCTTCGAGTAATCTCGTTTTCTTAGTTATGATGTTTGATTTTGGCGACCTCTGAGACTGTAGGTGGACTAGGTGGATTTAGATGAGTTGTGTTGCTCACGACTTGAGATAAAGTATGACCATCGTGAGGGCATATTTATATGATGCCAGTATTATGACGTCTGGCCAGCATGATAATACTTACATCATATAACGTGCACTCGTTGTGGGCATAGGATATTTCGAGAAGTGCCTTAGAAGCCTTAGAATTTCTGATATCTGTTTGAGATCATCCACGTTTAGTGAGACTTTAGATTCATTCTACCTATACGATTGATCGGCTGTCCTTGATATACGATTTGATACGTTTGGATTCTAGACGCGCGTTTTGCCGACCTCTGCACTTCCGATAAGAATCTTAGGTTCTGTTATAGAGCTTTCTGCTAGTTGATGACATCTAACGATATGCTTTCTGCCCGTACGAATTCGATCTGTTATTATACGGGAATGCACCTATGTTCTGCTATATATACGTTTCGCATTCGTTGAATCTGTTCATTGTGATCTGCTACGAGTTAAGATACGAGATTTTGGATTCTGAGAAAACAAAATCTGTTTACCTATGAGACTACCTTTGGAAGGTTATATGGAAGCCGAGACTATTTGAGAAGCTGAAAAGTTGAACGCTTATATCACCCTAATGTTGATACAATTCGATGTATTCTCATCTAATTCGCCTAATCAATTCGATGTATTCTCATCTGATTCGCCTAATCAATTCGATGTAAATCATATGTATTTTCTGTACCTCTTCCTAGAGAATTCGATTATCATCCGAATGTTGGTACGTTATCATTTGGATTCAATCTCAGCATAGTGTGTCTCTGTTTTGTTTTCGATCCTTTCAATTCTGATTCGTTGCAAATTTCGAGGACGAAATTTTTCTGTTAGAGGGGAAGAGTTGTAAAACCCGAAATTCTAAAACATGGTAAAAAGACCAAATTGCCCCTATGATCTTAAAAAAAATTAATATTTAACTTATAAAGTACCGAATCGATCTCGAACTTCTGGAAATGGACAAGATATGATACCAAATAATTTTGACAATCGCGATTAACATTTTTACAAGTTACAAAATGACCAAAATACCCCTCTTTCAACAGAATGGATACTTTATTTAGTATTATGATTATTAATTGAATTTTAAAAATAGAATTAAATACATTTTAATACAAATTTAAGTATGGCAATTATACTCATTGAATGGGTCATTATGTGGGACGTTTTTCTGGTCTCCCTCCCCCTTTGACTCGGCCTTAATTCCATCATAATTGATAAATCACAATTACAACCAAAAACCCTAGCCGCATAAACAAAAACACACAAACAATTCTCTCTAGTGCTCATACGAATTTCTGGAGTTCATAGCACATTTTTTTGGTGTTGTACACATTATAAGGAAGCTAAGAAAATTTGGTTTAGGTCGTGGGAAGCCCTTGTTTGATCGCTAGCTTTATTTCTTTTCGCATAATCCAATCGTAAGGTAAATTCACAAACAATTCATTCGATCACTGTAAAATTCGTTTTATATTTTTCTCATGATCCTCACATCATATAAACTCTGTGAAAAATGTCTACAAGGTGGTTTGGTCGCGTTTGAAGTCGTGGTGAATTATTGGTGTCGAGTTGTTCTAGCCGTGTGTCAAAAATCCAAAATCATTCATCCGATCGTTCTATAATCAATCTGGTATTTTTCTAAGCTTATATTGATCATATATAACGTGGGAAAAATGATAAACTCAGGCCATGCACCATATATTGATCGTATGGAAATTATGTGTTTTGAAACCCTAAAATCGAATTAAATCTATAAATCATGTATGCGATTTTTTTGGACCAGGTTATTAATTTTCGTGGCTTCTATAATCATCATATAACATCATAAAAATGTTCCTTCGAATTTTTGAGGCCTAAAATCATCCATGTCGAATTATTGTTAAAACCGTATAAAGGGAAAATAAAAGAAAAAGTGTGAAAACCCTAATACCCAAATCGACCTAGGGTTTATATGATCAAATCTGGAAATTTAATGTGTTTTAATGATGTGGTCATGATGATCTAATGATTGGTGAAAATTAGGGTTTTGATTTTGATATAAAAATGTATACCGATTGTATAAATCAAATAGAAGGGTGCGTTTTGTAATTTCTAAAAACTTAAGGGATAATTTTGTAAATTACTTTAGACCTGCTGGAAATTGTGTAAAATATAAAAGGATGGTCTCATGTGTTAATTTTGTATTTAAAAGGGTTATTTTGATTTATTAATTAATATGTAATTCGGTTTATAAAATAATTAAAATAGAGGGACTAAATATGTAATTTCTGGAAAGTTAAGGTTGATTCATGTAATAAATTATATTCAGGGGATAATGTGTAAATTTGGAGAATTATTGGACCATTGTGTAATTATTATTAATTAAAGATTGAAAATGGAAACTTACTAAATAAGGAAACTTTCTAATTATGGAAACTTGCTAAATATGGAAACCTGCTAAAAATAGAAAGTTACTTAAAATGGAAAGGCAATTAATTAAGAATGAATTGTAATTCCCTTCTACTCCTTTAGGTGTGAAGAAGGAGAGACCTTGAGCCGTTTTCCATATTCTGTGCTTGTTTCTGTTTTGCTTTCGTCATAAGGTACAGATACTCTGCCCTTTTATTAGTAAGGGTGTCCTATCCCATTGATATGATTCTGATTCGTTTAAGATTTCCCAAAGCCATTGCTATGATCCCTTTTATTATGAACCTTTCTGATTAAACTCTGATTTGGACCTTTGGTATTTCATCTGATATATCTGTTATGAACCATCTGTTATGGACCATCTGATTTGACCTTTGTTATATGACACTCTGATTATGATATGATATCTGACTCTTAGTTTGATACCCGAGCCATTTCACTAGGCATGGGGGTTCCATGTCCGTGTCATTGATGCACCAATGGCATGACTCTAGGGCGGTAGAGTGATGTTCCGCCACGTCCCCATTTTGATTATGATATGCGCATTATATTTGTTATGGCCAGTATTTGTTTGGGGGGCGCATGGATGCATCCTAGATCTGTTCTGTTTAGTGGATTTAACTGTATATGATTTGATATGATTTGTCTGGTGACTGGTACTGTGTGCAATACATGCCTTTCACATATTTCTGGGAGCTAGCTACTCCATTTGAAGAATGAGGACACCCCTCATATTATTTGATTATCTGAGAGGTCTCCCCTCTATATGATTTGAAGATTGATGGTTACGATATGATGTGATCTGTTTCTGGGCTCGTGGTGGATGACTATCCTATTCTTTTCTTATTATCCATTTGTTTCGTTTATACCTTATGACATTTCCATTGCCATATTATATTTCTGTTTCATTAATCTTTGCTTTGTATATGTATCTGTTCACTGAGCTTTTTAAGCTCAGCCGCACGTTTTCTTTTCGTGTGCGGCAGGTAATAAGCAGGTTTTAGTAGGAAGCTGGGTTATGGGAAGAGAGTATTTTTGGACTTAGAAGACTTTGCTTTGTAGATGTGCTGGATTAGAGACAATTAGAAGAGTTTCACTTTATTTAAACTTAGAAATTATTATTGTACCTTGTATTTCAGATTTACCTTTTGTAACCTTGAATTTCATTTGTATTATTGAATCATATGTTTGTGTTTGTTCTGATTAGTCACCATAACGTAATACTTCTACCCTTGTTGGGTTGGGGTGTTACAGATTTGGTTGGCGAATAGCTGCGAGTCTACAAAAATGGAGAGGTCACGAACCTCTATGTCCTTTGCAAGTCGGAGGCCAGCTAGCAAAGCTTTGTACTCAGCTTCATTGTTTGTAGCTTCGAACTCGAAACGTAATGCATAATTGTATTCCTTTCCCTCCGGACTGACCAGCATTAGACCTGCTCCCGAACCATCGGAGCTTGAGGCTCCATCTGTGTACAATTTCCACCCTTCCTTCATCTTTGGGGGTTTCTCATTTGGAATTTCCTTGTCTTGACTAGGCCCGGAAGGTGTTTCAGCGAGAAAGTCTGCAAGTATCTGACCTTTGACGGAGTTTCGACCTTTGTACTCTATCTCATGTTCTCCCAGTTCGATAGCCTATTTGGCTACCCTGCCTAATTTCTCAGGCTTCAACAGTATCTGTTTAATCGGCTTGTCAGTCAATACCGTAATGGGATGAGCTTGAAAGTACCTTCGCCTTGCAGCATAAACCAAGGCAAGGATTAGCTTTTCCAACTCCGGATAGTTTAATTCGGCCCCTTGCAGGACCCTGCTGACGAAGTAGATTGGGACTTGCTTCTTTTCCCTTTCTGCCAAGAGCACAACACTGATGCTTTCAAAGGATGCCGCAATGTACATGAATAATACTTCGCCTTTGATTGGGGCTGTAAGTGTTGGTAAAATTTCCATGAATTCTTTCAGCTTCTGAAAAGCGGCTTCTGCTTCACAACTCCATTGAAAAGTCTTCTTATCTGTACACCCCTTGAGTGTTTTGAAAAATGGCAAAGATCGATCCGCACCTTTTGATAGGAACCTGCTAAGTGCTGCGAGCTTCCCGTTTAGGCTTTGCACCTCTTTCAACGACTTCGGAGCTTAAAGATCAGTGATGGCCTTGACCTTCGAAGGGTTAGCTTTAATACCTTGCTTTGTGATCAGAAATTGTCCCTCTTCCATTCCAAAGGAACACTTCTTCGGGTTGAGCTTCATGTTGATTGCTCTCAATTGATCGAAGGTTTCTTGAATGTCGGAGAGTAGGTCTTCCTCAGTCCTACTTTTTATTACCATATCATCAAAGTAGGCTTCCAAGTTCCTCCCTATCTGCTTGTGGAAGGCTTTGTCTACCAACCGTTGATAAGTTGCTCCTGCGTTCTTCAGACCGAAGGGCATTTTCTTGTAGCAATAGATACCTTTTCCTGTGTAGAAGGTTGTCTTCTCCTCATCTTCCTCCGCCATTTGTATCTGGTGATATCCTTTGTAGGCATCCAAAAAGCATTTCAAACGAAACCCCGAGAGGGATTCGACCTTCCAATCAATTTCTGGCAGAGGGTAGCAGTCCTTTGGGCAAGCTTTGTTGATGTCGGTGAAGTCGACACACATTCGCCACCCTCCGTCACTCTTTTTTACCATAACTGGATTAGCTACCCAGGTTTGGTATTTTACTTCTCTAAGTATTCCTGCTCCCACAAGTTCATCCACCCCTTTGCAAGCGGTTGCGTTCCTTTCAGGTGCCAGACTTCGTCGCTTCTGTTTAATTGGTTCAATGTACTTGAACTCATTAAGCTTATGCTCTGTGCCGAAGGGCTTGCCATCGATCATAAGAGTCCTGGGGACCCCTGTCATGTCTGAGTACGTCCATGCGAAGACATCCTTGTTGGCTTTGAGTAGCTTCTCCAGATCTGCCTTGAAGTTGGCAGGGAGTTGCTTTCCGATTACCACTGTTTGCTCTGGATAGAGCTCGTTTACCACAATGCGTTCTTCGGCATCTTTACAACTTAGGATGGCCTTCGGAGGCTCCTCGGGACTTTCTTTGACCTTTTTGCCTATGTCTCCCGCCTTTCCCTGGTTATAACTAGAAAATACGGTTCCTATCCCATAAGGTGTATGAAATTTTATTGCTGCGTGTATGGTGGAGACTACAATACCCATCTTTTGCATGGCGATCCTTCCTATCAATAAATTGTAGGGAGAGCCGGACCTTACGATAGCAAATGTGAGGGTTTCCGTCCTTGCGAGCTTGCCTTCTCCAATTGTTATGTCCAATGGTACTTCTCCCAGAGGCCACGAATGTTCACCGGAGAATCCTACCAAAGGTTTCTTTGAGTCAACCCGTTGCGACCTGATCGAAGGCTTGAGCTTAAGGAAACAATGTTCGTATATGATCTCGCAGGAGCTTTCGCAGTCCATGTAGGCTCTGTTCACTTCTCGATTGGAAATCAAGACTTTGATGACCACTGGGTTGTTCAAAGGGACTTGGCCTGTAATAGGGGAAAATGTTACCTCCCCTACCCCGTTTATCTCCAGCTCCGCCACCTTTCTTTTTAAGCTAGCTTCGCCCCAACGAACCATGAGTATTGGGGCTTCGGGAGGGGTAGTGTCTTTAGCCATTTGAGTGTCGGACATTTTTTCCTTGCCCTTCTTTATACCCTTCACCAAATGTGCCAACTGCCCGGACTTTACAGCTTCTTCTATCTGCTTCTTTAGCTCCCTGCAACTATTCGTATCATGGCCATAATCTTCATGGAAGTGACAATACTTGCTCGTATCCCTGTTTTTACCCTTGCTTGTCATGCGAGGGGGTGCTTCAAAAGCTTTAGCAGCCCTCTCCATTGCAAGTATTTCCTTCGGAGACTTAGTTAGGCTTCCTAGCAAACCGTGGTTGGGGCCTTTGTTGTACGGAGAAAACCTGTCCCTGTTTTTGTTCTTGTTCTTTGATCCTTCCCATGTAGAATGCTTCGAAAACTTTTCTCTGTCGATCGGAGCACCATTAGTAGACACTTCCTTTACTTCAATCCAAGTGTAAGTCTTTTCCATTAACCCCTTGTAAGTTGTCGGAAGGTCAGTGGACAAGAATTCCACCAAGCTTCGATTTTGCAGGCCATGTACGAAACTAGAGATGTGCTGATCTTCGTGTAGACCCAGGATCTGTAGAGTTTCATCGGTGTACCTAGTGACGAAAGCCCTTGTGTTTTCGTTCTCTTTTTGTTTAATATTGTGCACCGTCAGATGGGTCCTTGTAAACTTCTTTTGCTGACTGAAGTGTGATCGGAACTTAGCCTTGAGATCATCTAGGTTGACAATGCTGCCAGGCTTTTGCCCATTCCACCAAATACGGGCAGAATCCCGCAGGGTGTATGTAAACATGTGACAGGCTACAGGCATGACCCACTTTTGCATCTTTATGGCCCCTTCGAACAAATGTAAGAAATTGTCTGGATCCCCCTTCCCATCATAAGTCCCAATGTGTGAAAGCATTTTCAACCCATTAGGCAATGGGTAGTCTTCTATCCATCTAACGAAAGGTGTAGCCGAACCCATGGGGTCCGAATATAGGCAGTTGTAAGGTGGTGCATACATAGGGATGTCATTATATAGATTAGGGTTTGGGGGTACTCCCATAGGAGTTTGGCTAGGGTAAGACTGATAAGATATGTTCATGCCAAACGGATAACCATTTCCCATGGTATACGGAGGGTATACCGTAGGATGCCCGAAGGGTATGCTCCCATAAGGTTGAGGGAGACCTGGGTTGTTAGGCTGCCCATTTACTGGAGGATATAAACCTTGAGGGTAAGACTGAGTCTGGAATGAGGGGTACATACCATTGGGAGGAAGATTTCCTCCCATATTAATTATAGGCGGATTGCCTTCTACGCCTGATGCGTGAGAAGGCTGCAACGGAACCCCTGCTTCAGTTCTCCCCAGATGAGCTACTAACAACGGAGGTAGATTTACCCCCGTCTCTTCCCTTTGTTGGCTCCTCCCGTTGGAACCTTCGGCAACCGCTCCTTCTCTTCTCTTCGGAGCCCTCTCCGGGACTCCTTCGAACCCAATGGACCTTCTACTTGGCCTTCGACCAACTGGTGACCCTATCCTTAGGGCCGAGAGTGTTGCTCCTTGCGTCGGAGGCCTAGGCTCCATTTCCGTCTCTTCCTCATAGTCATCACTTGAGTATTCCAACTCCCTTTGCATCTCAGTATTCCGAACTTGCCTTCTGCGAGCCCTTAAGAGGGATTCCAATGCTTCGTGGTTGGCTTCGACAAAGGCTGGGCTGATAACAGGATCCGGATTGGCTGATGTCAAAGCATGATGGTTGGGTTTTTTTTTGGGTAAGAACGTGTTATGAACGTGGAAGCGGTTATTGGGGGAAGGTTGTTGGAGTCGTTAATTGGTATTGGCGCCAAGATCGAGAAACCCGGAGGGGGAGTATCTTCTCTCCCTTGATCCATGCCGGACATATAGTGAAAGTAGTTGGTTGGTTATAAGCTTGGAAATAACGAGACCAATTATAGCGGTCCCATGGATGGCGCCACTGATTGTATAATAAATTGCACGACCAGGCCTTCGACGATGATCAAAAGATATATGGGGTGTTGAGGTTACGCCAAGCTTGTTCTTAACCTGAAATAAGAAATACTAAGACACTACGTTAAGTGACTGCGCAGGGGTTGGACCTTGCGAACCACCTCCGGCGTGCGAATAAGTATGTGATATGATAAGTTGGTAGTAAAATGAGAGAGTCTAGTTTGCATACCATTGTTCTTGCCCGTCTAAGCTATTTATAGGGGAGGAAATAGGCCTTAGAGAGCTTTTGCACACAATTCAGAGATCATGAGGGCGTCCCATGATTTGTGGTAACCGCTAGGGCTTTGTGGCCCACGTTCTCATCATTGGCGGGAAAGCCTAAAGAAAGAGGGGACGTGGGTATGGCCAAGTCAATGTGGTTCTCCCTTCTAGCATCCTCGCAGGAGGTACCCCGAAGGGCTTAAGGCTTCGATTGGCGGCTTCCCAATTGGTAACCACTTCATAGATGAATGGTTTTACGTTAATGAAACGTTTTAGGAGATTGACCTGGGATTTCGAAGAGAAGGCTTCGTACAGGCTCGAAGGGGTGTCCTTCGACCCGTTCGGAGGGTACGTCATCAGATGGCAATGTACACACCTATAAGTCCCGTTTGGTAGCTAAAGGCTTTACTTAAACATATGGTGTTGACTACGAGGAGACCTTTTCTCCTGTAGCTGACATAAGGGCTATTACGATTCTCATAGCAATAGCAGCGTACTATGATTATGAGATTTGGCAAATGGATGTCAAAACAGCCTTCTTAAATGGTCGCCTAGATGAAGACATCTATATGGCGCAGCTTGAGGGGTTTGTGAATCCAGAATTTCTAAACCGTGTATGCAAACTTCAAAGATCCATTTATGGATTGAAGCAAGCATCACGGCTATGGAATAAGAGATTTGATGAAGAAATAAAAAAGTTTGGGTTTTCTCATAATCTTGATGAGCCATGTGTATATCACAAAGCTAGTGGGAGTGATGTTATTTTCCTAGTCCTATATGTTGATGACATATTAATCATGGGTAAAAATATTCCAAGATTAAAAAAGGTTAAACGTATCTTGGGAAATGTTTTTCCATGAAGGATTTAGGAGAAGCAACATACATTATGGGAATCAAGATTTATAGAGATAGATCAAAGCGGTTGATTGGATTAAGCCAAAGTGCTTACGTTGATAAAATATTGAAGAGATTCAATATGCAAAATTCCAATAAGGGATATTTGCTAATGCAAGAGAATCATGGCTTAAGTAGCAAAGCATGTGCTTCAACATTTGAAGAGGTGACATGTATGAAGAGAGTCCCTTATGCTTCGGCTGTGGGATCTATTATGTATGCGGTGTGATGCACAAGGCCTGATGTGGCGTTTGCTCAAAATATAACCAGTCGATATCAACAGAATCCAGGTGAACTCCACTGGACTGTTGTTAAACATATTCTCAAGTACTTGAGAGCTACAAGAGATATGTTTTTAGTATATGGGGGAAATCCAGAAGCAGAACATGGTGTTACAGGTTACTGCGATGCTTCCTGGAAATGTGATAAAGATGATACGAAGTCTTAGACGGGTTATGTCTTTGTCATTAATGGAGGAGCTGTGGATTTGAAGAGCAAGAAGCAGAGTACCATAGCGATGTCTGAAACAGAAAGTGAGTATATTGCTGCTTCAGAAGCTGCAATGGAAGCCGTCTGGATTAGGAAGTTCGTTTCAGGGCTTGGAGTTATGCCCTCAATCGAAAACCCTATAAAGATGTATTGTGACAATTCAGCTGCAATTACATTTGCCAATGAACCTGGAATCATGAAAGGCACCAGACATTTCCCGATTAAATATCACTATGTTCGAGAACAAGTGGAGATAGGTGAAATCGAGTTACTCAAAGTTCACACAGATAATAACCTAGCTAATCCTTTAACGAAGGCTTTACCTGGTGGAAAGCTTTATCAACATGCTGAAGGCATAGGACTTCGTTTAGCTAGTAGTTTCATACCCATCTATGATTAGTGTTTGGATAATGGGATGTTATGAACAATTATTATTTTAATGAAATAAAATATTAGTTATGTTTGATTATCATTTTTTTAATAATATATCCTATATTTGCATGTTTAATCCTTGAATAATTTGATTATTCTAAATTGTCCGTTGTCGATTAATGATATAGGAATATCATTAAATTAAGACAAATCTGAGTATTGGTAGAATATACTTGAAAGTATATTGATGCATTGACATGCCAATTTCACATGATATTCAATGAATTGAATATAGGACTTATCCCAACTTCATGAGTTTACTTTATGGAACTTGTCATCAAGTAAATCATGTGTATATAGTTATCCCCAGACTTGAGATACCAGATAACTGTTATGGATGTAGTGCATTTCTGTAAAGCAATTTAACGCTATACGTTACTGGTAGCTATAAGGATTGTTTTCAGGAGTGTTGCAAAGTTCATGGTTATGCTCGTAGTCAAGAGAAAATTTGTTCCTTCAAATTTGTTTTGAAGTTTAATACTGCTAGGCCCCTCGTAGGGTTGACAAGATGTTTGCGTGGCCACGCCCAAGATCTATCTGGAATACATTCAGACGATTTGGTAATCTTGTTCAATCAGAAACATAGAGAAACAGAATGGTTAATAAAGAATGACTAAGATCCATATATTTATTAACTTAGTATTAGTAACAAAAGGATAAGTATGATGATGAATCATCGAATGGTTCTTCCAGGAGACCACCACTCGAGTTGTACTAGGGGCATTGGCGTGTTGCTAGACGCTAACCAATGTGATTACACTATTAATAGATGTCCAAGTGGGAGCTGTTAAGTTTGTGGACAAATATTAAATGTGTATGTCTAGAATCGAACTCGAGACCACGGGATTGCACACATTACGTATGAGGAATTAATGGATAATAATTAATATATAAACCGTTATGTATTTAATTATTAAAACACAAAATAACGACTAACGGACGTTAAGTAGTTAACGAGAATTGACTAACGACCGTTAGGGAATAAGAGAAGGACTATAGATGGAATTAGAGGAACAAGAAGCTTTCGGAATCCTTAGAGATTGCCTTGGCCGATCGTCTATGGGCTAGGGAAACCCAATCCATAGCCAACTTGTTCTCCAAGATTCTCAATCTATAAATACAAGGCTAGGGGTTATTCATTCTTCACCTCTTGTGCACTAACTATAACCCTAAAACCTTTTCTCTTTTTTCTTGCTTTTGGTCGATCAAAACAAACACCCATAAGGGTCGACCAATTGGTTTTATTGTAAAACAATCTTTGTGTTTTCAAGATCTAGCAATCTCTTTAATTCGGTTATAGTACGTGTGTACGAGATTGTGGTATTAACTCATTATAGTTAATATCTTGGATTGAGATACAAAACGGTAAAGGGTATCTCGTTAATTCGTTCTTAATAAAGATTTGAAGATTGAAGTTTGATTCTTGTTGTGCTAGAATCAAAAGGTACGTTTCACTTTAATATTCGGTTAATTCTTTATGTGTTAAAATAGATCCTACGTTTCCGCAACGTGTATGATGATTTCTAGATTAAGATATGAACAGGTAATGATTATTAAATTCTAACAGTTTCGTATATGACCACGCTTAGTGTAGAGGGTGTGGTTGGAAGTCAAAGGGAAAACATGACACATCAGCAATGGAAAGAAAAGAAGTGAACCTCACATTTCGGGAAAAAGATAAAAGGTAAAGACTAGCGGGACTAGAGAATCAGATTAATAAGAGGAGAGAGGGACTAGTTTAAAGAGAGTGAAAATATTATTTTATTGTATTGTGTGTGTATTTGTGTTTTGAGAGTATTTTTAAATAATAAAAATGAAGCGCACCTCACATTTCAGATAAAGATAAAAGGTAAAGAGTAAAGACTAGCGGGACTAGAGTCCTGGATTAATAAGAGGAGAGAGAGAGAGAGAGAGTAGTTTAAAGAGAGATAAAAAGATTAGAGAATCGTATTATGTGTGTATTTGTGTTTTAAGAGTATTTTTAAATTAAAAAAAAAATTATGAAAGAGAGAGAATGTTAGTGATTGAAGAAAAGTTAAAGAAAAATGTTTTGAAGATAGAAAAATGTATGATCACACCACTACCCATATAGGGTTGGTGGAGAGACAATTATCGTTTGTAGAAAAACTGACAAATAAGGTTTGCCGACATGTATGGGTCCAGACCCAGTGACCTTCGCATACTGACATACGTACGCATCAACTTTTTTTTTGGAAGGCGACTTTCTATTTTTTGGGTCGGAGTCGCACCTGCCACATCGGCAGGACCTCATCCACCACATACCCAGACTATGTTGTCTGAACCGGGTCCACGCTGATGTATTGGGGACTATTAACGGCTTCCTCCCGGAAACCGTACCGCCTCCACACGAGTTTTTCTTGCTGGAGTAACGGCCGGATGAAAACCGGGGGCGGCTCGGATTTGGAACCTGCGCAACATTGGCTCACAGGCTCTTCCTCTTCATTGCCTGGTACCAACAGAGCATTGTGGCCCATATGTGAAGACTTCCCGGTACGATCACCCATACCGGTACTACTTTCACACGGGCTCACTTAACTGAATAAGTGACACCCACTGGGCCACAAGCGTGTTGGTACGTACGCATCAACTTAACATCCATAATCATGCATTTGGGGGCTCTTTTAAAGTTTAGGTAAGATCCTTTCCTATAGTTACTTTTTTTTTGAACAGTGACTTTCATTTTTTTGGATTAGAGTCACACCCGCCATCTCAGCAGGCCATCATCCTTCACATACCTAGACTATGTTGTCTTAACCGGGTCCACGCTGGCGTAGTGGGGATTTTTAACGGCGTCCGCCAGGAAACCGTACCGCCTCCACACGAGTATAATTCGCTGGAGTAACGGCCGGATGAAAACCGGGGCCGACTCGGATTCGAACCTGCGCAACTATTGGCTTACAGACTCTTCTCTTCATTGCCTAATATCAACAGAGCTTGTGGTCCACAAGTGAGGACTTCCCGATAGGTCACCCATACCGATACTACTCTCACCCGGGCACGCTTAACTGAATAACCTATACTTCTTTTATCAATAAATTGATACATTAAATCAAATTATGGATGTGGTTTTAAATGTGAAAATGTTACTTAAAATATAGGAAGATTATGATTATTTTAAAAAAAAACGAGTTATCTAAAATATAAGCTTTTTTAGGAAGACATAAATTATAAAAGATGTTAGAAAAATAAAATTTAATATATTTTAAAATCAAATTCTACTTCATTTAGCTTATATATATCACATTAATTTATAATTTCTCGCTCCATCTTTATTTACAACTACATTTTCAGTATTAGAAACAACTACTTTTGCCCGACATACCTTTAATAGCACCAAAATTTTATTACTCTTTTAACTAAATCCTTCAAATTCATCAGCTTTTAAGTTTCAATATCCAATCTTTCCAAATCCTATATGTTACTATGTGTTCATTTACCATCTTAATGACCAAAATAGATAAATGGCACAACTTCATCTTTTCTTAACTAGTAGTTATAAAAACAATATATACTTTGTTAAGAACAACTTTGAAATTATCAAAATAAAATTAACACATCAGTTATAACTTATAAGTATATGATATCAGAACATAATGTGAAAATTCACTGCAAATAATAAATTGCAAACGAGTACACATACGATAATAAAGCACGTAAGAAAGTACGTTGATATTAGCGTAAACCATATATTCACAGCTAATATCATATCATATCATGTCTTAGGTAGCTGGTCGCGGAACAAACTCAAGCGGCAAGGCAAGCCGTTTTGCTGCTATTTTTATTTGCTTAGCCGACAGAGTTTTGCGGAGCAACAAACAATTTAAACACACTTTTTTTAGTTTTCAACGTTATTTGTCGTGTATATTTTTAAATAAGAAAAGTTAAAAGGATGAGATAATGCAAGAAAAATGAAAAAAAGCTAACGTAAACATAAACTTGACAAATGAATGTTTGGTGATTGCTCGTTACTATTCCCTCCGTCCCAAAATATAAGTCATGTTTGACTTTTTAAATCGAACTTTAACCTTAAATATTTTTGTTTGTATTATATAATACTTGATGCAAAATATATAAATGGATAGTGTTTTAAATGTATTTTTATTTGGTATAATTTTTATCAAGTGATATATAATACAAACAAAAAAATTTAAGATCAAAATTTGATTCAAAAAGTCAAATTGAACTTATATTTTGATACGGAGAAAGTATTAGTGTTTGGTAGTACAGTGCGTAACGCTGAAATGCCTATCATAAATAAGTTGTCATTAGACCATGTACATCGGTAGCGTTATAGCAGCGTTAAAGGCATGATTTTGGGCCTTAACGCACGTTAACTTCGCGTTAACTGATGGGAGGAGTTGAGTTAACGTGGCGTTAAGGGTGGCGTTAAGGGTGGATTTGGGTCTTCGTTGGCAACCGGTGGATTGTGCACCGGTTCATTATGTTCCATTTCCCACAAGACCTGGATGTCTTGATCTATTTGGCGAAGTTCTTCATCAGTTAACCCATACGGTTCATTTTCCGATGGATTGTTCACCGGAAAGTTTAATGTTTTTTTTTTTTTTTACAACTCTATATAAAATTTCGTATCGTATTTTAATGTTTTTTTTTTTTTAATTTCGTTGTAATTTTATTTTATTAAGTATGTAATGTTATGCTTTTAATGAATGTTATGTTTTTAAAAAATGAAGTAATTTATAAGTTAGGGGTTGAATTCGAAAATTTGTGTGTAAAGTTGAGTTAAGGTGTGTTAAAGCTGAGTTATTGATGTGTGAGTTAAAGCTGAGTTAAGTTAAAGGGTGAAAAAACTGATGTGACATGCCTTAAAATTTAAAGCTGAGTTAACTGATGTGAGTTGCCTTACACAAAAGTTTAAGATACCAAATTCAATGAACACATCTTTTACCAAATTAAATACACACGAAAGTGCAAAACCGTCAAAAACTCAAAATTACGTAATAAATTCTACGAGTAACGGCCGACATGCCAAGCCAAGTGTACAAAAAGAAACAAGATCCACTACTACATCACCACGTCTAGCCTATCATACAACACGTATCACACTCGTCCAATACGAGACCAAAATATCACCTTTTAACTACCAAACAACAAACAGTCAACTAACTTCAACCCAGTTTTTGACCCTTTAAACCCTGAGGAGTTTTCTTGAATCTTGATCTTTTTAAATTTTTTAAAGATTTTGAGAATCGGGTATTGCTTAAATCATCTTTTTATAAAGTGGGTTTGTTTAGGATTTTGTGATTTGATCTTGTAATTTGTGTTTTTTCATAAGAAAAAGTCAAAGGTTAAAAGTCAAAGTTTGGAATCTTTTTTTTTGGGAGTGTTTATAGATTTTGAGCAAGTGGGTATTGTTGAAATCATAAGTTTTGATGATTTAAATGGTGGGTTTATGTGATTTGGTCTTGTAATTGTGTTTTTGAGAAGAAAAGAAAATAAAAGAAGTCAAAGTTTGGAAGTTTGACTTGATGGATATAACAGAAGTATCAATTATTCATCATGTGGGCATTGTGTTTTTGCTGATATGGTTACTTTCTTCATTTAATGTTTGTCATCCAGTTGTGTACTTCTTCTGTTTAATCTATCTTTATTTGGTAAGAATATTTTATTTATTAGTTATGGTACTTTGTGTGTGATTGATTAAAGTTATGTGGTTTTTTTTTTTAATTGGCTTCTTTTTATGTTCTAAAAGGTTCATGAGAATTTTGCAACAAGATTGAGAAGAAAGGTTAGGTTTGAAGAAAGAAGACATGCATATCAAAAAAGGGTAAATCTTGGCTTTCTTTTTACCATTTTGATAAAGTGTGTGAGATTATATACTCTGTTATTCATAAGTAGCTTAAAATCTGCTTATTTCAGCCAAAAAAGCTTTTTCTAGGTAAGCATATAGTAATACTGGTGAATAAAGTTTTGGATTAGAGTATATAAATTTGGTGAGTAAAGTAATACTGGTTTCTTGAATATTCTTTCCCTTTTTGCCTTCTTGGAAAGTGAAACTTATGAATTCCTAGCAATGAGATCAAAGTGGTTAAGTGGTAGATCAGTGATTATTAATTATGTGAATAGTAAAATGTTTTTTTTCCCTTTTTGCGTTTTTTCAGATCTTCTTTACTTGTGTGTTAGTACAATAGTACATACCTGTTAGCTAATTCCTTGTGATCAAGTTAATAACTTAATACTGTTAGCCTTGAAAACCGAATTTTTTGAACCCCTTTTCGTTTTCTGTAGGTACTATCTGATTCTGAATCGGTACGGTGGTTGAACCATTTGGTTGAAAGGATTTGGCCAATATGTATGGAGAACATTGTCTCACAGAGACTCCTACTCCCTATGATGCCTTGGTTTTTGCAGAAGTACAAACCATGGACTGTGGTATGAATTCTTTCTATTCATAACACTTGATCTTTTTAAGCTCATGTGATTAGACTCGAGCTCTTTCTAGTTACTTTGTATATAGCATCTCTTTAACAATCTGTTAGGCTCAATAAACTTTAGTGTTTCATCAACTACTTGATGCTTGGGCAATTTCATATTTACCCAACTTAAATAATGCCATATTTACCCAAAACATGCTTTATCTACATTGTACATCATGTATTCAAAACTTGTATTTTGTGTATATATGGCATTTTGATGTTTAGATTGGGCATATATGGAATTATCCCTAGGATTTAAAGTATGCTAGATATGTTCTAACAAGCGAGTTTTTAGAACGAATCTATGGGTGCGTTTATTTGGATAATTCAGAGTTCTTACTAGTTCCCTGGTTTTGGCAAAAACTTTAAAGTTTGTCGATAGTAGAAATTCCTACCTAATACAGGTGTGATTGAAGAAATTTCTAATTTTAAGCGATTTACATTAAAATGGAAAAGTTGTGCCATTTGTTGGAAATTTACTTAATCATGTTATCAGCTTGAGAAGTATCTATTGATTGATCTTTGTATGTAACAATGTATGCAGAAAGAAGCAATGGTTCAGAATTTGTATATGGGAAGATCTCCACCTATGATTACTGAAATGAGGGTTTGTCGTCAATCTACCGGTGACGATCATTTGGTAAGTTAACTTTTCTGAATCACGGGATCATAATATAGTAAAATGGTCATTCGTTGATACGTTGTATTGCTTTTTTAGGTTATGGAAATGGGACTAAATTTTCGAACAGCTGATGACATGAGTGCAATATTAGCGGTCAAACTGACAAAAAGATTGGGTTTTGGAATGTCTGCTAAGATGCATTTGACAGGAATGCATGTTGAAGGAAAGGTAGAATTTCATATTTTGAACCATGTTTTCACTAATGTTGCATTTTAATGATCACGATTAACGAGGTTTTGTATTCTGTCTATTTGAAAATCGTTTAGGTATTGGTGGGAATCAAGTTTCTCCCAAAATGGCCATTTCTTGGACGTATGAGGGTGTGTTTTGTGGAACCGCCATACTTTCAGATGACAGTAAAACCAATTTTTTCTCATGGTCTCGATGTTACTGAGGTTCCCGGGATTGCTGGATGGCTGGTTAGTAATCGGTAAACTTCATTAATTGTGATTTCACATACGCACAAACGCTTATGGATGCTCACTTTAATGTGTCTTTTATGTTTTGTTTTACTCAATCAGGATAAGCTTCTGAATGTTGCATTTGAGGAGACATTGGTTGAGGTAACATTCTTTTGTTCTCTTGTTTTATACTCCGTAGTACGGTTCGGGTCGGGTGGGGTTTGTTTATGTTGCAAACATATAAGTTAATAATTTATAGTTATCGTGTAAAAGGGTTTCTGATTTTTACACATCGACTGATTTTGCAGCCTAATATGTTGGTGGTGGATGTCGAGAAATTTGTTTCACCAGAACCAGGTATTACTTTAGAAAATAGTGTGTTAACGCGTATTATGGCAGGTTTAAACCTAATAAGGTATTTTTTGTGCCATTTCAGAAAGTTGGTTTTCGATGGATGCAAAGGATCCGGTTGGTTATGCCTTAGTAGAAATTGTGGAAGGATCAGATATGAAACCATCAGACATGAACGGTAAGGTTACTTAAAAATGCGCATTCACCATAGTGTTTAGTGAACATGTTGGCTAACCAACTTAACCCCTTTACAGGGTTGGCTGATCCTTACATAAAAGGCAAGCTTGGTTTAAAGAGGTTCAGGACCAAGACACAGAAGAAGACGTTATCGCCAAAATGGTTTGAAGAGTTCAAGATTCCTATTGTTTCATGGGACGCACCTAATCTTCTTGAAATCGAAGTCCGTGATAAAGATCGCTTTGTTGATGACACCCTTGGGTTCGTGTTCTTTTTTATTCCCTGTTTCTTGGATCTTTTCTCTAAAGTTTTGAATATACGTTTATATGACTGGATTATGGACGTTTTATGCAGTAAATGCTGTGTAAAGATTAATGATTTCAAAGATGGCGAGAGACATGACGTGTGGTTGCCACTCGACAACATTAAAACGGGAAGATTGCATCTTGCTGTAAAAGTTATTGAATTTGAAGGTGTAGACAAATTGTTTGAACAACCATGCGATGTCGATGCATCAAAGACTGAATTCAAGAACGGAGACGTTTCAGTTAAAGCTCCTGAAAAAAATAAAGATCCGACAGCTGATAGTTATGAACCGATTGATGTCGAAGGGCAACGAGAAACGGGCATATGGGTACACCACCCGGGTCCTGAGGTAGCACAAGTATGGGAGCCAAGAAAGGGGAAGAATCGGGTCAGTAAAGAAGGCGAATTCCTGAGCAGTAGCATCAGAGTTGAACCATACCCGAATGACTCGAGCAGCACTGATGAAAGCGTCGAGGGTAGTAAACCAAAATCAAGAAACCCGGTTAAAAGAGGGTTCCATAAAGTTGGTTCATTGTTCTCTAGAAGCCCGAAAACAGAGGATGATAAAGATAAGTCCAGAAGCCTTAAGAAACGGGATGATGAAGACTGTGATACTCCACATGAAAACGTTAGGTCAGTGAATGCAAAAGGGATTGCTGTGAACTTGGTAATGGAGGACAACCATCTAGCAACAGGTCAAAACCCTAAAGTAGTCGAATTTGAAGAGAGTCCAGAAGGAAGTGATCTTGGAAGCCCGGATAAGAGAGGAGTCAGAGGTACAGTCAAAGGTATTCTAAAGAATACTGGACACTCTGCTCGTGGTATGATGCATGCGATGTCACGTAAAGGGTCTATGAAAAGAAAAGATAAAGACTTATCTGTGCAGTCTGACTCTTCTGGTGAGGCTGGATCTATTACGTCGCCTGGGTACAGACCCGATAGTGAAGCTGGTTCAGAAAAAGCTGCTATGAGTCCTGGTGAGGCTGGATCTATGCTGTCGCCTGGGTACAGACCTGATACTGAAGCTGGTTCAGAAAAAGCTGCTATGAGTCCTGTGACCGCAGGTGGTGAAGTTAACTTAGATGAGCCAGACAGGCTTAGTCTTGATGCTGTGGACGTTAATGCAATAGATAAAGGCCAGTTTGATGCTGTGGACATTAATGCAATAGATAAAGGCCAGTTTGATGATTCTGAAATAACGGGCCAAGTAATATCTTCTCCTTCACCTAAATAACGCGGGTACATTTTTTAGCTGTGGGTGATAGTTATGTTATATACGTGTGTCTAAGCTGCATGATGGTTTGTATATCTTGCATATAGATGATTCACCATTCTTGAGGGTGTAAGTGAACGTTTTATACGATGCTTTCTTTTTGATAGTTATGTGAATAGCAAGAATATTTGTTGATATCCCCCTATTATATCGTTATGGCTTTTCACTCTACAATTAGATACCGTGGTCAAATTAGCGTAAAGAAACACGTATAGCAGGCTTTTAACTTTGGTCAGGAAATTGAAGATGTGGGGTGCAACATCGGTATACGATTGTAACTCTTTTAAATTACATCAAATTGCTTAGCTTATTCTTTTTAAGATTGATATTTTTATGATTTGTTCAATGCCTTCATAATTATATTCATGTACAACGGGAATTTTATAATACAAGAAATGTTTATATATGTTTTTTCTTTTTACGCTTTAAGAATCGGCTGAATCTGCAGTCTCCTGCTGAAAGCCTTGTTGAATAGAAACCGAGTCTGAAAAGCTGAAATGATAGGTAGCCATGCCAAACACGCTAATGGTGTGAAAAGAATTACTCCCATACCGAAATCATATGCTTGTGCAAAAAGCCGTGTGAACTTCCACAAAACCGTCCCTTGAATCAACGGCCTGAAAGCTTGAGCAACCTAGAATTCAAATAAAATTTGTTACTTTAGATTGAAAAAAAATAAATAAAAAAATATTATTATTTAGGAGCGGCAATTCCCATCATAACATGAAATAAAGGAGCGGCAATTCCCATGTTATGGTCGTGTCTGTACGGGTTAGTTTAATAAACAAGTCAACTCGTCTAACCCATTTGGTGGCTTTTTAATAAGCAGGTCGTTTTTTAGCTGACCTCACCAGCCCGTTTACAACCCACCCATTTCATTTAGAAATGTAACCTGCCTAATGATTAACCCGTTTAGATTAATGAGTTGCAACCTGACAAACCAAACCCAACACAATTTCCACCCCTGCCATTTTGTTTCAGTATTTAAGAGGTTTCATTAGAGCTTACGAGTATCAGGCCCCAACCGGTGGGTAGAAACGCAAAACAGCAGACAATCAAATCGGCTACAGATAGTTGACAGATGTATGAAAGAGTGATTATGGTTGCTATAACGGCTAAAAAAAGAGAAGCTTTGAATAGCCTGAATGAAAGCTGATGGTTGTCGCTCAGATATTGCCTCCCTATATTTACAAGCTGCGAAAAAAATCTCAAAACAGTCAAGACTTCAGAAACCCTCTTAGGGAGTTTTCGGGATTGCTTGTTTCAAGCTGCTGCTTATCTGCTTAAAAAAATAATCAGGTTGGTAAATGTTTATTTGTAAGTGCTTATTTTTAAGCAGTTTTAGACCAACACTTAAAACTGGTTTTTTAAGAAAATAAACAGACAAGCACTTAAAATGGCAATCCCAAACATATGTCAGTATTTTGAAGCATGGTTTGAGTTTTACCTTAATTAATAGGAAAATGACGACAATAACGACCCATGAAAGGACGTAAACCACAACTGTTTTATTAGTCCCGGCTATATCTAGTTGATATACGAGACCATACTGATAAATAAAGAACCGTAAAGAAAGAAGTATCTCAATAACCCGAGAACCCCATCCCGAATGCCTAAGGTGTTCCTGCTCATCATACCACCAAGATTGCCAGCTTTTATCTTGTTGTATCCCGATCCCGCCCTGCTGTTTAATCCATTTATTCCAGTCTTTCCAGTCATCGACTATTTTTCCCCAATCGAAACCCGAAGGATTAAACAGAAATGGAGCAAATAACCATGTTAATGATAAGAACCAGATGGCGTATGTGACCATAGCATATGTCATGTGGTTTTCGTATGTTCGTCTGATGATATCGTGAGCGATTAGAAGTAAAAGTAGTTCAAATCCTTTCATAAAATGACTCCGTGAGTATAATCGATAGTTTTCTGTGAAACTTGCGTGAAAGACCACAACTTTTCTTCCTGTTGGTCGGTACTTGGCCCCACCGTGAAGTATGGTTCGACCGAAATAATGTGTTTTTGTACCGAGTGAAAATGTGAAGAAAACAGCGGCGAGTTGGAGTTGCATGAGGACGAAATCTTTAAGAGCACTAAGAAATCCTCGTTCGAGTGCTATCTCCATTACCATTGGTAACCCGGTTAATAACCCGAGCTGAATAAAGGATTGTGAAGCTAATGCTGTCTCTAATGACCTAATGTTATGCACTTTAGCTTCTTGAAGTAAAGCTTTTTCTAAACCACTTAGCACGAGATAAAGCTGCCCGTATAAGAACACATATATGCCTAGCACCGATATCTGCAAGGTTTGAAAATAGATAGAAACTAAGCTTATTTTTTTTTGCGAAAGTGATAATTTGAGTATTTTGGGTGACAAATTAGTAAATTACCAGACTGCTTAAGTAAAAACCAACTGTTGTGAAGTAACACGAAAGCATACGGAAAAAGTCAAACCGGCGTCCGAGCCGGTAGATATCCCGGCTAAGAATTTGTTCACTGTTCCCGTTTGCCACTTTTGCTTCGAATTTTGAGATCTGGTTTAGGCTTACATCACGGCCTTTACCGACTTGTATGTACTCCTGGTATGTTATATGTCCACGCCTTAATGTTGTATTATATCCTACAACATTTTTAGTTCTCAATAATATGATTAAAAAGTTACTAGTAATTAAGTATTTTGAGGTTTTAAACAAATGCAAACTGAAACCTGCAAAAATATCTTCACTTAAGTTTATCGTCTTTGAAGCTTTGCTTATTCCACCTCTTGTTAGGTGAAAAATTCTGTCGAAAACATCCGGATGACCATAATGGAACCTAATCCTGTTTAATGTTGAAAATCACAAATGGTTAGTGATTCATGATTGGTAGGTTTGTGCTAATTGTGAGCTGGAAATAACAATAAACAGACACCTGAGAGGATTGGCTAAAAGTCTTTGACCAATTGTGACGAAACTTGTCTCTTGGTAAGACATGAACCATGCTAAAGAAGAAACACTGCAAAAAGAAAAAAAGTCAATGTTTGACTTCATAAAGTCGAATCGGATACATTAAAATTTAAAGAAACAAACCTTCCAGTGAATATATGTTCCCTTAAACCAAGTATTTTAGGACGTTTTCCGAATCTTGGTAGAAATTCTTGTAGGAGGTTTCTCATTTTAATCGCTTCTTCCAGATAGTTATCCTGTAAACATGTGTATCAGTTGACTATTACAAAAGTCAAAACCGGTGATGTAGCTGTGGATTGAAACTTAGCGTACTTGGTTCATATCAATTGCTTGCAGAGCTTCACCACGAGTAAAAATTATAGCATGGTTTTGATTCTCGGGTTTCCCTTCTCCAATATTTGGTGGGCCCGGGAGCTTCACACGATATATCTCCTGCAAACACATAACAAACATTTAAGTATGTTAACATCTTTACTGATTGCTAAATAATCCAAAGTGGTCAGTTTACAAATCCTGTATTTTGTACCTGGTCAAAACCATTAACTGCTTTGACTAATACAGATGAATAAATTGTTCTTGGCTTCTTATCTTCCCTTTCTTTAACATACGTTCTTTGCTTATTCTCAACCATTTCATCCCTTTCTTCAACAGGAGTTCTAGGCTTATTCTCAACCATTTCTCCCCTTTCTTCAACAGGCGTTCTTGGCTTATTATCGACGATTTCTTCCCTTTCTTCAACATACGCTACACGTAGTGAAGGGTACCTTACCATAAGGTCAATGATTTCTTGTGCCTGAGGGTCACCCGAAGTTTTCTGGGACCCAAACACTTGACATGAGACGACATGAGTGAATTTTAAGTCTGCCAATGCGTCAAGCTGAGCGGATAATGTATCATTTCCCCTTTCAATTGCATCATAACCTTGAAGAATATCTGGTCATATAATGAACATGCATATATCAGATTATCTGATTTTTAAAGAAAACATATTTAAGAATATGAGTTAATACCATCGTCTTCCGCCATGTCAAGAAAAGCTTGCAGCTTTAACGCTTTCTGATAGTACATCATCCCACGAACTGTTAAGAAAATAAGGATATATTAAGGTACCTTTTATATGTGAAATTCTAAAGAACTTACTGTGTCTTGTTAAGGTGAAATTTTGACCCATTTATTTATGCTAGGCCGATTTTGGGTCGCGTTATAACTTTTAACTAAAACGGGTCGTATTAAAAAAAATATGGCTAAAATGTGGAATGGGTTGGAAGTCATAAAATCTACTTCTAATGCATACAACTTAATGGATTTATTCCAGCAATTTAAATTCCTAATGTAATGATAATAGTACTATCTTAGTTATCACATTTTTATTTATAAACGGAGTAACAAAAAGTGTTTGCAGGTCAACCTACCTGGCCCGACCCAACCCGTTTCAACCTGTTCTGAAAAATGACATGTTTGACCCATTTAAAATGCTCTGTTTTGACCAGTTCAAAATTGACATGTTTTGACCCGTTTAAAAATGGACCATTTCTACCCATTTTAAAACTGGCAGCAACAATCCCAACTCGTTTTGACCCATTACTCAATCCGGTAGACCAGTCCATCTAACCATCTCTAGTTTCTTGCAACTTACTTGTCCTGCAGTGTGGTCAGAAGACTCATGTTAGCAGCCTCTGTCTATAACATATGGAAGGAGAGAAATGGGAGAATTTTTAGAGATACTAGAAGAAAATGTGATGAAGTGTTTAGAGGCATTATAGAGAATGTGAAGAGTAGGCTTATTGGTCTTACAGTTAGAGAAAGTAAAGCTGTTAGATTGATGGAAAGCAGATGGGGAATTACTTTAAAAAGGGAAAAGACTGAAAATTGAGTAATATGGTATTTCAAGTGCTGAATTAAGGTTTTCTGACTTAAAGGGGTGTTTGGATATGAGTTTTAGTTGCAGTCAATAGTGGTTCTAAGCATAATCTTCAACTGACTGACTTAATACAGTGGAAGAAGGAAGCAATGTAACAGTGCTTAAGGGGTTTCAGCAGTATACAGGGGAGATTAAGGAATGTTTGGTATATTGGAAAAGTTGTGGTTCTATGGGTCTATATGTATCTGATGAGCATCATTGTGTTCATAAATGATCTCAGCTTATTCAAGATCATTGCTTTTCTGGTCATAACAATGAGAAGTACCTTGTACCTTGGAGTCTAATCTGGTATGACTGTACGTTAGTAGTCCTTGTAGCTCTGCTAATTGGCCTGGAGGAAATTAGTATCTATTTTGGATGAAAAGGAGGTCTAAGCTGGATATAAGATGTACCATAAAGTAGGGCTCCTCATTGTGAAGGGTATATGGCCTAGGAGGGGAGTGTAAGCAGTATGGAATTGAGAGTGGTGTAAGATGACACTTCATGGTCCATACTTTACATTCCCGCAGGAGGTTAGGTTGGTCATCATGGAGGGTGAGTGTTCCCAAGCAACTGAAACCCTTCTTTGAGAGGGAAATGTAGGTTGTTTTGGCAGAGCCCCCCCATGGATGGGTTATAGGTGCCTAGTGATGCCATTCTCCATTTCTACTTTGTCTACTGTGGTGGCAGGTTGAGTGGCTTGGTAGAATGGAGTAATGAAAATGTAGCTCGATGGTAGATGCTTAAAATGGTAATGTCAGTTTGAGGATGAATGGAGATAGGAATGAAGATTGTGGTATTCTGAGTTTTCTTTGTCTGTAAGCTTGTCTGAGATAGTTATCAGATAAAGATAGTTCATTAGAGTTTTGTCTATATAGGCTATATTTGTATCTGTTCTTGTATCTGTTCTTGTATCTAATTTGGGAAATGCCCAAGATCAGTTTATTGTTATCTTCATGTAAATGTTTGGAGTAATATAATTTTACCATTTGCAACAAAAAAAACTTACTTGTCCTGCTTAGAGTCTGCCCTCGGAAGGAAGCCCAATCTCGAAGCTCCTCCTTGCCATTATCGTCTAAATCCTCTAAATTTTCAACCCTCATTCGTTCCAGGAAGTTTTCCAGCTCATCTAATTAAAAAAAATACAAGACAAATAAATAAAAAAAAGATATGTATAAAATCCATATAAGATGATTTTCAACAGCGCTTACCAGGAAATATTTTCTGCAGATAAAATCCAATGGAAACATAATCTTGATCTTCATTCAGCTCCTTTGTAGAAAATTTAACTTCTTCCATAAAATGAGGAGTCAAAACACTGAATACAAAGCAAATAATCGGCTATCAGAATCCAAATGAGTAATTTGATAAAAATGTCGAATCTATGAAACAATGAAACATGCATACCTGAAAGATAACATGTTGCGCACTTTTGGAGCTCGAGGTATATCCATGAAAAGAGATGTTGCAAAAAATGATATACGCCTTCGTGCATCGAGGTTTTTAGGTATGTCCATTGCTGCATCCTTGACAGTAAGCAGCAAAAGGAATCGCTTTATCTGTGAAAACGAGTATCGTGTTAGTCTTTCTATAAAGTATTTAATTTTTAGTATATATCTAAGTGTTCCAGAGGCATTAAAAATAAAACCTTTTTTTTAAGAGAATCGCTATCTGGCAATGGGAAATGTACAGAATGTCTTGATGCAAATAGTTGCGGGTCAGGTTCCACGTCACCAAAGTATGATTCTTCAGTTTGTTGGTATGCATTGACGGATTCCATTGTTCTGTATGTTAACCAGATAAACTTCATAACAAGATTCTAGAAACTGATAAATCAAGAGGAAGTAAAACGAGGTGCAAACCTTGATCCATTTCTCATCATATCATTTGTGACGATTTCAAGAACATCTTGAAGTACTTTCACAACTTGCAGATAGTTGTTCTCATTTCCCTCAACCTAAATAAAACGTAAGATTACAGCCTTATCAAAATCTCGTAAATGAAGAACTAGAAATATGAGTTGTGGGATTCAAAAATTCAAGAATTACCAGAAGTTCAACCAACTCTATGCATTTAGCATGTAGAGATAGGATCTCATTTCGATCGAAATCTTTAACGAAAGTTGATTTCCTAATGCTTTCTTCAATCTCCTCTATTATCCCGTGGATGACTCTGAAAATGAATTTAACTTTAAGTCATCATTTACTAATATTTTGACAAAAAAAAAAGGATTCAAGATCAGCAGACCTTCTCTCAAGATCACCAACTACGAGTATATCAAGAATGTATTTCAGTGACTCGTAACACTCGTTTACAGTAATATGCATGTAAACATCTGCTCTAATTCTTTTAAAAAGATTTGCATCTTCACCCACAAAGTCCTTTGCAACAGTTAAGGCCATTGGCAACTGTAAATGAAAAAATTGACCCAAAGTTGGATAAGTTTTATATGAAATTAGCCTTAATCACAACTTAAAACCAGATAGTACCTGATTTGCTAGGAGGAAAATAGGCCAACGAACGAGGCCGGAAAGTAACTCAGATGATAAAGGCATCTTCATCAATTCAACCTCTCTGTTCATATTTGAATGCACTTGTTATATTAGTACTCCTGATAGTTCTCGTGACAAAAGAATAGCTTAAATTGGAGATATGAACCTATTACTTATGAGATCCTCCTCCCGAAAGCTTTTGATTATTTCATTCCATACAACAATAAACTTAACTAGACCATTCCTCATTTGTCTCTCGGACAGCTAGAAAGAAACCAGTGTGAGTTCGGACCACAAGAACAATTAATGAGCTAAAATAAAGATTGTAACTTGTACCTTCTGAAACATCTCCCTCAAGAAAGATTTCCTCTTTAAATGTTTGTCAGTTTTCGTAGGATGTGGGATTAGTGATCTCATGAACGCCAAAGGTAAATCTTTAAATCTACTTCTCATCATACCCAACGTGCGTATCTAGACACAATAAATCAGTGTTAGATAATATCCAACTTTTAAAATTATAAGTTAATGTGTTACCTCTCCAAGATGATGCAAGATTCCATATAGTCCTCCAAAGATTGTACAGAAAACAGAGTACCAAATCTGCGTGTCCATGAAATATACCTAAAATGACATATATTAACATTAAACATTGTATCAAAAAGCACGCTGTGCATATATAGACTGATGGGTATGAGTGTGTTTCTGAAGTATTGACTATTAAATTAACTCACCATTATAACTGGAGCCCAGATAGCAATAATTGCTCCAGCATTATTCTTGACTGGTTTAGATTAAATCTTTGTAAGATAATGAATCATCCAATATATCATTTATGTTTATTAGAGAAAGTATCAAACAGTTATTACCTCTTGGAAATAGTTCATGCCGGTCGTACTTTGTAATACCGGTGGTCATAATCTTTCGTGTTGGTCCTATGAGTGGTTTTATCTGATCATGGCAGAAATTAATTATTGACTAATAAACGTAAATTTAGATTCGAAATGCAATAACACTCACCTCAAAGGTGTAGCTGAATGCCAATTTGCTTATTAACAACAACATCCAAAATAAACTGTACTTAAAAAGAGAGTATTGAGACTCTTGCATTCCTCGTCCAATATATAATCTAGGCTAAATATATAACCACAAAAAAGTTAGAATATACATAAAGCTAGAAATTTATTAGGAACATTTGTTAGCAGTAATAATAATACCTGAGTCCACCAAGCTAACAACGAAGATATCCGAGAATTTGAGGTCTCAATGTATCTTCCAATTGCAGGTACCGAGAAGAGGATCATGTTGACTGCATTAGACATCAAGTAGAACGCGACCACAAGCATATATGTAGAATAACACCACTGTCCAAACCAGCTTCCATAATTTGTTGAATAACAGGTGTACTTTCTTCTAGTTTTGGAATAAAATATAGGTAACATAATAGTCCATATCATTGCAATGACCACCTTCAATGTATGCTTTCGCGTTCTAGACTCGTCCATTGTTGATCTAGCTTTCCACGTGAACACAATATCAAGAATGGCTGCAATATTTTATTAGGGTATAAAAGTAAATTGATTAAGGTCATGAACCCGCGTTCAGAATATGAAAAAGGTGCAAACTTTATCATCTTAATGAGAGAGTACCGAAGTTAAAGTAGCATAAGACCTTGAACTAGTTTAAGAACTGCAGATGTGATGAAGATGCTCATAATATCCTCGAGTATGGGTGTATCAAACATTTGTAATGGTGATTCGAGATCATGACACGCCATAATTATCATTGCCTGACAAAGAAATGTAATGTTGATAATTGGTAAAAGCAATATTTTTTTTTCGAAATTTATACAATTTGCGGTTTTCAAATGCACCTGAAGAGATAGAATGAGAAATGCCCACATCCTATCAAAGCTTCTGAAAACATGCCAGAATGAGCGGAACTCGACAAAGTTTGTTTTTCCTAACCATTTTTTCTCCTTCCTTTCTGAATCTTTAGATTGACTCTCATCATTGAGCTGAAAAAAAATATATGATAATTTGAATTATTGAGATATTAAAATGTCTAATAGTTGATTAAGACCTTAATGTTTACCGCAACTTCTTCATCATTCGGTTCTTTGTTTTTCTCTGTCTTAGGTTTATCTGAATCTTTCTTTTTGCTTTTAGGATCCTCAGGTTCAGGGACATAAAAGAAGTCATGGTCCGGATTCATCGGCCAGCCTAATTGGAAACAATCAGGAGACCTAGCGATATGTAACAAGTGAATCTTAAGTTAAATACATAAAATTTACTAGTATAAGTTTTGAAACAATAAAGAAGAAATTAGTACCAGAAGAACTCGTTCAAATCGTCATAGTTTCTCCAGTTGGAATGATCAGTCATTCCATTCTGATTTTTCTTAGCTTCCTTCAGTCATTTAATATTAACAAAATAGAACGTAAATAAACATGAAAAATACTATAAAATATTATGATTCATTTATGGATGGAGTACCTCGCGAATAACGTCATATATTGGACAGACAATGTTATTAAGAAAAGACTCTGGACCACCATAAGCAGGAGTGAAAGTTTCACCCGGTGATAAAATGGTAGCACCCGTCAACATGCTATGCAAGTCATATGCCATCTACAAATACACTAACAGAATTAAGTATGATGATTTTAAAATATGTATTGATAGTATCAGTGTTCAACTTACATGGTGAAAAATATAAGCAAGACATTCTGGCATGAACCGCAAATTAGCAGCCTCACCCCATATAAGAAGATAAAGGCCTATATACAATAGCTGGTATTGTTGAGCTTCTGGAGCCGAAAATGGCAACCTGCATAATTAATTAAAAAAATTTTAGTAAAAATCAAGAATGAAATATAAACGAGCAGAATAGTCTCCCTGACCTTATACTGTTCTTTTTTTCTAAAAATTTGCACCATTCTGTATAATTCTTGAAGAATTTCTTCATCAGCTCGTCTAAAACGCCATCTGCTAACTGTAATATCCAAAGTTAACAAACACGTTCTGTAAATTAAACAAGAAAATGTGTATATTTTTGGTGTTGGGTACCTCGGATGTATTTGCAGGTTTAGTACAAAGTCTGATATGGATATTTGCAAGAAGTAGAATCAAATGCTCCCTCTGGTTAGCGACATTTCCTTTCTGTAGCAAATGAATTTATTATTTTAATATCAGCAAATGAAGGAAAAAAAAAAAAAAAAAAGGATGATGACAACTGAAAGGTCCTTGACCTGAAATCCGAAGGAATGCTGGAGCCAGTCGAACAAATCAAAATGAGGTGCGACTCTGGTGAATTCTTCAATGAAAGGTATACCCTGAACATTACGAACAGCACCAACTGCAGCTCTAATCTGTAGTATTTTCTTATAGTTAGACTCCACTAAGACATTAATTGGCTATTTCAAAGCAGTTACATATAATGGGTCAATCCTGATAATGTTTGATAATGGGTCAAACGGGTAAATATCCAAAAAAAAGAATAGCTAAAAAACCGATTCAAATGTGTCAAAAGTCGCCAAAAAGTGTACGTTTAATGCATAAAAGTTCCTAAATCATTTTACGTACAAGAAATAGATTAGAAATACTATAATAGTTATGATCAAGTATGGAAATTAATTACGAGTATATGTATAAATTATAGAAAATTTTTCTGGGTCAACCCGAACCAAACTGTCCAACTCGACCATTTTGGCATTTTGCCACGTCTAAGTAATAATATAACATCAGACCTCAGGGAGTTGCATTATTGCTTGATGAACACCTCCTTGATCAAGGGGAAGAATGTTGAAATCATAGAATTCGGATCTTTTAACGTCATTATCAGCACGATGCTAGCAGGAAGATACAAGATAATCAAAATCATGAATGAATGAATTTGTTAACTTTGTAACGTTTCAAACAACATAAGACGAAATACAAACCTGTGTACCAGCAGCCTTAGTAAGTGTATTTAACACTTCATGTAATACACCAGCAATTGCACCAGCTTTAATTAACGCGTCCCTGCAAGATATTTATATGTCAGCGTAAAAATAACATGAGAATTTTGAGGTATTATGCCATATTTATAAGTACCTGTTCTCCAAAGTACTTTCACCACCATGTTTTATAATATAATCTTTGTATTCACGATAAACACGTCTGACCTCACGCACATCACTCTTTTCCTTCCTCATTCTGTAAGTAACTTCTTCATCCTATCAATCCACAGGTGTCAAACGACAGTAAAATTACAGAAAAATTTGATGTTAATTATGAACTCTTATGTCTATTTACTCTAAGATTCTTTGTTATATTCGGGTTTGAAATTCACCTGTTCAAGTCGCTGAAGAAGAGCAGTCTTGAACTGTCGTACTCCACGCCCACTTGATTTACGATCCAATTCATGTGCAACAACAAAAGCATGAAACCGACCTGCTCCCAAAAACCGGTTAAACAATCATATGCTCATTATAAGTAACATGATTGTGGAATTTAGAAGCTCAAAACAGCAGCAAGAATTTTAATTTCGGAGTCAAGATTCATCCTTTTTCCATTCAGGAATCAGAAATTCAAGCAACTAGCATCATAGACTACATATATCAACTACCAAAAAAAAAAACACAGCTCCATTCATTTACACAAATAAGATAAAAAAAACATGCAAGACGCATAAAAATCTAATATTCAAGGAATATTCATAGTGATATATATGTTTCCAAGAATCATCTAAATGTCCAGTTCAAACATACTATCTTTAAGAAACAGAATCTTGGTTAAGTGAGGATACAAGAATAGTTTTTATTCCAAACCATACAATAAATAGCATGCTAACCATATATACCCCAAGAATCTTGTACATACGTACGAAAAAACAGATATTCACCTTACTTGTCACCTATAAACACTTTAAAAAAATCAGAATCTTGGGTGCAAGAAGAGAAAAAACACTTACATAAATGAGCAACACGCGGCTCTTGAGCATCAATCAAATTCGCAACACGTAGAAATCTTTGAATTTCAGACTTCAAAGTAACTGGCAGTTTCTCAGAATCAAATGGCTCAGGAACATACTCACGTCCAGACGTAATAGACCTTGTATAAGGCGGTTTTGACCTGTTACCATTGTGATTAGAACCATGATCATTTCCTCTAGTATTGCTAGTACTTGCAATGCTTGGCTCTACCACAACAATTTCCGCCATTGTTAAACATTAACCAACAATAAAGAGTGAAAATATGTGTTTTTTTTTCTTTCTTTTTTTTGGAGGGGAGGAGTAGAATATGAAGGGGATCTTAGGTGTAATATATACATGATTTGTTTATGTGAAGTGCACTTTATGAAGAAAGATGCATGGTGGCCTTGCTTTTTTTTTGATTAATTAGTGGTTAGTGGTGCTGTGATCTTTTTTGCTTTTGCTTTTCATGAATGTTTGCTTTTGTAAAACTTATGCATTAAAAAGAAGCAGAGTATAAAGAGTCCTTCAAGTCTATTTTGTTCATTGTTCATGCTGTAAAACAAAACTAAAATACAGGCTTTTTAGCGCGCTGTACTATCTTCGTATGCGTGTGCTGAGATTTTTGTGTCCTATTATTGGCCTTCATATCATCTCAAAGTCTCAATCAGTGAGCAAAGACAGTTTCTTTACACTTAAGTTGCACATCAATTATTTTATTTACTAAAGTATATATGAAATATCACTACAACAAGTTTGGTATATCAACTATTATCAAGCTGTGTGTCATTGTGCAATTGAATACTTGACGAGACTTTTGATTATCAAGGATCAACATCATGTGCGTCGAGATAGAAAGGTGCCAAAAAGTTTTTGGGCAACCTAACAAGTGATGGCCTTATGAAACCGGTGTCTCTGAGTAGCTTTTAGATTTTACAGAAGTGATGATTAGTTTCTAAATTTAAGAGCATTCTTCAAATTATGTTTTACGACATCAACTTTGGACATAAGAACTATGTATGATGCATATCTTAGAGCATACATGTATAGTTGTGGGTCGAAATTTATATAAAACCCGTACTGAAATCTCCAGTTGCAACTACGCAGTTTAAAGGCTTATGCCACTTAAAATCATAATGGGGGATACATATCGATCAAAATGTAGTATTCAAGCAAAGTGTTATGCATTGCTAGCTAGTTTTAATAGATACCGTTTGGTTAACAATCACTTTTGCTATTAATAAGCTTTGTTATTAGTTGAAAGGCTTGGTAACTTATATAAATGCAAAATGATTACCATCAAATTAACTAATATCTTTTAGGTTAATGAATATTTTGTTATTGATAAACTAATACAACAACCATTTTGATTGAACATTGAAAAGCCATTATATTTTGAATAATGCAAAATATGTAGTATTAAACTAGTTATAAAAGTACCGTGCACGTACTGGGTTTATACATGAATCAAATTTATTTTAAAATTTTAGTTTAATATGCGAACATATAAGAATTTACTCGTGTTTTATGTTTGGTAACCGTGATATAAGTACAACTAATAATTATGCACCGGTATTTACATAAACTTTTTCATTATATATTAATATTAATTAATATTTTGTAAAAACTTTTGTTGGATGAAAATTTAGCTTTGTTTAATTGAGTGTTAAGGTTGATGTTTTTGTTTAAATTCAACTATTTATATCATGTTGTACACAATATGCAAGTTTAATAGCACACAATGACCGTTGATTAAGTTAAAATATAAAGTTTTTTTTTTTTTATTTTTAGATATCCTTATATAAACTTTAGATAAGAATTATATGAGTCGTTATTATAAGTACAATCACGTATATTTATTTTCATATCACGTACAGTAAGCCGTGCTTACATTTGATATTTATATTCATGTTAATAATAATTTAGCCTTATTTAATTTTCAAACCCGTGTACGCATGGGTTAAACTTATAAAAAGGAATAACATGAGTACTCATTGAACACGAATAGTAAAAAATAAATTTTTTGTATATCCTTACTTAAACTCATAAAGAGGAATAACATGAGTTATTCGTATATGTACAACCTCGTGTATTTATTTTACATACATAATAACTTGCTTTCATTTTTGATATTTATAATCTCGTACATATACATGTTGTATTTTTAAAACAACATATACGTTGTATTTTTAAAATATAAAGTTATTAAAAAACATGAAAACTTATAAGTTTACACTTAACTCTATATAATTTATTTAATTCAACCACTAAAGTTTTAGTAATTACCCCCTTTTTTTTAAGTTTTTTTTTTTTTTTTTTTTTTGTCTCCACAAAATTTATCAAAGTTTGACCAATTTTATTCTATTTTGACTTTCAATTAGAATGCTCGATTATGTCACGTGTCAAAATAGAACAACCTGATTGGCCAAATATATTTATCTTTTTTCAGTAAGATTGTTTTAGCAAAATACTTCCGAAATGATGTAATTCTTTTATTATATAAAAGAGTAAACCTCATTTTTGGTCCTTGTGGTTGTACCAATATTTCACTTTTGGTCCAAAATTCAAAAAATCGACAGGATTAGTCCAAAAGTCCACGTGGCCAATTATTTTTACTTTTTTCCGTAAGTATGTCTTTAGCAATACTTCGAAATGATGTATTCTTTATAACTGTGTTAAACCTATTTTGTCACGTTAGTTTTCAGTTAATATTTCACTCTTGTCCAAATTTCAAAATCGTAATTGTCCTAGTCCGTTGATCTTCACTTTTTCAAATTTTCTACCTATTTTTGTCGTTTTCGTTATTTCGTTTCTACCGTTTCTTTCCTAATCGTTTATAATGTTTTGACCGTTTAGTCCTTTTTCTTGACGTTATTTTCCTGTTATGGTCGTTATCGTTTTTTTCCGTTTTTTACGTTTTCTCGTTTTTTTTCGTTTTTCGTTTTTGTCCGTTTTTCTTACGTTTTTTTTTCCGTTTTTGTCCGTTTTTCTTACGTTTTTGTCCGTTTTCTATACGTTTTTGTCCGTTTTTCTTATGTTTTTTTCCGTTTTGTCCGTTTTTTGTCCCTTTTTTTTTACGTTTTTGTCCGTTTTTCTTACGTTTTTTTTCCGTTTTTGTCCGTTTTTCTTACGTTTTTTTGTTTTCATACGTTTTTGTCCGTTTTCTTACGTTTTTTCCGTATTGTCCGTTTTTTCCTTGTTTTTGTTTTGTCCGTTTTTCTTACGTTTTTTCCGTTTTTGTCTTTTTCTTCTTTCTCTTTTTCATACGTTTTTGTCCGTTTTTCTTACGTTTTTTTCCGTTTTTGTCCGTTTTTCTTACTTTTTCTTTTTCTACGTTTTTTCGTTTTCATACGTTTTTTTTTCCGTTTTTTTCCTTTTTTCTTACGTTTTTTTCCGTTTTTCAATACTTTTTTGTCCGTTTTTCTTACGTTTTTTTTCCGTTTTTGTCCGTTTTTTCTTTACGTTTTTCTTACGTTTTTACGTTTTTGTCCGTTTTTCATTACGTTTTTTGTTCCTTTTGTCGTTTTTTACGTTTTTGTCCGTTTTTTCTTACGTTTTTACGTTTTTGTCCGTTTTTATCCGTTTTTTCCCGTTTTTCTTACGTTTTTTCCGTTTTTCTTACGTTTTGTTTTATCCGTTTTTCTACTTTTTACGTTTTTGTCCGTTTTTCTTACGTTTTGTCCGTTTTTCTTACGTTTTTGTCCGTTTTTCTTACGTTTTTTCGTTTCTTTCTCGTTTTTGTCCGTTTTTCTACTTTTTTCGTTTTCTAGTTTTAATTTTTTTTTAAATTCGGATAATTTTTTTTTTATTTTTTATTTTTTTTTCTTTAAATTCGGACAAAAAAAAAATTTTTGAATTTTTTTTATTTTTTTTTAAATATTCGGACAAAAAAAATTTTGATTTTTTTTTATTTTTTAAAAAATTCGGACAAAAACGTATGAAAACGGACAAAAAACGTAACAAACGTAAGAAAAACGGACAAAAACGACAAACGTAACAAACGAAACGGACAAAAACGAAGAAAACGAAAAAACAAACGTAAGAAAAACGGACAAAAGTGAAAAAAAAAAACGTAAGAAAAACGGACAAAAAAGAAAAAAACGTAAGAAAAACGGACAAAAACGTAAGAAAAACGGAAAAAACGAGAAAAAACAGAAAAAAAAAAAGTAAGAAAAACGACAAAAAAAAAACGTAAGAAAAACGGACAAAAACGTATGAAAACGAAAAAACGTAAGAAAAACGGACAAAAACGTAAGAAAAACGGACAAATACAGAAAAAACGTAAGAAAAACGGACAAAAACGGAAAAAACGTAAGAAAAACGGACAAAAAACGGAAAAAACGTAAGAAAAACGGACAAAAAAGTAAAAAAAAAGGGACAAAAACGGAAAAAACGTATGAAAAACGGACAAAAACGTATGAAAACGGAAAAAACGTAAGAAAAACGGACAAAAACGTAAAAAAAGGGACAAAAAGGGACAAATACGGAAAAAACGTAAGAAAAACGGACAAAAACGTATGAAAACGGAAAAAACGTAAGAAAAACGGACAAAAACGGAAAAAAACGTAAGAAAAACGGACAAAAACGTATGAAAATGGAAAAAAACATAAGAAAAACGGACAAAAACGTAAGAAAAACGGACAAAACGTAAGAAAAAACGGATAAAAACGTAAAAAACGTAAGAAAAACGGACAAAAACGGAAAAAACGTAAGAAAAACGGACGAAAACGTATGAAAACGGAAGAAAAACGGACTCAACGACCATTAACTAGGTTAAAGGACTAACGGTGCAACGTACTTAACTGAAAGGACTAACGGTGCAACGTACTTAACTGAAAGGACTAACGACCATTAACTAGGGTAGAAAATTGGACCAAAAGTGAAGTCCACGTGGACTTTTGGACTAATCCTGTCGATTTTTTGAATTTTGGACCAAAAGTGAAATATTGGTACGACCACAAGGACCAAAAATGAGGTTTTTTCCGAAATGATGTAATTCTTTTATTATATAAAAGATTGAAAAGTTAAATATTCTTAGAGAAATTTGATGAAAGGTATTCGACTATGTATATTTTCTCACCCCAAGTGTTTCAAAAGTGCACTATTTTAATTTTCATGCTCCAAAATTAAAAATGCCAAGACTACCCTTTCTCTCTCCATCTGCTCACCTTTTTACATCGGAAGCTATAATTTCAAATTAACGATAGAAATCAATAAATACGATTCAAACAATATAGCAAACAATAGAAATCGGTGCATGCGAACGTTTACAGATTTCGATTGATGTGACACTTTGTGTCAGAGTCGCAATACATTTGTGATATCCAGCGATACAAACATGTTAGATGATTTAATTTCCGAATAAATCTTTTCTGATTTTCTTTCACTTGTATACATTAAAGTTACATTGACCACAACATGCACCATGTTTAATTTCGTTCCCTCAAAAGCGTTCTTTATTTTTCCAATACAAAGCGCAATAAAAAAAAAAAAAAAAAAAAAAAAACCTTGATCACCTCACGCCGTTAACCTATTGCCTCATTGCTTCTTCCAACTCCTAAATTAATGACTTTCTCCTTCATTTTTTCTTTGTGTCTTCTTTGCATATCTAGGAGTACTAAGGGATTCATGGCGATATACCTTGAAGGGGTTGTCGTCAAGCGTAGCCTCTCTTTGAATTCTTTTTACAAAGTTAGTTGTTGTGAGGTGGATGATGATATTACATCGTAATATGATATGTGTGATAGATTTATTTCCTATAAATACCGATCCAAAGTTCCTAGATTGCGTACATTCTCTCCATTAACCTCATATGTCTTTTGCACACATAAGTTGCGAAAAAAATAATCATTTGGTTGAGTCACATGTAAGGCCCTCATCACTTCACGCTAGGTTGAGGGGCACTTAACCACCTCACTTGAAGATTTCATCACTTCACGCCATGAAGCTCTGGTGATGAAATCCACATGATGATCAACTAGAGCTACCACTTTTGTCGTACTCTCGTAACCATCAATGGCATATGCTGATCTTGCCTTCGAAAAATGGCCATCCTTTAGCGTGTTGTTAAACTATCTAAAGAATTCTTGTTTGCTATCATACCATAGTCTCTTGTATCTTTTATGTTTCAAACAAGGTAACTTTCGCTCTAGATGTTTTAATGTATTGTACTCTAATTGATCTATGATTCTTGTGATGTAATTGCCCATTGTATTTGATATGGTATTTTAACGATTATTACAATGCACATGTTTGTCGTAACACAAGTAAAACTTCATTAATACATAATTTTTACATTCGGCGACACCGTATGAACATGGTTTAAAATCTTGATTATTACATTCTAAAAATCCATTAAAATAACAACTCCACTATCAGCACCTGCGTCACCGAAATGGACGATGAATTCAATGAAGAGGATATCTTAACCTTCTCATGTCGTTAGACTAAACACAAGTATGTCACTTCAAATGGTCAAACTTGTCCTCTTACTTTAGCGATACAACCCTAGCTTGGCGTATAGTGATCAAGATCTACAACAGTACAAACACTCGATAGAACGAAATGACATGATGCGGTTTTGCATTTTCTTTGGTAAACTCGGGTCTTCATATGTATTTTCACTATTTTGCATGATGTTATATTTGCATTTCATAAGAGACTCTAAACAACATTGATGTATATCGTAATGGATTAAAATAAGTGATGTGATGTGAGTAATATCTTTTGCGTGATTAGCTTAAGATATGTTTCCCTAATATTGTCAAAATGTCATTATACCGTTGTCTTTTTCTGCATAGCGATACGTTACGATACATATCGATACTGAAAAGTGTGACTAAACTGCCTCTAGTGTCTAGATTATAGACTTATCGAAATCGTTTCTCCTAATACTTGTCTTTTAGGTTCCCAAGATTGACAAGCATGCGATTTGTGTGCGAAATTAGATAAGTTTTAACGATAGATAAGCATGTTAAATTCATATCGTAGCTACTCATTTCCTATCGATGTTCCACATTCAAATTTGAATGTTATCGCCAGTATTGCAATATATCACATGTGTGACGAGACTGACGTGATTGACTTGATAGTTTACTCCGATACTATAGCTAATGGATGAAAAAACTAGTAAATATTATCATATCGCATCCATCGCGAAGTCGCCAAGGTATCGTAGGAGCTCGTGGGTTATCGATTTGATTTTGAGTTTTCAAAATACAACTTGAAACCATGTAGAAATCGATCTCAAATTAAAAAGGAATGTATGCTGGATTGAAGGGTATAATTTTTAGAACGTAACATATAACATAATTAGAGATGTTGAGGCTTTAATCGGCTATTGGGTATTTGGGTGTGAAAAGTAAGAAATAGAGTAAAAAAAGCACAATAAAAGGGTTTTATTTTTTATTTTTTTATTAATTTTTTTTTATTATTTATTTATTTATTTTATAAGGAAACTAGAAAGGTACATTTTTGAAAACTTGAGTGTGATAGTGCATATAGCCATATAGTGAATCATCTTTCATCAAATTTTCCTCTTCATGAAAAGTTAGGGATTTGATTTCCGGAAATAAAGATAAAAAAAATGTTTAAATCTCTTTCACTTTTTATTAGATAACTAGACGAGTACCCGTGTATAGCAACGGGATTTTCTAGCGGCAAACTACTATAGTTGCGATATTGTGGTAAGTGTTTCATGTAATGTTTAAACATAAAATGCGAAATATCAAAATGTAATTGCAAAAAGTTGTAGCATGCAATAATTGAACTAAAACATTATGTATCAAAGAACATATAAAAACATTTAGTGAAACTGAAAATAAAACATTACATTAATTATAAGATAACTAACAATGCATGTTAATAGTCAAGTAAAACTTCTTGATACTCGACAGCAATAGTCGATAGTCGGGTTTTTCAAATGTTTCATAGCATTTATTTAAATGCTACTTCCATCTAAAAAAACAAATAATGTAAAGAAACGCATGTTAGTTTAATGAAGAGACTACTGATAAAAATGTAGAAGAAATTATAGATCAAAATTGATATTTATTATGGAAAAGCTTATTATGGAAGATTAGTTTTTCAAATAAAAATGAAGAAGAAATTATAGATCGAAATTAATGTTTTAACAATAATGACCCGAAATTTATGCATCTTCTTTTGTAAGCTTCGATTATTTAATTGATTACTTTAAATATAATTTAATTCAAATTTTTATTAACTCATCATTTAACTTGTCTAAGTTTCTTTCAAGTGAAGATTTTAAATTTTCAAGTATTAAGTTGCGTCAAACTTTTATACTGCTATTGTTCTTTACGTGTGGTCAAGCCTACAACCTCGAAACCATGCTTGCATCATTTTTAAATGCATATTTGTGAACTTATTTCTAAAAAATATTTCTACTCTCTTAACAAATACTAACTTGTCAAGTTTTTTTTTTTTTCTTCGGATGAAGATTTCAAATTTTCAAGTTTTGAGTCGCGTCAAACTTTGTAAAGTTATTGTTCTTTACTTGCTGCCAAGCCTACAACTTCGAAACCATGCTTGCATCAGTTCAAATGCATGTTTGTGAATTTATTTCGAAGACATATCGTCATTATTGGTATCAAATGCATGTTTGTGAATTTATTTTTGAGTTGGGTCAAACTTTTGTATTGCTCTTACTTGCCGTCGAAACTACAACCTCAAAACCATACTTCTATCATATTGGAGTATATTTTTCTTTGTGGTCTTGTTTTCGGTTTTCCAAATATGATTTTATCAAACAAAATCTTTATAAAAGAAAAAAATACACAAATAAATCTATATAAAAAAATAAGACCATTATAACGGAATCTACATAAACCTTATAACAAAAAAATTAACAAATTTACTTAATCTTTACAACAAATTTTACACCAACTTCATAAACAAATTTGCTAAACAAATATGCATGAACTTACAAAGCAAAATAACAATAACTTCAATAACAAAATTTACCAACAACCGTAAAAAAAGAACCCGTCTGTTATCGGCGAAAGCAATTCAACGGAAGCCACTTTTTCTGGCAAGACAGCGGCGACGTCAAGTGGCGGCTGTAACGAAAAATGGCCAAAAATGTTATGAAAAATCATATCTAGAAGTACTATAACTTTTATAACAAAATTTACGTAATAAATTCTATAACAAAAACTAATAATTTTAAGCATACATAATATAGCAATAGAAGCTGTTCAGCGGCGGCGGCTTTTCCAAGCGACTCAGCGGCGGCTGTAACAAAAAAGAGTCGTAAATTTTATAAAGATCTAGATCTGCAAATAAAATGTACATAAGACAACTCAAAAACTCAAAACTAAGATCTATATAAGAGAACCTTCAAAAACTTGTTTAATATACATAGATCTAAAAAAAAACTCGCAAAATAAATAAATAAATAAATAAACTCAAAACTTGAAACTTGAAACCACCTTTTGTGATGTCGAGGTTTGCTGGTCGTTAGTCTTGATGGTGGGGGATTTGTGGTGGTGGAGGGTTACGTTGGTGGTGGGAGGTTCTGTGGTGGTAGGCTCGGTGTTGGTTGGGTTTCGGTCGTAGTGGGGTTTCGGAGGTGGTGGGGTTCGGTGGTGGAGGGATTCCGGTGGTGGTGGATGAGATGTGTGAAAAATGAGGTTTTTTTGTGTGTGTGAAAGTGTGTGTGTTTGTGGAGATATCATGGACCCTTGATAAATATAAAGAAGTCAGCCATCACATTTTAATGATACAATATATTCCCTTAATAGATTAATGCCAGCCATGTAACAGCTTATTGATTTCAAGAATTCGTGTAATAAATGTGTATACTTGCCATAAAAAAATGCTGTTTTCACGATTTCAACTAAGCTTGACTTTCTAACATTCATTTCCATTTCATTGAGAAGGGCATTATGAGGATTGACCAAAATTTCAACATTTCACTTTTTCATATTTCACCTTTGACCATACACCCATTATAAGTAGTTAAGATAATCATATTGGAAAACTGGAAAAGGATTCCATCAAATATAATATTTTGATATGAGGATCCACCCTTCATAAACTTGGGATCCTATAATAATTTTATTTTTGAGTGATTTCCAAAAGCTTTCAACGAGGTTATAAACTAGTATTTACCTTTTCTAGCAATCAATGCTTAGCATTGCTAGTATAAACACGAGCTAGTTACATGTTTTTCTCATGTTTTCGACGTTAAGGAATTTATAACAAGAAATAGTACACATGATTACATGAATGACTGTTTATATGTTCTCAAACTTGTTCACGTCAAATGATTACGTCAAGAAAACTTATTTTCAAATCATTAGACTGCCCACAGTAAGGAGAAGTCGATCGATCGATCAATCGATCGGTGTCGATCGCCCTTGCTGTGGAACCAATTGAGTGATCGATCGATTGCATGTTTTTGGAGAATGAAGGTGGTCCAAGCGATCGATAATCGTTTGATACTTTTTTTTTTTGACCATTTGGATTTGAACGTTGGGACTAAAAAAAATTAACTTTAAACTTATACTTTCACATTATAAATAACACACTTATTTCACTATTTTTTTCACACATTCTCTATATACACATTCTCATAAATAACACCCTCATTTCACTATATTTTTCACATTTCACACTATGAATTCTTACGAGATATTTATTGCCGATTCATCTTCGGATGATGAAAATGAAGTTAGCAGCGAGTTTATGATGTTTCCGGAAGAGTGCTGGGAGGCTTATGAAGCGTCACAACCTAAAATCTCACGAAACCAAGTTAGTAGGGATCGTTTGAGTGCTCATAACCGTTTAGTGGCGGCTTACTTCTACGAAAACCCAATTTACGGCGATAGAGCATTCCATGATCGTTTCCGAATGAGCCGAAAACTATTCACACGAATTGTTCAAGAGGTAACCGATCATTCACCTTATTTCCAACAAACTCCTAGTTGCTCTAGACGGAGTCAATCCTGATGCTCTAGACGAATATGTGCAAATGGGTGCGTCAACAATTCGTGAGTGTCTCCAAAAATTTTGTGAGGCCATCATGGAGTTATATGGTGCAGAGTATTTGCGAAATCCAACGGTTACTGACATTGACAAACTCTATGCTTATCACTACGAAAAGCATGGTTTTCCTATGATGATAGGAAGCATTGATTGTAAAGATTGGCCGTGGGCGAATTGCCCACATGCTTTAAAATTAGGATTGTTATGAATGTGAAGATAAGATTGAAATTAGGTAAGAACAACATAAAAAAGCATGTAGTCTTGGAACACGAAGGCTTCTACTTTTGAAGTATTTAGGTGTTGGCTTTTAACAAAGGAGTAAATGTAGTCCTTCCACTTTGGCAATAATTTGTCTCTTTCTTTGTATATAAATAAATAATAACACAAAAAACATGAAAACAACAAGGCTAAGTAATGCAAAAAAGTTGAAGTGCCAAATGGTCAAGAAGATCACACGTATTTTAACTTTGTCAAAAGCTATCTTCCATACCTTTTCACTCTTTTCTTAATGTAGTCGTGTTTTTAACTTACATGTATCTTTCAACAACAATCTTATTAAGAAATAATCATGTAATTTAATAGGTATTATTTAGCTAAAGTAACTAACTTTGTGAATACAACTGTTAAACACCACACTTTATATCAACTTTGTTATTGACGTCAACACTCAACTGGCTTGAACTTATCGCAACTCGAAAAAATATGACATGTTCGGCACAAGAAAAATAGAGCTTATAAACAAGAATTATAGATACTGAAATTTTGACTTATTTATAATTAATGTGTTGATTTGGGTCATATTTTGTCTTTGAGTATATGGTAAACAAAATTTCTAGGTAAAAGTGTAATGAGTGATTATACTAAACATAAAATCTTTATGAACCTAAGAATAGTGATATAAGAAAGTCAACAAGTCGACGATCCAACCCATTTTGACTAGCACTAAAAGATCATGTTTTACACTTGCAACATGTTTATCTAAATAAATTAACGGATCAACAAGTCATATGGGTAAAAGATCGTCACACCGATCCGTTTAAGTCACCCCTAATCCAAACACATCTTTGTTTAGTAAACGAGTTAAATCAATCGAGACGAATATGACTCTAAAGTTGTTTATGTTAGTCGTAGTTTACTATAGTAACATGGGCCCTATATTTTTGTAGTCCAAGCCCATATTTTATGTTTCTAGACTATACAATCAAAATTTCAGAGCTAAACAAATAATCTCCTAAAAACACTCCAAACACACGTTTTTTTCCCTAATTTTTCTCCTCCTCTCGTCTTCTAACCGATCCCTGGCATTTTTTTTTTCCTTTCCATTGCTTTCAATAACACAACAAGAATCCGTAATTACATCAATAGTGATTCATGGCATTTACGTAGTAATATTCAACCAATCCCTGGCAATTTTAGTACGAGTGATCTCTGGCACCAATATTGATCCCTAACATTTATTATTCAATACATGATTTATTCTTCGCACCACCACCAATAGTGATTCGTGGCACTCAGTAAGGACACCAATATTTTTCCACCACTCTTAATAGTACACATCAAGAAATAACGTTGCTTGTTCCCACCACTCCTTCTCGTAGTCGATAATTTCGTGGAAATTATAGTCACAATGTTTATGAGCCTTCTTGGATTTATTCCCCTTTGGAGCATATAGGCCAATATCTAACTCAAATACAACAAACCCAACAGGTTATGATTACTTCATCCGTTCCTAGCAGTGCTTCGTCGATTTTGCAAGACTCGTCGTGAAATATGGACACAAGTGCCTCTTCTCATCTTAATTCTAATTTAAGTACTACTTTTAATTCCTGCTTGTATCCGTATGTTCCTGTTGGTGACGGTAAAACTGTATCCGTCACAATCACGGGTCATAGCATCATTCCTACTCTTCATCGCCCTTTACATCTTCATAATATTCTTGTCACCTCTAATATTATTAAAAATCTTATATTTGTTCATCAGTTTACTCGGACAACAATTGCAGTATTGCACTATTGAATTTGAATATTTGATGCTTTTGGGTTTTCAGTGAAGGATTTCTTGACTCGTCATATTCTCCTCATATGTGATTGTTCAGGTCATCTCTATCCGGTAACCCAACCGTCATCTCTTCCAAGTGCTTTAATGTCTCTCAGTTCTTCTACATGGCACCAACGCCTCGGTCATCTGGGTGACGAAGTGCTACGCTCTCTTGTTTCTCGTAATCTCATTTCGTGCAATAAGGATAAGTCTCATCATGTTTGTCACGCTTGTCACTTCCATTTTCTAGTTCTACATCTACTGTTTCTAGTTGTTTTGAAATTATTTATTCAGACATTTTGACATATCCAATTGTTAGTATGAGTGGTTTTAAGTATTATGTTCTTTTTCTAGATTATTTTTCTCATTTATCCTCTCCGGACTAAATCTAAAGTGTTTACTAAGTTTGTTCATTTTCGTTGTTATGTTCAAAATCAATTTAAATGTGATATTCGTGGTTTTCAACGTGATCATGGTGGTGGGTTTGATAACACCCAACTTCTTGACCTTTTCTCTAAACATGGAATTCAAATGAGATTTTCTTGTCCCAAAACTTCCCAACAAAATGAAAAATTAGAATGTATGATTCATACTATTAACAATATGATTCGTACGTTACTTTACCAAGCCCACATTCAGCCTACATTTTGGGTCGAAGCTCTTCACATGGAAGCCTACTTACTTAATCTTCTTCCCTTAACCGCCATCCAAAATGAAATACCCCTTACCAAATTATTCAACAAACCGAATTATTCTCACTTGTGTACCATTGTATGCCTATGTTATCCACATTTGTATTCGTCAAACAAACTAGCCCCACGTGCCACACCTCACATATTTTTGGGATACCCGACCTATCATCAAGGCTATTAGTGTCTTGACCTAACTACAAACACGATTATCATCTTTCGACACGTAACCTTTGACGAACTTCAATTTCCATTATGGGTCTATTACACCTGCCACATCGCCCTCCTTTGACGAACTTCAAGATTATCATCTTTCTTGACATATCTCCCTCACTAGTTACAAGACATGCCCTCTACAATCCCCAACTTAATCACCCATTACCCACAACACCCATTGAACCTTGAACACCAGCCCAAGCCCAACCTCCTCCCAACCTAAACCCGTTGTGTAAACCACTTCCATCTAATGGCCCACCACCCGGCTTCTCCCCTCTTCTCTCGGCCCAAACCAGCCGAAAACCGTCCACCCACTGCCCAGGCACAATCCTCGAGCATAGTTCGAACTAGAACCTAACCTCAAACTACTATTGCTCCTGACCCGCCAACCTGAACTCACCCTATGGTCACTCGAAGTCAGGATGGAACTCGTAAAACCACTCAACGTCTAAGTCTTCAAGTTTCTCGTCTAAGTCTTCAAGTTTCTCGTATCTCTCCCATTCCTAAATCTCCATTTGTTGCTTGATCTGACTCGCATTGGCGGGATGCTATGTATGATGAATATAACGCATTAATTAAAAATGGTATTTGGGTTTTGGTTCCAC